>CM042834.1:225923924-226328924 GCA_023653725.1 Bungarus multicinctus | reverse complement strand
TTTGTCATTCTCTTTTCCTCTATCCTTCCACCTTTCCTAGTGGGTCTTCACACAATATGTTTATAGTAAGATACTTTGAGTTTTGTTATTTGTATCTAAAGTGAGTTGATTTGTTTGGTGATCCATTTTTAATTTCTTGGCTGTCCATGGTATTCTCAGTTTTCTCTAATATCAAAAGCATCAATAGCTTTCTAATTCAATAACTATTGTATTTTGGGATATTGCAAATACGTGTCTTAATGAAGCATTATTATCCAGCAACACAATTTCCTTCTTCCTTTTCTATATAAATGCAGCGGGCCAGAATACTGCCAGAATATTATTTTTTTTTAAATAAATTGTAGTCTAAGATCTATTGACTTTTTTATATGAAATCAATAGATCTTAAACTACAATTTTTCTCATTCTTCACATAATATTGAGATCTCTCATTTTTATTTAGTCTTCAAATTTTTATATAAAATTGATTTGTACATAATAAGTATTTATAAAGACTGGTTATGAGCCTTTTTATTTTGTAAGATTTGGCCAATGACCTCCAGAGTAAAATGAAACTTGAATCTGGGACTCCCTGGTCCAAGTCTAAGACCACAGGCAGAATAATATAATAAACATTAGATACATCTCTTTACTGATGTTTGAGATTACTCAATTGACCAATATGTTCTTTATATGTTTGACCAAGATCCAGTCTAATATTATATGTGCTCTATTTTTGACTTCCAATGAATGTTACAATTTCTATTATACTTTGATTTAATCCCAGCTTCTTCTACTTCTGTATCTCAGACACTAGTAATTGTGAGAAAGGACAGAGTCTTCAGGGTGGCTGCCTCAACATTGTGCAGTATTTTCTTTATGATGGTTCGTTTCTTGTGTTGCCATCTGATGAAGACATATTACTTCCAGGGGACTTCTGTTTTCTCGATATTTCATTAGTGATAATTTATTGTTGGCCTCTACTTTCTTATTTTTGTTGTGTACTATTGTGTGATTCAATGACATTAATGACTATTTATCTTGCAATTTTATATTGAAACAAATCCGTCTGAGTGCATGAGCACTACAAAGGTGAGATAAAAATCTTTAAATATGTATGTTTCTTCTCAAGCATGGTTGAATACACTTCCAAAATAGAAGTAAGAATTAACTGCACAACTATCAGTTCAGCCTGTGGTCATGGAAAAAGAGAAAAACCATCATCTGGCATTTCACTAGAGATTTCAAAATGTCTTATGCTTGACGTAATAAATATTACATGCTTTATGTTTGATATTCCTGTTAAAATTTGATTTAACATGTATTTTTAGTTCTAAAATATCTCATTTATATTTAGTGCAATATGGGTTAGCAATTATAGCATACACTGCTTATATCATTAGCATCAACTCCGGTTCAGCTACCTCAAGTGTTGTTATTTAGCTAGAAATTAATATTAATGGAATGACAATGTAGATTCCTAGAGTAATTGACTAATTTTTTTTACTTCTCCACTCTTTGTAAGAAATGCACTATTTGTGGATATTTTTAAAACATAATTGTGAAGCAGATCATTAAAAGAAAATAGTGCAAATATGACAGAAACTCGATATTGGAAGGTATTTGCTTATACCATATTACCTATTTCTAAAATACTATATATTCTGAATATATGGTTAAACCCAGTATTTATTTAGCATTGTTTTGATGCATTGGATGAACATAGAATTATGAAAAAGTTACAACTCTGAATCTGATTAAAGATTATGAGTGACTAGAGATCACAAATGACTGTCTGTGTTCTGAGATTTTGAATGGCAGTTAAGCAAAATATTATAGAAAATAAATAATAGCATAACTACATGCATTGTAAAATATCTAGAAGTAGAGGTGTTTTGTGCTTTCAATTTAATTTCAAAATTAAACTGGAACCAGAACAATCTTGAACTAAATACACTCAAAACCACAGAAATGGTGGTAGATTTTAGGATAAACCCTCCCATACTACCACTTCTTACAATACTAGACAACACAGTATCAACAATAGAGACCTTCAAGTTTCTAGGTTCTATCATATCACAAGGCCTAAAATGGACACCTAACATCAAAAACATCTATCAAAAAAGCACAACAGAGAATGTTCTTTCTGCACCAACTCAGAAAGGTCAAACTGCCCAAAGAACTGCAGATTCAGTTCTGCAGAGGAATTATTGAGTCTGTCATCTGCACCTCTATAACTGTCTGGTTTGGTTCTGCAACCAAACCAGACACAGACTTCAATGGATAATTAGAACTGCAGAAAATACAATTGCTACCAACCTGCCTTCCATTGAGGACCTGTATACGTACGTGTCAAAAAGAGGGCTGTGAAAATATCTACAGACCCTTCACATCCCGGACATAAATTGTTTCAACTTCTACCCTCAAAACAACACTATAGGGCATTGCACACCAGAACAACCAGACACAAGGACAGTTTTTTCCCAAATGCCATAACTCTACTAAACAATTAATTCCCACAACACTATCAAATTATTTACAAAGCTGTATTACTATTATTTTTCTCATCCTTCCTAGTACCTATCTCTTCCCACTTATGGCTATAACCATGTTGCTTGTATCTTTACAATTTATATTGTTTTATTTGTTTCCTAGTATGATTTGATTGCTTATTAATAACCTATGACTATCACTTATGATTCCTGATGAATGTATTTTATTTTTCTTTTATGTACACTGAGAGCATATGCACCAAAGACCAATTCCTTGTGTATCCAATCACACTTGGCCAATAAAGAATTCTATTCTATTCTAAAATAGTGCCTTAGAGCATGCAAGGGAGCACCTATCTACAATTCTTCAAAGCAGCTCTTTTTTTCCCCAGGAGTACCAGTAATGATCTTGAAAATAAATATTTACTTGCTTTAAAGAATTCCAGAAAAGCACTATATTCTCATTTCTGTGCATTTCAAAGTACCTTTTCCTAAGAGTTTTCTGAAGCACCACAGGTCCATAATATATAAAGCCCTGATCTTGATATGAAATATGCAAACATTATGGGTCCTCTTAACATTTGAATCATCTTACATGACACCGTTTCACCCATCCTTTTCCAAAGTAATGCCATTCAAATGTTTTGTATAGCACCTCCCATTTACCCAATAAATTGTAATTTTGACCAGAGATGAAAGAAAGAGAAGGAGGAGGTAGAAGTACACTAACACAGTAGGGCATCTGTATGTAGATCTGGTCTCTTTTCCAACCCTGCTATCTAAGGATTTATCTATCATTTACCTATATATATCACCTGCCACCCTCTCCCTCCCCTCCCCCTCTCAACACACACATACACACATACACACTCCTATCCATTTATATCTCTATCTATTATTTATCTATCATTTCTGGAAATGCTAATTCTTCTAATGTCTGCATAGAAGCATATGTGCTACACTTTGAGAGACTGGTTTTCTTTCCCCAGTTCAAATATGCAATCATTCTTTAGTTCAGGATATTTGCATTGTAACAATTCAGGCCAGTTGTGAGATAATTTTTTTTTTACTATTTGTACTTGTGGTGGCAGGGGAAGGATACTGTAAAATCTCCAGTCAGAGGTGGTATTTGCCAGTTCTCCGAACTACTCAAAATTTTTGCTACCGGTTCTCCAGAACTGGTCAGAACCTGCTGAATATCACCTTTGGTTCAGGCTAGCCACTAGTTTCTAATCTGTGTTCTGCTAATCCTGTAGAGCAACCTCTTTAATGTTCATTCAGAATAAAGTGAAGTCAGGCGATGTGCAACTACATTTTCAACTGCTCTTCATTGGAAGCTCTGCTAAAGTATTTATCTAAATATGTTGATATATATATAGAATTCTTTGTTTCCAGTCATATTCATAATTTGATACATCTCAGCCTCAGATCTGGTGCTACTTATTAAAAGACTGGTACTATCTGTGGAATAGTGCCATTCAGAAATGTTCTCAAAATATCTCTGTGGCAGAATAGCCTTCAAAATTAATGTGCTTGGAACTTTGTGTTGGCTCAGAGCAGCACTTGGAGATGTCAGAGTATTGGCCCATAATAATTATATATCAGAAATAAAAAAGATGTTGGCTAACATTTTACTGTAAGCATTTGGAAGTTAACTCTATCTTTTCTTCAACTACTTCTCAGTTTTCTGGTTAGAGGTTTTTCTCATTTCTTGATGTTCATAGAGTAATTATATTGAAGTATTGTTAGGATTGAACATGAACAGATAAAAAATGTAAAACCACCCAATAAAAAATACATGTATGTAGATTCTACTGGTTTGAGCAATATGCACAAATAAATTGGGTGAAGGTTTGCTATATATTTTAATTGTGCTATTTTGCTAAAGTCCAAATAATTTCCTAGGCTGTCTTCTAAACAACCCTTTTTAAGGGCTGATATAAATAATTCAATAGACACTTAATTCAGAAAAAAGTAAAAGTTTCTCCTTCTCCAAAACAGATGTTGTTTTTTTTTAAAAAATCTGAAATAGAAATAGAAATATAGATCTTGGAATTGATAGTTGTTATATTTTGTAAGCAGATGTTGCAGAATCTCAATAGACATTGCATATATTTCAAAATTCACTGTTCTTCATCTCTTCCATTTTTAGCACTTTACACAAAAACAGCAAGCACTAAAAAGAATAAGCTTCTGGTTATTTTTAACAATATTGTCTTACAAATTAGTCTTTAATTATTTTTTCTCATCTGGGAACACCTGGTATACAAATCCCTTATCTTATTTTACAGTATTTATACTCTAACCTTCCTGCAGGGAATATTTTATACTCATAGCCAATAACATAATGGTAGACTTCACTAAAACAGGTCCTATTTTCTCCAAGACTTTGTTTTTTTTTTTACTGTAACATGGTTCCTTATTTTTTTTTTCATATTCCCATTATATATCTCTTCATATATATGTGTGTGTGTGTAAAGGGTGTATATATATATATATATATGTAAGGTTTTTTAAGCTGATAATTTTAAATAATATATATATATATATATATATATATATACTTTGTATTACAACACCCTGTTAAGCCCCAATTAAGGGAGAAAGCATACTGCTTTCTTTTCTGTCTTTCGGCTCATCACCAGAGACCATACCGACAGAAAGCTATTTGTTTCGTTGCCTTTTGTTTACATGTGTGTAAGGTTTTTAAGCTGATAATTTTTAAATAATAAATAAGGGAGACTAGTATAGATCTATTTCGAGCTAGTTAGCTCTCTTCAGCTAGCCATACCCTTACTGGGATTCGAACCAGGGAAGTATTACATGTGAGGCAGTTGTAATTGCCACTACACCACTGGCTCTCTCCTTATCAGCTCAGGCAGGGGAATAAGTATATACTTTGTATTACAACACCCTGTTAAGCCCCAATTAAGGGAGAAAGCATACTGCTTTCTTTTCTGTCTTTCGGCTCATCACCAGAGACCATACCGACAGAAAGCTATTTGTTTCGTTGCCTTTTGTTTACATGTGTGTAAGGTTTTTAAGCTGATAATTTTTAGACAGAAAAGACAGAAAAGAAAGCAGTATGCTTTCTCCCTTAATTGGGGCTTAACAGGGTGTTGTAATACAAAGTATATACTTATTCCCCTGCCTGAGCTGATAAGGAGAGAGCCAGTGATGTAGTGGCAATTACAACTGCCTCACATGTAATACTTCCCTGGTTCGAATCCCAGTAAGGGTATGGCTAGCTGAAGAGAGCTAACTAGCTCGAAATAGATCTATACTAGTCTCCCTTATTTATTATTTAAAAATTATCAGCTTAAAAACCTTACACACATGTAAAGAAAAGACAACGAAACAAATAGCTTTCTGTCGGTATGGTCTCTGGTGATGAGCCGAAAGACAGAAAAGAAAGCAGTATGCTTTCTCCCTTAATTGGGGCTTAACAGGGTGTTGTAATACAAAGTATATACTTATTCCCCTGCCTGAGCTGATAAGGAGAGAGCCAGTGGTGTAGTGGCAATTACAACTGCCTCACATGTAATACTTCCCTGGTTCGAATCCCAGTAAGGGTATGGCTAGCTGAAGAGAGCTAACTAGCTCGAAATAGATCTATACTAGTCTCCCTTATTTATTATTTAAAAATTATCAGCTTAAAAACCTTACACACATGTAAACAAAAGGCAACGAAACAAATAGCTTTCTGTCAGTATGGTCTCTGGTGATGAGCCGAAAGACAGAAAAGAAAGCAGTATGCTTTCTCCCTTAATTGGGGCTTAACAGGGTGTTGTAATACAAAGTATATACTTATTCCCCTGCCTGAGCTGATAAGGAGAGAGCCAGTGGTGTAGTGGCAATTACAACTGCCTCACATGTAATACTTCCCTGGTTCGAATCCCAGTAAGGGTATGGCTAGCTGAAGAGAGCTAACTAGCTCGAAATAGATCTATACTAGTCTCCCTTATTTATTATTTAAAAATTATCAGCTTAAAAACCTTACACACATGTAAACAAAAGGCAACGAAACAAATAGCTTTCTGTCGGTATGGTCTCTGGTGATGAGCCGAAAGACAGAAAAGAAAGCAGTATGCTTTCTCCCTTAATTGGGGCTTAACAGGGTGTTGTAATACAAAGTATATACTTATTCCCCTGCCTGAGCTGATAAGGAGAGAGCCAGTGGTGTAGTGGCAATTACAACTGCCTCACATGTAATACTTCCCTGGTTCGAATCCCAGTAAGGGTATGGCTAGCTGAAGAGAGCTAACTAGCTCGAAATAGATCTATACTAGTCTCCCTTATTTATTATTTAAAAATTATCAGCTTAAAAACCTTACACACATGTAAACAAAAGGCAACGAAACAAATAGCTTTCTGTCGGTATGGTCTCTGGTGATGAGCCGAAAGACAGAAAAGAAAGCAGTATGCTTTCTCCCTTAATTGGGGCTTAACAGGGTGTTGTAATACAAAGTATATACTTATTCCCCTGCCTGAGCTGATAAGGAGAGAGCCAGTGGTGTAGTGGCAATTACAACTGCCTCACATGTAATACTTCCCTGGTTCGAATCCCAGTAAGGGTATGGCTAGCTGAAGAGAGCTAACTAGCTCGAAATAGATCTATACTAGTCTCCCTTATTTATTATTTAAAAATTATCAGCTTAAAAACCTTACACACATGTAAACAAAAGGCAACGAAACAAATAGCTTTCTGTCGGTATGGTCTCTGGTGATGAGCCGAAAGACAGAAAAGAAAGCAGTATGCTTTCTCCCTTAATTGGGGCTTAACAGGGTGTTGTAATACAAAGTATATACTTATTCCCCTGCCTGAGCTGATAAGGAGAGAGCCAGTGGTGTAGTGGCAATTACAACTGCCTCACATGTAATACTTCCCTGGTTCGAATCCCAGTAAGGGTATGGCTAGCTGAAGAGAGCTAACTAGCTCGAAATAGATCTATACTAGTCTCCCTTATTTATTATTTAAAAATTATCAGCTTAAAAACCTTACACACACACACACACACACATATATATATATATATATATATATATATATATATATATATATATATATATATATATATATATATATATATATATACTTTGTATTACAACACCCTGTTAAGCCCCAATTAAGGGAGAAAGCATACTGCTTTCTTTTCTGTCTTTCGGCTCATCACCAGAGACCATACCGACAGAAAGCTATTTGTTTCGTTGTCTTTTCTTTACATGTGTGTAAGGTTTTTAAGCTGATAATTTTAAATAATAAATAAGGGAGACTAGTATAGATCTATTTCGAGCTAGTTAGCTCTCTTCAGCTAGCCATACCCTTACTAGGATTCGAACCAGGGAAGTATTACATGTGAGGCAGTTGTAATTGCCACTACACCACTGGCTCTGTAGTGGCAATCACCTCTGTAGTGGCATTACAACTCCCTCACATGTAATACTTCCCTGGTTCGAATCCCAGTAAGTGTATGGCTAGCTGAAGAGAGCTAACTAGCTCGAAATAGATCTATACTAGTCTCCCTTATTTATTATTTAAAATTATCAGCTTAAAAACCTTACACATATATATATATATGGATCTTTGGTTCTTCGGGTTTTCTCCCGCGTAGAATTGGAAGTATCTAGGCGACGTTTCGATGAAGTCTCATTCATCATCTTCAGGCTTGTGTCTTCGGCCTTGTGCTTCTCGGAGTAATGTGAGCTTGCAGCTGCTGCTTCCTTTTAACTGCTAGTGGGGGTGTGACTTGATTGGGTGGGGACTTGGCTGTGTTCTGATTAGGTGGGGGTGTGTTCTCATTGGTTGGGGGTTGGTCTGTGTTCTGATTGGTTGAGGGGTTGGCTGTGTTCTGATTGGGTGGGGGTGTGTTCTGTTCCAGTGGGGGTTTGGTTATACTCAGGTTAGTCTTAGTTGCTGGGGATTTGAGCTGGTGAGCTGTGATCCTGCTGTTTGGCCTCGCGTTCGTGGTCGTGCCACATCTTCATGGTGGGTGTCAGTTCGCTTCATGTATAGTTTGGGGGGGGTGTTGAAGCAAGTAGTGATGCAGCTGCAGTGCGGCTTCTGGTCCGTGGTCGTATCTCATCTTCTGTGTGAGTGTGAGTCTGCTTTCTACGTGGAAGTGTGGTGTCAGCTTCTTATGTGGCCCTCCTGGGTGTGGGTCTGGTGTCCTTCTTCATGTTAGATACTCGTTGTTAATGAGAGTGGGTTTCCAAATGGCTGGTAGGCGGGAGGTATCATCTCGTTTATTCATGCTGTGTGGGTGTTTTTCTATCTCTATGGCTTCTCTGATTATTCTGTTGTTGAAATGTTCGGTTTTGGCGATAGTTCTGGTATTTTTAATCTTATGTCCTATGGCTTTGAGTGTTGGACCAGGGAAGAGGTCGGTTCTTCTTTTTTGATTGAGTTCTTGTGTTCTTCAATGCGTGCACTTATTCTTCTGTTAGTTTGTCCGATGTATGTGGTGGGGCAGGAGGTGCACAGGATTTTGTATACTCCTTGGTTTTCTAACTCAATTTTGTCTTTAGGGTTTCTTAGGATGGTGGATATTTTTCCGTTTGTGCAGAATGCTGTTTTAATGTTGTGTTTTTGGAGGATCTTGCTGATTTTGTCTGTAGTGCCTTTTATATATGGGAGGAGGGCTATGCCGTTTTCTTGTTCTCTGTCTTGGATTTTGGTTGGGGTTTCTTTTTGGATTAGGTGAGTAATCTCCTTTCTTTGGAATCCATTGGCTGTTAGTATATTAGTGAGAGTGTGTAGTTCGATTTTTAGGTGTTGTTCGTCGGCTAAGCATTTTGTTCTGGAGATGAGTGTTTCGGCTACGGAATTGATCTGTGTTGGGTGGTGGTATGAGAGTGCGTGTAGATAGCAATTTGTATGTGTTTTCTTCTGGTAGATGGTGTGTCCTAGGGAGCCATTGGATTTTTTGTATACTAAGACATCTAGGAAGGGAAGTTGATTGTTAGCTTCTGTTTCCATGGTGAATTGTATTTTGGGGTGTAGGCTGTTGAGGTGTGTGAGGAAGTTGTTCAGTTTTTCTTTCCCGTATGGCCAGATTATGAAGGTGTCATCTACATATCTGAGCCAGAGTTTAGGTTTGTGATCATATTTTTCTAGATCTTGTGTTTCAAAGTGTTCCATGTAGAGGTTTGCGATGACAGGTGAGAGGGGTGATCCCATGGGTGCTCCTTCTATTTGTTTGTATTTTTGTCCACACAAGAAGCTGACACCACACTTTCATGTAGAAAGCAGATTCACACTCACACAGAAGATGAGACACGACCATGGACCAGAAGCCGCACCGCAGCTGCATCACTACTTGCTTCAACACCCCCCCAAACTATACATGAAGCGAACTGACACCCACCATGAAGATGTGGCACGACCACGAACGCGAGGCCAAACAGCAGGATCACAGCTCACCAGCTCAAATCCCCCAGCAACTAAGACTAACCTGAGTACAACCAAACCCCCACTGGAACAAAACACCCCCCCACCCAATCAGAACACAGCCAACCCCTCAACCAATCAGAACACAGACCAACCCCCAACCAATGAGAACACACCCCCACCTAATCAGAACACAGCCAAGTCCCCACCCAATCAAGTCACACCCCCACTAGCAGTTAAAAGGAAGAAGCAGCTGCAAGCTCACATTATCCGAGAAGCACAAGGCTGAAGACACAAGTCTGAAGATGATGAATGAGACTTCATCGAAACGTCACCTAGATACTTCCAATTCTACGTGGGAGAAAACCCGAAGAACCAAAGATCCATATATATGCTCAGCTCAAAACCTAACACACACACACACATACACACACATATATATCTATATCTATAAATTATTTTTATTTTATGTTTTAATTTTTGTCAGATGATGGATATGTGTTTATCTCAAGCATGTTTAAATTCAGTTACTGATGATTGATCCACTACCTCCACTAGAAGTTGGTTCCCAACTTCCACTCCTGTTTCTGTGAAGCAATTTTACTTTGGAACTTCCCTCCTATCAGTTTAAAGTTATTTTCCCATGTTCTTGATTTTTCTTAATATTGAAAATACTGCCTTCTAGAATCTTATTCACACCTTTAATATATGTAAAGATTTCAATTATGTCATCTTTTGTGAATATCCTTTCTGTACATCTTCAGTTCTTCCAATCTCTCTTGATATGTCTTGTCCCTCAGACCTTGCACCATTTTTGTTGCCCATTTCTGGATTCAGTCAATTTTATCAATATAGTTAAGTGAGGTCCCTTCCTTCCTTCCTTCCTTCCTTCCTTCCTTCCTTCCTTCCTTCCTTCCTTCCTTCCTTCCTTCCTTCCTTCCTTCCTTCCTTCCTTCCTTCCTTCCTCCTTCCCTCCCTCCCTCCCTCCCTCCAATAGAATGTAAATGTAAACAAAAAATTGTTTGGACTATTTCTTCTGTGAAGCATATTTAATGAACATAATACAGCCCATTGAACTGGATAACCAATACAAATGCTAATTTGTTGCTGTGTACTTCTCCAAGGGGGGAAAACATCTACAACATATGAGCTGCTTTAAGTTGTGAAATCTAATTACAGTTAATATTGCAATTCACCCAAAATTCCTCAGGGTAAGATTTGGCCTGGCCTCTTACCATGCAGAACTTAAGAACTTTCCTTATTTATTGACAAAAAAACAATAATCTTCCTCAACAATGCCCTAGACATTCAATATATTAATTTTCTTTCTGTATGCTGTTAGCAGCAACAGCTTAGAAATTTGCTTCTGTTCAATATTATAGAAATGTACTGTGGCTGTAAAAAAAACCTCACTGTTCCTCCCTTATTTTTCTTTGATAAGAATGCAATGGATGTATTCTGTAACTACCATTCTGGACTGACTAAAGCGTAATTAATGGAACCTAACACTAATAGCTATCTCAGGCAAATGAGTACTAGTTTTATAAGAGAACCCAGGTGTAGTAATAACAGTGATCCTAGCTAAAGATTCATAAGCTGTGTAGTTCTATGAAGCCCTTCTCATCCCCTGCCTAACAAACTGGAGGTTGCTTTCTAGCAAATAAATCCTTCGACTGCTGAAAAAAAAAGGTGCATATACTATTCTTTGAGAATTGAATAATATGCAGAAAAATGTGTGCATTTTCCCTACCAGTCCTCTTTCAATTACTGTTCCTGCACTATTCAGCTATGAAGTAGCTAGGGGATATGTAAACATATCCTCCATTTCTTCTATAATCATTTCTCAAGTGCACTGTTATCTTCCTGGCTCCTCACATTTCTATCAGGGTTCAAGAAAAGAGATTAGTAAAGAATTCTTCCACAGAGCTTTTTCATTTAAATTCCTAAAAACAATAGGAGACCAGGGAGGCTTTAGCCTGGAAAATGTACAGATAGCCCTCGACCTATGACTTTATTGGAGTCTGCCTATTATGGTCACAAGTGTTTTTTTTTAGCACAGAGTAGACTTATATACCACTTTACATGCTTTTACAGCCCTCTCTAAGCAATTAACAGCGCCAACCTATTGCCCCCAACAATTTGGGTTCTCATTTTACGCACCTCAGAAGAATGGATGGCTGAGTCAATCTTGAGCCTGGTGAGATTTGACCTGCCAAATTGCAGGCAGCCGGCAGGCAGCAGAAGTAGCCTGCAGTACTGCACTCTAACCTCTGCACCACCATGGCTGATGTTGTTAAGTGAAGCACCCGTAGCTCAAATTGTTAAGTGAAGCACTCACATGATTGCCTTGCTTAATAACCCAAATCTCTGCTCTCCACGTTGCAATCATTAAGTGATCACATGGGTCATTAAGCAGAGGATGGAATGCCTTAGGTGGGAGAGGCCCTGGAAAGCCTAGCATAGGCCAAGGCCCACACTGCAACATTTCTGCAGCTCATATATGACCAGCCCCTCCCCCCCCCAAGGTACCCCATGGTTTGCTTCCTGTCCTGCTGTGTTTTGAATCTGCTTTGAACCTGCTTCCCAGCCTACTGGGTCCTACACTCCCTTCCCCATCTCCTGTCACTTATGTTTTGTGTAAATCTCCTCCAGGAAGCTGCTACTCCACTGTGGGGTCTTTCTACTCTATAAAAGTGTAAATTGAATGATCAACTATAGATTTTGCAGGAAAATATTTACTCTGAAGCATTTGCCCCTACTTTTAGCTTGAACTAGATTTTATCATTAAAACCTATGATATACTCTCATTCACATCTGCAGTTACTTAATGGCGTATGGTATAATACTAGGTTTTAATGTATTTTATTTGTTTTGCTTATAGCCAGGCTGGATAATCCATGGCCTGCAGATCCTACTCAATCCCACAAAATCTCTTTGCAGTTTCCAGCTCCTTAAAACTATGCTGATGAAATTGAGAAACAAAACAGCCAAATTCGATTGATGTGACTTTCAGCTTTGGAAAATTAATGGCAGGAATGGTAGCAGCCCCACAGAAGGTCTGAAGGCAGAGTGGTGTCTCCCACCATTCAGAGGTTTATTTATTTATTTATTTTTATTTTATTTATTTTATTTATTTTTGTCAATTGCTTACAAGATAATAGGTATAAGTAAAAACAGAGTTATGAATACATGGATACATATAAGAAAAAATAAAAGAAACAATAGGACAGGGACGGTAGGCACGTTGGTGCGCTTATGCATGCCCACAACTTGTTTATAATGATGTGGAAATCACATGGTGGCTTAATATTTTGAGTGAACTAAATTAGTCAGTCATTTATCTTCTTTACTTTTAACCACTGTTAAAAAAAATGCCTAGTAGCACCCTTGGCCAAATGCAATTGCTACTACTCAGCTCATCTAACAAAAAACAAAACAATGCAAAGACAGAAAATCTAATTTAAAAATTCTTATAAAAGGTCCAAAACTGAAAAGGCTTTTATATTTTCCTCCTTCAAAAGACTAATTCATGAAATTTATGAAATCTGTCTCTATTTCCCTCCCATTATAAAGCATTGGTTTTTTTTATGTATTCCTAATGATCTCTCAAGGAAGAAGGTTTTCACAAAATGTGTTGAAAATATGATAGCCAATAATTTGTACCATTGAACAAGACCCCTGGAGTGTTGTGCTTTGATACATTTGTTTTCCTGGCTATCTGTGATATTCTCAAGAATCTTTTCTAATACCAAAGTTCAAAAACATCAATATTCTTTCTATACTGCTCCTTCAAAGTCCAATAATCACATCTATTGCCTGCCACAGGGAAAGTCTTGTCTGCATGTTTCCAGTCTCTGTAGGCATAGACCTATGAGAGCATCTGAATTTCTTTTTCAAAGCCTTCACTGATACCCTACTAAGTGTTAGCCAACCACAGATTTCTTGACTATTGTTTTCTTTCCTGTTGATAGTTTATCTTAAAAACCAGAAATTAACCACCAATGTGTTTATCTTCAATTCTGTCACTTATTGTCATTAGCTGCTTCTTCCTTCCATTTTTTTCGCTATGGTCCTTGATTTTCATTATTTGAATTTACAGATCACTTGCATTTTCAGCCTAGAGTAATGTCATCAGTGTAGCACAAGTTATGTCACATCTTGCCCCACTGAGCCTTTGGCTTCCGGGCCTATGTACAGATTTTGTATGAGGTCAAACAACTTGTGTTTAGATTCCCATTTTTCTAAGAATATTCCATGGCTTGACATGGTTGACAGAAATGAAGGCCTTTCTAAAGGCACTAAAGCACATATTGATTTGTTTTTAGTATCCTTTGACCTTCTCAATTATCTGCCATGCATCAACAATAATGTTTTATGATCCTTAGTCTTTTCTAAAACCAGCTGAACAATACAGGGCTCAAATCTGCACTGGATGATCATAAGCATTATTGCTAATGTGTAAAATTAAGGATATTAGCTATGTCGTCAACCTCATTAGTATTCTGGAAGATCTTCAACTCTTTCTCAGTATCATGTTGGATACTTTCTGACCTGAGGCAGAGGTGGTATTCAGTAGGTTCTGACCAGTTCTGGAAAACCGGTAGCGGACATTTTGAGTAGTTTGGAGAACTGGCAAATACCACCTCTGACTGGACACTTTACAGTATCCTTCCCCTGCCACACCTACCAAGCCATGCCCACAGAACCGGTAGTAAAAATTTGTGAATCCCACCACTGACCTGAGGGACCCGTCATACAATATTATACTAACAATCACTTTATTTTGTCTGTCCAGGCAATTTTATTGATAAAATGAAAAAAAGATTTAATATTAGCTTCTTTCAAACAACATGAAATTATTCTTTTGTTGTCATCACAAAATCTTCTGCATCTTCCTATAGTGCTATTGCCGGGATAGATACCTGCTTGTTTTAGTTGGGTAGCTAGACCTTTCTTTTTCTTTGTTTCTTTCTCTCTATTTCTTTTTCTTTCTTTCTTCCTTTCTTTCTTCTTTCCTAATCCTCTTCCTCCACTTCCTCTTCCTCTTCCTCCTCCCTCACCTCCTCCTCTCTCACCTCCTCATCCTTTTCTTCTTTCTTCTTCTTTCTTTCTTCTTCCTTTCTATATGTATTTTTATTAGACTATGTATAGATGAGTATTCTGCTCAATGTGGGTTTTTTTCCTAAGTGAACTCTTGGCATTTTAAAAAATTCAATTTTGCAGGTGGAATTTAAAAGCTATCTAACCCCCAACATTTCAGATGTCTGACTTTGCAAGTCTGTAGTGAGGTTCATTTTAAAAAGCAAGTGTTTAAGATGAAAGAAAAAAGTTTAATAGGATGTCACAGAGAATTACATTCATATAAATAAATTTGAAATGATATGAATTTGCTTTTCATAAAGAAACCATTTACAAATGCCATAGAGCAAATGCAATACATAGCAATAGCAGAAATAGTGTGCTGACACTTATGACAGAAATTATACACTTTAATATACTAAAGGTACACTTTACATTACAATCACATTGTTAGCGTTTAGCAGTTGTATTACTTATTTAAATTTCCAGTTTTTGAATATGAAGTGTTGAGTTTTATTTAAGTGCAGGATATTGCAAAACTTTATTTATTTGAGACTGAAGTAATATGGATATTATCATTGATCTAAAATTCAAAATTTAATTGACTAGTGAAAATTAGGCAACTAAGTATTATACCAGTATTAATTTCAAAATAATTTAAATCCCAGGTAGAATTTAAAGTTATGATATTGTCCCCTAAATATGAATACAGCTACTTCAAAGATTGCTTCTTTGCTTCTGGATGTGCTATGTAATAATTTAACTCTCAATTATCTTCTCTACTATATGATGGCTCATTCCATTTCATGTAACAAATCTGAAGAATCAACTTTGATCTAAACTGATAATAAGCTAAGCTCCCTTACCATATTTGAGCACTGAAAATCAGTTGATAAAATACAGAACCATGTGTACCAGCGGTGGTATTCAGCAGGTTCTGACCAGTTCTGGTGGCAATTTTGAGTAGTTTGGAGAACCGGCAAATATCACTTCTGACTGGAGATTTTATAGTATCCTTCCCCTGCCATGCCCACCAAGCCACACCTACAGAACCGGTAGTAAAAAAAATTGAATCCCACCACTGATGTGTACAATATGGCAAACCATTGTTCTCTAAAACAAAATAATGGTAGGAAAATAAATGGGTTCTTCCACTGCTAATCTCAGTACTTTCCAATTGATATATAGTTGCCTTGTTCAGATTATCTCCTTACTCCTAGCTTCAGTTTGGGATTATAATTTTTCTTGGGATTATAATTTTTCTCACATATGCTTCCTAAACCTGATTGCTAAACCTGAATAGATATAGCTGTGGAACAGAGTTAATTCTGTATATCTGTATACTTAGAAAATCTAGATAATTTTAATACAATCCAGAGTAATAAGACTATACTGTGCGTTGCATTGAGTACCCAGATAAACTTACTAATTTTTTTTCTACAATTTGTTATTTTGACTGTCATGTGTTAAAAATAATGTATCGGTCCTCAGGTCTTTCTAATCACCCTCCTCTTCTGTCTTCTTGAACGGGAAATATATATAAGGAAATTATCAGATATTTTATTTCAGGCAATAATATTATAAAAGAAGTGGAGTGGCCATCATGATTAACAAAAGGATGACAAAGATAATGCTTGGACACTACACAAAAATTGATAGAACAATGTCCATTTGCATCCACAGGAAACCAAACAATATTGTATCAATCTAGTATATGCAGGGGTGGGATTCTACCTGGTTCTATAGAACCACTTGTTATGATTCTGCAGTTTGGAGAACCAGCAAATTGCGCCACTGGCTGTCCCTGCCATTCCCTACCCACCCACTCCTTATCTGACATGAGCACCATCCAACTTGCCTGCTCCTAATTTTTGGTAAGTTGCTGTTTTTCCTTTTTTCCCCCGAGCATCAACTGTTTCAACTATCAGCTTTGCCAGGAATTTTAGATTAGCTAGAAAGCAGGAAATCATTGGACTTCTTGCTTTCTAGCTAATCTAAAAGCAGAGCTGAACCTTCCTTAGGCCTGAAGCTTCTATTTTTCAGTGCAGACTCAGGTAGCAGATTGCAGAAAGAGTGAATCTGTGATTGTGGGAGTAACTCAATCTGTCTGCCTGCTTTGCCTGCTTTGCCTGCTTTTGGGTAAAAGTTGCTCTTTTTTAAATAAAAAATTCAATATTTACAATATTTACATATAAGCCATGCCTAGCCAGTCATGCGACCACCATGTCAGTCACCAAGCCACACCCAGTCACATGACCACCAAGCCATGCCCACAGAACCAGTTGTTAAGAAATTTGAATCCCACCCCTGAGTACATGCCTCAATCACAAGGACAACTTCCAGACATTTATCAAAGCAAATGATGATGATGATGATGTCATTATCAGTGACTGGGATGCTATTGTGAAAGCATACAGACTAATGGAAAAATTGAAGTTGGTCTAAAAACAAAGCAGAAGACACTTATGACGTTCTGTCAAGATAATTCATACTCTATATTAATGACCTCTGTGATTATATTAAGAGCAACTGTGTTCTTTTTGCTGATGATGCAAAGCTATTCAACACCACTGACAATGCTGCTACCCTTCAAAAAGACCTCAACTATGTGTCAGAATGGTCAAACAAATGGCAACTTCAGATCTCAACAAGTAAATGCTCTGTCTTGCATATTGGCAAAAAAAAAATAAAAAAATAAAATACAAGCTGAATAGTCAAGACCTTGTTGATGACACAAACTTTATCAAGGATCTTGGAGTACTCATCTCAAATGATCTAAGTGCTAGAGCCCACTGTAACTATATAGCCAAAAAGGCATAAGAATTGTTAACCTAATTCTGCGTAGCTTTTTCTCCGGTAATATCACTCTACTAACTAGAGCATATAAAACATTTGCTAGACCAATACTTGAATACAGCTCATCAATCTGGAATCCACATTACATATCTGATATTAATACAATTGAGAAAGTCCAGAAATATTTTACGAGAAGAGTCCTCCACTCCTCTACTCATAACAGAATACCTTATGCCACCAGACTTGAAATTTTAGACCTAGACAACCTAGAACTACGCTGCCTTCGGTTTGATCTAAGTATAGCACATAAAATTATATATTGCAATGTCCTACCTATCAATGAATACTTCAGCTTTAACCAAAACAATACAAGAGCACAAAATAGATATAAACTAAAGATAAACCGCACCAAACTTGATTGCAGGAAATACGACTTCAGCAACAGAGTAGTCAATGTCTGGAATACTCTACCTGACTCTGTGGTTTCTTCCCCAAACCCCAAAATCTTCAACATTAGACTGTCTATTATTGACCTCACCTCTTTCCTAAGAGGTCTGTAATGGGCGTGCATAAGCGCACCAAAACGTGCCTACCGTCCCTGTCCTATTGTTTCTTTTTTTTCTTATTCGTATCCATTTCATGTACTTATAACCATGTTTAAACTTATACCTGTTATCTAATAATTGTTTGACAAAATAAATAAAATAAAATAAATAAAAATAAATAAATTCAATGTTTAGAGCAAACATCTTGACCCAACAATTCAAAGATTACTCTAAACCTGGACATAGTCAAATGTGCAACACTACAGTCAAAATTATTATAAACTCTGCAAGCAAAGTTGGAGAAGCTTTGTTCAGTCAGAAAAATAAGACCTTAGAGCACAAACTGCTTTTTGCTGAATTACAATTTTTGTAGAATTACTAGCTAATGAATGTAAGCAAAGTACAGTAATCAGACCAGCAAACATCATTACCCAAATTCATGGGTCATATGCAGGACAACACATACTAACTGATTGCAACATGTGAACATGTGACTTAGGGAGATATGCTGCAAATGTCATAAATGTGAACATTGGTTTTCAAAATTTCTTTTTTATCACTATTGTAACTGCAACCAGTCGCTGTTTGAAGCAGTTGTTAAATGAGGATAGCCTGCATGTAGAAAGCTTTGATCACTGAACAGTTTCAAACATTCTGGAAACTGTAATTAAATGCTCTAAAAATATTGCTAACAATAAAGCTGCAGGAGTTGATGAATACCAGCCAAACTATTTAAAACTTTGCAAGATGATGCAGTCAAAGGACCACCTGTGGTTGCTAAGCAGACAGGAAAAACATAGCAGTGGGCAAGAGACTGGAAAATATGAATTTAGATTCCACAACTAAAAAAATGTGCAATGTTAAAATGTTTGCATCTATGAAAAACTGCATTTATCAAATATTTAGTAACACAGAACATGAAAAATGGAGCAGAAATTTGAAGAGGAAGATAACCAATTTATTGGGAAGATTGTTGGGTTCTTATTAATGAAGGAGAGGAACATAGAACAAAAGAAAAGGAAGATCTTTAAGAATTTTGAATTGTAGAGTGGGAAATTCTACAGCTCTAATTCGTTGTCAGTATTTTATAAACTTAGAACAGAAACTAGATAAATTTTGATTGGATCCTGAGAGCTTGCAACCAAATTGCCAAGCTTGGAGCTCAAACCAACAACATAACTACCAACCCGAGCTACTAATACTCAAGGACATTTCAACTGAGAACTCTTTTACTGTTAAGAACAATCATACTTTTAAAGGTGGCAATAGTGATAGAAATAGCCATTGTCACTTCTTAACAAGGAGGGGAACATTGATGGATTAGTTAGTGTGTCTGCAAGTTTTGCCTAGTTATATTGTTACCTTTTCCTTATTAGCTTTGCCTTAGACAATTGCACAGACTGAATCTACACTGCCTCTAGTCAATTTCATTTCACCTTTATTAAGGAATTTTTTTTAAGCAAGGAAAGGATGGGGATAGTCTGGGAAGGAATAATTTCCTTAGTTATGTTGGCTTTATACAAATATAAAGCTGAACGTGGTCTCTTTTATATCCATAAGGACAGAGGAGATTTCCTAAAAATGTATCCTTTTTAATTTCTGCCACTACTAAAGAATTTGCAATTCAGATTTCAGCATTCCAGGTTTTGGCAGGACAAGACTGCCAATTATATAAGGTAGATTTAGAAGAGGCAGAGACACCCAAGATCCTATTCTAATGGCGAATGAAAAAGGCACAGGAAATCCAAAAATGGCATATACAATATTTTTGCTTTGTAGAACGTAACACATTGTGGGTATCTCTTAAAAGAGAGGACCATTTCACTTGCCTATTGAATAATTAAAATGATGACTAGGAAGCAACAAATGGGACATAAAGTAATGAAATGGTTCAAAATTGGGAAAGCATACACCTTATTTTTATAACATGGATAACATATCAAGAGAATGCATAACATATCAAGAGAACTGTTAGACTAATGCAAATACAATTTGGAATTAAAAGTACTGGAACAAACATCATCAATTTCAGACATGCTGATAGCCAAGGTGAGGAGAAATTAAGGAACCTCCTTTTGGAAATTGAAATAAAAGAATTTGCACTTTGAAAAAGCATTTTAGGATTAAATCAACCCAATAGTAATCAGTGAAGAAATTAAAGTAATAAGAGGCTTTATCTTCCTAAATTCAAAAGTTCAGTGTTGATTATGTCATCATAAAACAAATAGAAGGTCTGCTTTTTGAAAGAAAATGACAAATTAGATAAAACATAAATAAATATAAAGACATAAACTTTTATTCTTTTTTCTTCTTCCTTTAGTTTCTAACTCTGAAAATCAGGTTTTCAGAATGAATGAATAAAGATAATTCACATTTTTGAACTGTGGTCTGGAAAAAATTCAGTTAAAGGAAAGTACAATAATGGATGTAACATTCTGAGTTCTTTCCCCAAAAGGACTTTTTTATTCTCTTGGTCAATTTAAATTTTACAGGGCTCAAAATCCATGAAAAAATATGTGTATACTTTTAAATGTTTATACATTTAAACATAAATAAATATTATTTTAATATTTACATTATTTAATGTTTTATTTAATATGTTTGTAAGCCACCCAGAGTCATCTCTGATGAGATGAGAGGCACATAAATAAATAAATAAATAAATAAATAAATAAATAAATAAATAAATAAATAAATAAAATAAGGTGTAAGAAATAATCATGCACCCCCCCCCCCACCCTTTGTCTTAGAGAATGAAATATTTTGGGGAACATTAAAAGAGGCAGAATATTATATTTCCCCAAAGGAGAAATGAAGAAACATGTTCTTAAAGGCAGAAAGCAGTCCCAGTCTTTCTTAATAGCCTCCAGCAGATGCCTAAAGTCTTTAGAGATGGATATTTTGTGCCGATTAAGAAATCCAGTCCAGCCTACTAACAAAGAAAACACCTTCAGCTCCAACTGATGGGATTAAGAATTTGCATCCCCCTCTACCCACATTCTAAGGACAAGACATGAGGTTTAGGACATAATAGGATTAACCCATTACCATTAGAATAGCAAAAGGCACCAGACTCACTACATTGCACAACTCCCTGCAGCATTTCGGAAACTGTATAAAAATCCTTGCACTGATCAAGCTACAGTAATTTGTCAGCCATCCCAGAACTGCATGCTGTGGTTGGTTCGACTCATCAATAAACAGAGTCCTTCTTTCCAATCAGCCTCCATTTTATTTCCAATGTCTTTCTCCCATCTTGAAACTGGACTGGATTTTTCTTCCAACAATGGTTTAATGTATTTACTTGATATGTCATTGTAATTAATATCAATATATCACCCAGCAGATTGAAGATAATATTTCCCATTTATATATTTTAATAAATGCTTAATAAAACTCGTTTAATGTTGTTACTGTTACTATTGTATAGATAGTTGGTTTTGCGGTGCTCATCTTTTGAATTCAAGACTTATTTCATTGTTTTAATGCTGTAAATCTGAAAGCAATCAAAAAACAATTGTACGCTGAAGGCAAGGGGTACATTTAATAAATAATGAATTAATAGCAGTCTCTGCTACTTTTCTCTATATTCAGTCACATATAAAATCCCTGCAACAAATGCTGGAGCTTAATAGATTTTGCCTAGATGATTCTCTCCCTCCGCCCATGTTCTCAGAGGAATATTTGCCATGCAAATGTTTGCATTTTGCTACTCCCCCTCCTGATCCAAAAACAAACAGAAGCCAAATGGGAATAGAAGCACCAGTACATGTGCTTGACATTGCCTTTCTCTGGGTTTTCTCCAACAGCATCTTGAACATAATGGTCCAAATTCAGGTTTCTCCATGATTTTGAACAGAAAGCCTGTTTTGCAAATATCAGACATCTTATAGAATGTCCCAGGCTCAGCACTGCATGTTCCTTTTGTTTGTTCTGACAAGAACAAATCATTGTTCTTTCGGAAGAAATGTTTGTTTCTAGCCCGTTTGCCTAAAGCATTCAGTGTTTTGTAACTAAAACATGCTACAGACAGTTGGGAAACTGCAGGGAATTGAGAAGGAAGAGGAGACAAAAGGCTATTTATATTCTTTTGTCCTCTCCATTCCTTTCTTTCAGAATAGATCAATCATTTAAATTTAAATTGGGTTCCAGGAAAAAAATCCACCAATCTTTCTCTATTCCTATTCCCCTCTTTTTTTTTGCCAGTACTTCCTGGGGATTTTCTAACAGTTACTTTGCACTCAAACTAAATTTTTCCTGCACTCTTACCAGAGGTGGTACTCAGCAGATTCTGACCAGTTCTGGAGAAGCGGTAGCGGAAATTTTGAGTAGTTCAGAGAACAGGTAGCAGGAATTTTGAGTAATTTGGAATATTACCTCTGACTGGCCCCACTCCCATCTATTCTCTGCCTCCCGAGTCCCAGCTGATTGACTAGATCTTCTTTTGTTGCCCTGCACAGGAGAACAGAGCTGGAAATTAGGTTAGTGGGGTGAGAAGAGAATGGGATTTTGCAGTATCCTTCCCCTGCCATGCCCACCAAGTCACGCCCACAGAACCAGTAGTAAAAAAATTTTGATCCCACCACTGACTCTTACTCTGTTTCACAATCTCTAATGCCACTACAAATATTTCTTAAATAACATCGTTCCAGAGAATAACCTACATCACAGAGAATATTTGGCCTTCAACCATGAAGACTCAACCATGGGAAGCTCTATAGATCTTTCCTACTAGCTATCATCCTGATCAGCTGGCTGATATATAAAAGAATCTTAGCTTTCTGTTACTAATCATAGCAGAAGCCATCAATATTCTTCCTCCCAGAGACACAATCAGCATTGCAATGGAGACTTAAAATGCCAGGAGAGCATTATGATAATGTTTTCTCTTTTTTTCTGTTTCTGTTTTATTTGTTTTTCCAGGAAGGTGCATGCCCATGGTTGGTGGCTGTAATTAAATACTTCTGGAGTTATTAGTTTGTGGGGCTGATCATAGAAATTTTATATAGAATTGTTCTTGCTTTTGCTCTTGTTTTTATTCTTCCTCTTTGTTGTTGTTCTGATATTAGCAACAATTGTGGCATTTGTTTATGTAATGAAATTATGGAAAGAGGAGGGAATGGGTTTAAGTAGTAAATCTCCTATGCGAGTTCTTTCTTTTATTCTTATTTTATGTTAATTTTTCATATTTTTTATCTTTTTAAAAATCTTTTGTTATTCCTCTAAGTATATATATATTAGAATAGTTACAAAAGATAGGATCTTTTGTATTCATGGTGGTTATACATCTAGTCCCATCAAGGAAGCTTTCACTATGGTTTATATTTCTTATTTTTATTTTACTTTTTATTATAGTTTATTATTAGGCTATTCAGTTGGGATATTAAAGGCATGTGTAATTATATAAAGTAAAGATACTTGTTTCAAACTCTATATATGGACAATCTAGATATACTACAGCTTGCCATATATTAATGTTAATACTCAGGCAGCTGGAGTTATGATTTTATTTAATACATTCATAAATATAACTACAGTTCAAAACTATTCGGATAATGAATCATCTTTTATTATTCTTTGTTTGAAGAAAAATAATGTTCATATTGTTACAGTAATTTTTATGACATCACAAGAAATTTTCCAGAAGAATTTTACGGATGTTTCTTAAAATTATTTACAATACCTTTAAATTGTTTAATTGTCACCAGAAATCTTGTAATGAATTTTCAGTTGGACAAGAATGTATTTATAATTAAAAATAGAAGTGATGTTAGCTTATATGATCAATGTAATTTAAAGTTAAAATGGGCTGCTACAAATTGATTAAATAAATAAATAACTTGTACACATAGATCATTACTAATGCCTCTGTGAAAAAGAGAAATCTTAGGTACCAATAAATTAAAATTTGAATGAGGAATATTTACTGGCATGAGCAAAGAACCCCACAGTGCAAGTATTATGCATTTATCTAGTGAAAAAGAAGGAAAATTGAAACATCTGAAACAAAACATAATACTTAAAATGTTAATAAGTGATTGACTAAGAATTTTAGATAATGAATATAATAATATAGAAAAAATGATACAATAGATAAACAGCAAATAGGTAATCTTTGGGTGAGATTGGTATTCAATTATTATCACGGATTGGGAAGCATTTTGACACTATAAGAAATAATAGATGCAACTCAGTTGATAAAAAACTGGAAAGGCCTCAAACAAAATAGCTTTCCTATTGTATGATATAAATATGTTATAGATTTCTTGGTTCCAAAATTATTGAAGATCTGCAATGAATGAATTAAGTCTAGCAATAGCTTGCACAATATATAAACCCTTTTTATTAATCACTATAGATACTAATAGATCATCTGCTTGTTGGCTAAGCAATTGCCAAGATTACTATAATATTATCCACCTCAGACTGGATTTATTAAAAATTGACAAGCATCAAATTATATAATTAATATATATGTTTGATATAGCTCAAAAAGGTTGGATTCTGCTGTATTAAATATTTGATAAGGCTTTTGGGTACATTCAGAATGTTATTTTAAAGCAAGACATTTGTAGATATGGGTTCTCACTTTGTTTCATTAAATGAATTGTGATTTATTACTTGCAATGAACAGTAAATAATGTTTTCTGGATCATATAACTTACAACCAAGCACATTTCAAAGAGGCTCAACTTTCTATTGCATTTTTATTTAATTTTTGAGTTATTAGCAATTAGCATTAGGCAGTTTCAGGATATTACTGGTATTACACTGACAGATTCTGAGTATAAATTATTTACATGGTAATGATATTTTGGCAATATTGGATAATTATTCTATGTAATAGCCTAACTTGATATGAGAGTTCAACAATTTGATAAATATTCAGGTTATAAGATTAATTAGGAAAAAACTACTTCCTTTACAATTTAATATATCAACAGAGCAAATAAAGATATTGGGCTTTGTAATATGCACAGAATATAATAAATATTTGATTATATATATTTACAGTAAATATTTCAAAATATGTGGAAATATTTGATAAATGTTATAGATAAGATTGTAATAGACATTATGTTGATAGATTAAAACTATTAAATTTTTTGGGTAAGATTAAAGTGATTAACAGGAATATTATTTTCCATATAATTTGTATTTTAAGAAGGATTTCAGTGTAACTGCCAAACAGAGATTTTATTCAGATTGATAATCTCTTCAGGGAAATTATATGGGAAGATATACCACCAAGAATTTCATTTGGCCAAACTGAGATTAGATTTGGACAGAGATTTTAATTTTCCAGACTTTAAAAAATATCACTGGCTTTTTATTTTATTATATACCACATATTTTTGTAGATTGAACATTTAAATGAATATCTACTACTATGGGCTTTATTGGAAAGTTATGTATCTGTTTTAAGACCCCAACAATTAATCAGATAAAGATATAACAAAAAAACAAAAGATCTTTCATTTCCTGGCTTATTTGCATTTAGACATATTTAAGCTTTATTGGGATTTAGATTGAAGCTTGATGCTTAGTCTCATGAATTCTTAACTTTATGGAAGAATACAAATAACTAGTAAAATTTCTGTTGGAAATTATGGTCAAGAGTTTGAATGCTTCTTTGATTAAATTATTTTGGGCTAATTATTTTAAGGATTTTCAATGACTTAAGGTAAAAATGTCTTTGTCTAATACTCAACAGTGGTAATATAATCAACTCAAACCGTATTTTGAATGCTCAGTATGGACTCAATGCCTTAGGGAGTTCAAAGGAATCTATGCTATCATTTATATGGAGTTGCTTCTGAAATCAATTCAATTTTATATTTATATCACAGATTAAAAATAGCTCTATAATCAATATTACTGACATTTAAGACTTGTAGAATAAAGAATTGGAATATTCAGTAATGTAACATGAAATTATGCAAATCTTAAAAAAAAATTAGTAATAGTTTATGAAGCTATTGATGTTTGAGGTAGGAAGATAAGTTAATCACAGAAATCTATTCAGAATCTTTTTTTTTTTTGGAGGTTAATAGTCTCCTCCCCAAATATATTAATATTTACACTATTATTCACAATATAATTTGCCTCATAAACTGCAATGGAATGAATTGTAATAAATACTATATATGAAATATTGTATCTATGTAGCAACTAAAACTTAGTATCCTTGATAGAAATGTTTGACTGCCATTAGATACATATTACCTTAAAAACATTAAAATATTTTGAGGTTGTTGTGTTGTTCCTTTTTTATTTTGGTGGTAGTAGTGGTATTTTGTGAAACATTTTGGTGACTATGTAATGGTTCCTGTAAATAAAAATATGAACACCACCAGTACATCTTACTTTATTAAATGCTTGTTAAACAACATTGGCTCACATATTCTTATTTCAGAATCAAAGCTTCAGAGATGAACTTAGTTTTGTAAGGACCCAGGAAGATGTTTTCTTCTGTTGTCAATAATTATATTAGTAACAGCTACAATAATAATATTTGTTAGCTAACATTCTTTTTTAAAAAGTAAAAAAAGGATTTGCTGCTATACAGTATAATAAGGAATTATATAGCAGCAGGTAACATGGGAATTAGTACTAAGCCTGTGAACAAAATAGAAGCCAAATTATCTAAAACTTATTTTGCATTACTATGAAAAAAATAGATGCTGATCAGAATATAGTCCTCAGTGTAATGTATTGTGCTGAACTCTGTAAATAATTTGAATTTATACTAGAAAATATGACATTTCTAAATTCACTTTGCTCTTTATAAATAAAATCCCAAGAATGCATGTATATCAATTAAGACAGTTGGATTTATTGTAACATTATCAGTCTTCCAAATGTTTGTGATTTCAGCCAATCAACCTATAGTTTAGATACATGAGAGGTGAGCTGAATCCATTAGGATACTGCATTTGCAGTATGAATATATATTCCATCTTTCTTTTCCTTTTCTGTAATAGCTTGTTATTAAGCATATCATAACCAGCACAGAATTCTGACAAATTTTCAAAGCTTAATATATGTATTTCTCTCTGTTTTGAACAGATGGCAGTGGGTTCATAAATGAGTAACTGGAAAAATATGTTATGTGGCTTTGGTTGCTTTTCATATTTCAAAGAAAGGGGAGAGCATATTCTCAATTTGGAGACAGGGCACCACATGCTCATCTTCTCCCTGGCATATATGTATAAAGCCAAGCATATTGGAGACATAAGCATAAAATATTAAGACACATGCTTTCCCCCAGGAAACTGAATGATAGTAATACCAAAAAGAAACAGATCACAGCAGGAAATATATGTTTATATCATGCATGATAATCTTTCAGGTTTTTTTTAAATGGAAATGTGTTTAAAGCCACCATTCTACAAGTCTTGATGGAATGAAGTGTCATATGGTCATTATATTAAGTGACTATATTTGCCATGACATTTAACCTGATTATTTATTTAACCCTTTTGGGGTTTTTCACTACACATTGAATCATAATCTTACTGAATGAGCAACATTCCAAATCATAACAAATGGAAATAAAGTTAAAACTAATTAACCTAATCATGTTGTACAAAAGTAGTCATTAGATTTTAAATGAACAGGTTAAAGATACAGTGTAATCTCAATCAAAGTGACTCATCAGTCCTGCCAAGCTCTTTACATAGAAAAAATGGGAGAAGTAATACATATGAATTTGAAGGCATGTGTCTTATTCATCGAAACCACAAAATTTTTCCAGAAAAACAAAGTCTAGTTGCCTTTTGAAAAGCACCTTTGGGACAACCATGACCTGGATGACTGATAATTTTCATGGACATATTCATCGAAATGTAAGAAAATTTTCCTGACCCTATCTGATTCCTATCTGAATCAAATCCCAGGTGGGTTTTCCTATAGATTTGCCTTATGCTGAATGATTGCTTTTGGAATCACACAGAAGATCTGGAATAAGGTAATTTAAGGCATTAATTGATTCATTTGAATTTTTATCCTTGGTGGCTAACTAACCTTGATAAATTGATGTATAATTGACTGCCTTTGAAGGCAATCTTCTGGAAGACTAATGGGCTTCCTATGCAATTGGTTGAGCAAATGCTGGACTAGACGTGTCAGTAGTTCAATCCAGCAAGGTCCTGCTTATATTGTTATGTCATGGGAAATTTATGACATTATATTTCCTGCTATTTTAAATAACAACTGGCCATTTATCTGTTCCCTGATCAATTATTTTAAAAATGTGCTCAGCTGAGAATTGGAATCATTTTTAGTCTTTTTGGTTAGCTTTGGGAGCGGTCTTATCATCATGACAGAGTCTGATACATGTATATTATGGAGAACAAAAGGAAGTTTTGCAGAAGGTCTCTAGGATTTCAACATTTGGCTCTAGATTTTGACTTGTCCATGCTAATTCATTGTTGTGCCTACTTCTGGAATATATAACAAAGAGAACCTGATAGTGTCCTAACTTCAGAATTACAGGAGTAGGTAGGCAGTAAAACTTATCAGCAGATTTCTTGCAGAATTATATGGATTCAACTGTAACATTTCTCCTAATATTTCTCTTTTCTGATACTTTAATAGAAAATTTGTAATGGTAATCATAATGGTGAAGTTCTTATTAAACAAGCCTGTCACAAGTTAGTTGAAATTAATCACTTTAATATCAATTAAAAATGTCTTACATAATCATCCGAAATACTATTGAAGTTAATCGTGTGAAAGATTACAATGTACCTCAGCTACTTTTCTAGAGTACAATAACATTTGTTTTGTCAAGTGGGAAGTATCTAAACTCTACTGGTCCCTTCATACAAGTTTAATGTATAGCAATTTTATTAAGCAAATTCCTATATATTAAACAAACTTAAAATGTAAGTTCCTTGTATGCATATTTTACCACCTAACATAACCAGAAGTTGAACATGTATAAAACATCTCTCTCATGACTCTCACTCTGTCAAGGACCTTGGAATCCTCATCTCTGATGATCTAAGTGTTACAGTCCACTGTAACATCATTACCAAAAAGGCATTAAGAGTTGTTAACCTAATCCTGCAAAGCCTTTTCTCTGGTAATATTGTACTACTAACTAGAGCATACAAAACATTTGCTAGACCAAATGTCTTGAATTCAGCTCATCTGTCTGGAATTCGCACTGCATATCAGACACTAATACAATCAAGAGTCCAGAAATATTTCACGAGAAGAGTCCTCCACTCCAGTGGTGGGATTCCAATATTTTTACACTGGTTTGGTGGGCGTGGTTTGGTGGGCACGTGTGTGCACTTTGCACAGGCGCAAAGGTGTTTGCACAGGCACAGAGGCATTTGCGCAGGTGCAGAGGCATTCTAATTCGCCTCCTGCAAGCCTGCACAATCCTGGTCGTTTCAGCAGCTGCCACACAGCACTCTTCTGTGTCACACAAAGCAGCTGCGCTTCAAATTCAGAGGATAAGGGTGAGTATGGGAACCCAGGCAGGTAGGTGGCCCCAAAAGCAGAGCGGCGGAGAGAACCGGTTCGGTGTCTGCTGCTCATCGCTGCTACCAGCTTGGCAGAATTGGGCCAAACAGTAGAATACCACCACTGCTCCACTCCTCTACTCTCAACACAATATCCTATGCTTCCAGACTTCAAATTTTAGGCTTAGCTAACTTAGAATTACATCGCCTTCGGTCTCAGCTAAGTGTAGTACATAAAATTGTCAATTACAATGTCCTACCCATCAATGACTACTTCAGCTTCAACCTCAACAATACACAAGCACACAATAGATACAAACTCAGGGTAAACTGCACAATAACGGTACAATAAGATTGTAGGAAATACAACTTCAGCAACAGAGTGGTCAATGCCTGGAATACTCTACCTGACTCTGTGCTTTCTTCCACTAACCCCAAATACTTTAACCTCAGACAGTCTACTTTTGACCTCACCCCATTTCTAAGAGATCTGTAAGGGGTGTGCATAAGCACACCAATGTGCCTACCATCCATGTCTTAATGTTCCTTTATTTGTATTTATTTCATGTATTAATAATCATATTTATATATATATTATCAAATGCATGCTTGACAAAATAAAAAAATCCTGATCAAAATAGAGGGGATGCTTTTATACATGTAAAGTATCTGGTTATGTTAGGTGGTAAAATAATACATCCCAACACAAAGATATCAAATCTGTTAACACTTGGTAAGGATGCACTAATTCCTTTGGTTCATGTGTATGTCTGGTTTTACATAGCATGTCAAAGGGCCAAGTGGGGCCTCTTTCTATTTTCTAGTGGACCAAGACTCAGTGTTCGGTATGAAGAAATTCAGAGTTTTCAAATTCTGCAGTATTTAAGGCAGTTAAACCATGTACAATCCCCAAATATGCATACAATGAGCTTACATGTTTAGGTATGCCAGTTCTGCAGGGTTCTGTGGGCCACAAAAAGGATGCTGTTAATCCGCTTTCTGCAATCCTGTTCTAGGCTAAACTTGGTTCAATTGGTCTAAATCAGGAGTTCCCCAAACTTTGCAGCATCATGCTTGCTTTTTGATTTTTTTTGAAACCTTCATTCTAAACTTTCATTTAATCCAATCCCCTTTTAATCTTCACAATCCATTCATAATACTAGAAATAAAAACACATATTTGATACATATTTAATTTATTAAAAAATAAGTTTAAATATTTTTCTTTTATCAAAAATATAACATTTAAAAATATCAGTAGGATAGATACAATGGGGAAAATGTTCATTCCTTTTCTTTATGAGCTGAGAATTCTAGACTGCAGAAAGTGGACAACACAGATCAGTTTTGAAATATATTCAATTCCTTTAATTTTTCTTTTTAAAACAATTTTCTAAAAGAAAAAAAGCATTTTGTCTTTTTCATCCAAATTGAGAAATATTTTACCCAAATTATCTTTTTCAGTGAAATTATTATTTATACTGAGTAGTTCTTCTAGTAATATGCCTGGCAATGCATCAACATCAATCCTGAAGAGATTACATACTCATTTATGAAGAGTGTTGCCAGAAAAGCTATTTGGAAAATAGTGGATGAATGTAACTGGGAGACAGTTGAGTTGACATGCAAAATTATACTTCACACTCCCTTTACAATGTTCAGTGAATGATTAAAATGTTGAAAAAGATAAAAAGTTAGGTATCTCAGCTTGTTTCCAATGTTTCAGAAAGCATTTCTTTTTTGGGGGTAAATGCTTTAATGGCATGGTGATATAATTGTTTCTTGGCAGCTCTAAACTGAGGTTGTTCAGAGAATCAAAACTGTCTACTAAATGTGCCAATGAAAATTGGCAATTTTGGACTGCAAAGCAAAATATAACCCCAATTTCTTACGTTGCTTGAGGACAAATTCTACTTCATCCTTTAGCTCAACTAATCCCAAAAGCATTCTTTTTGGAAAGCTATTGTATGAAACAAAAATAGGTTATGATTTGCTTCCAAATTCACATAAACAAAAGCAAAAAAACAAGCTTATATTTAAAATGCTATTCACAAAATGTATAATCTTGATGGTCAAATTTAGTATATCACACACACTTACCAAATTTAAAGTATTGGTTTTGGCCTTTAAAGCGCTCCATGGCATCGGACCAGGATACTTACAAGACCGCATTCTGCCAGTAGTCTCCCACCGACCGGTGCGCTCCCACAGAGAGGGTCTCCTTTGGGTCCTGACGGCAGCTATGTGCCACCTGGTGACCCCGAGGAATAGGGCCTTCTTTGTGGGGGCATCCGCCCTATGAAACGGGCTACCCCCGGGGCTACGAACAACCACTGACCTGAGGGCATTCAGACATGACCTAAAAACCTGGCTCTTTGAGCAGGCCGGCCTGAGCTGACTTCAAATGGGATTTTAAATAAGGGGTTTTAGATTTGATTGGTTGGGGTATGAAAGTTTTAGCTTATTTTAATCGGGGGTTTTAAATTTTTAATTGGCAGCCCATAATTTAATTCTTTTTTAATTGTATTTATATTTGTAATTTATATATATTTTAGTTGGCTGTTCACCGCTCTGAGTCCTTCGGGAGAAGGGCGGTATATAAAATTATTTAATAAATAAATAAATAAAATAAATTTGGGGAGAAAATAATGGATTATAAAAAAATTACGTACAAAAGCTAAATTTCTCAAAGATTGATTTTCTGTTGAAGTACCTGCCTAGTTAATCTCTTCCCATGAAAAAAAAATGGATCTCTTCATCCAGCAAAATTGGGAAATAGACGTATATCTGTTCTTTTGTAGGCAGGTGGCACTGTGCTTTCTCAAACAGAGACTGGCCTGAAACAGGCTCTTTATATACTTGCTGAGCACTGTCAAGAAAACTGACTAGAAATTAATTACTCCAGAACCAAGGTCATAGTTTTTGTTAAGCACTTTAAGGCACGTATTTAGTAGCTAAGTAATCATTCAATAGAGCAAGTCAAGACCTTTAAATATCTGGGGACTGCTTTGCGTATTATGGGCAACCAAAAATTTCATGCTGCTGATGTTAAACTAAATGCACAAAACCCAGCATTGGCTTTAAAATCTTTCTACTTCTCCAAAGAAATTCAGAATATGCTTGTAGCCACTGAAGTCTTCTTGGCTAGGATCCAAGCCAGCTTCTTTTTGGAGTTCAGCTGGGCCCCTGCAGATTTTTTTTTCCTTTTGAAAGAGTTCAATCCAAATTCTTGAGATCGATTTTTCAAGTACCTTGCTGTGTTCCGAATATGGTGTTTTGCGGTGGAGCTGGTTACTTAAAGTAGCAACTTCTGCCAGGTAATTTGATTTTCTTTTGTTGGCTTAAGGAATCCATTTTTTCAGAGTGCTTGGCTCCTCTAATTATGATGATAGCTTCCAGCCTTCCTGGCACAAAGTCATACATGCCAATCTGCAACTTTGTGGCTTCTTGTGGCTAACCACCACTCGGATGGCCTATGAAAAGCAGGCCATTGATTTAGAGCTGCAAGCAATTTTACCCATTCTACCTAGAAATATCTTCCTAAGCTAGTCCACATACCAACAGCCAGATATCTTAAGTCACATAAGAATTCCAAAATTTAGAAGGGCCCTATCCTTGACCAGATTCAATGCCTCCTCACAGTTATTGAAGGGAAATACTGAAAAATATCTTTTGAATAAAGACTGTGTCCATGTGGTGGAGGAATAATTGAAACAATATAACACAAAAAACTGGGGACGCTGGGCAGCAGACAGGGGGGGAGCCACAGCGTCCTGTTAATTAAGCTCAGCCTATCGTGCAGGAGACTAAGCACTTCCCAATCTACGGATGCTCGGAGCAGCTCAATGGAGAACAATCTGATTTTACTTTTTGGACCATAACTAAGTACTGTTCTATAGTTAGTATAGTATACCATGGTATTTCTCCTAGTATTTTAATTTTTTTCTTTTTTCATTCTAAATAATTATGACCTTTTTTATTTTATTTGCTGGTCAATAACTGAATAAAAACTAATTGATACCTCAGTCATGGAATTTGACAATAAGATGGTGTAAATGAATTCACCACGTAGATAAGCCTACATGCGGATAAGCCAACTCTCAAAATGTTTCTATGTTTTAATTTTCACAATTGGCTTATCCATGATTAATCCTCCTATTACGCATTTTAATGGTTAAAAACTTGTGGGTCATCAGATGGGCTTATCCATAAGTATATCCAAGAAATACATGTCCTTTTAAAAGTATTACTGTATATGTTTGTGGATAAGCTATCCATAGATAAGCCAAACCCAATTTTGGGTGTGTATTTTGGCACCTAAAATTCTTGGCTTACACATAAGTATACAGTATACTGTAACATCATTCCTGTGAATAAAATCAGAAGAATATTACATCTGCCCATTCAAGACACCTTGTTTCAATAGTAAAGACCATATTGATAGAATACAAATGTAGGTTCAGTGGAAATGTATATGGAACAACTATACGGCTTTCCTTATTCTTGTTATACTCAGGATTGTCTCTTGACACCTATTTATCATGATAAAGCTGCAAAATCCAGTTGAGGAAAACAAGGATAATACCATATTTGTCAAGAGGTATGGCACATTTTTCTATTCTGCCCCACTCGTCTTCTGTAAAGATCACTCTAGATATTTCTGAAAAAATGAAACTGGAGATTGACAGGATTCTCTTTCACAGACACACTCAAGAAGAAACATGATGCAAAACCTTTGTGTGCTTCCAATATATGTCCTGGTACTACAGGTGTTTGTTCTATGTATAATCGCACAATGGCATGTATTACGGCTAAAATACCTGGAAGAAATACTATGGCATACTGTAGCTATAATAATTTGTAATGTAGAACTATAAGTTGTGAAAAGCTTTAGAGCAACATGATAATTTGTCCAAAAATCAGCTCAAATGTAAGCACAGAAATTAAATATAAAAAGAATTATTTAAAAATGAACACCAAGAAGACATAGTATTGCTTTCAACAGATTTATACGTTAGAGAATATGCCTTGGGTTGCTTGAACAGGTAGCATACAAATGTGGATAAATAAATGCATAAAACATCCACAAATAAAAAAAAAGCAGTCTGGCAAAATTGATAGCACAATTACGTAGAGAGGAAGGAAAGGCTTCGTGTAGGTAAAAAGTAATGAGAGAATGTAAGATTAGGAATGGCAACAGAGAGACCATTAGATAAAGATACTACTATGCGATTTTCAGGTGGTTTTCTTGACCTTGTTTAGAATACTGAACAAGTAACAAAAACAAAGGTATGGGGTAATCCAGCAACACAAGTTTCAGAAATGTATTATTCCCCATAAACAAGTTTCAGAAAATAATTTTCCATAAACACGGTATTTCATGGGAGACAATTCAATTAATCATTACATATCAGTGTTATAAAACTGAAGACTGTGTTTTTATTGAAAAGCAGGCCCTGGAAACTGTCTTGCTGAGTTGACTTGCTAAGATGAGAGGCGGTGCCTCACCATTTCCTCATCTTCTGTGTTTATATGCAAAAACACTCTCAAGCTGGTCTAACTTCCCTCATAGGATTTCTGATGTATTTTTATTCTTATAAACACACATGTGGAACATCACAATGAAAAACTGTTGGAGAAGCAACTGCAATCAGGAATATAGCAGCAATTATGGCTTTAGCATTTTCTTATCCACACTTCATTACTCAATATTGCAGAGCTTTAACTCAAAAAAAAAAAAAAAGAGTGTGAGAGGGGAAAAGAAGCTTTAATACATTTATTTGCCTTTAAGGTATAGTTATCTTCTTACACAGCTGGTTTCCATGTTTCTGACAGTTATACATCTGACAGCTGAGTGCTGCTGCTTGCTTCTGTTGCTTTTGTGTCTTCATGTTTAAAGGGCAGTTCATACGGCTTGGTTGTCTTGTGAAGCTTTTCTAGGCGCCATATCATTATTTGCCTGAAGTGTTCCTCTTCCAATTTTTGCTTTGCTTGAAGCTCTAATTCTTGGAGTTTCTCTTCTAGCTGAAGCCTGATTTGCAATTCCCTTTCCCACTGTTGCAAATAAATAAAAAATAAGTATAACGTTACTTAATAGAGATTTTGGCATTACATAAAAACACAAAATTTGATTTAATCATTCACCAGTGCAATAACAGATAAGAAATTAGGAAATGGATATTAGCAGGATTAGAGATGGTGACATTTTAGAAGCAGGAGCTGGTATTATGCACTGTATAGAGCAGGGGTGTCAAATTCACAGCATCTTGGCATCGTCACATGATATATTGGGACTTTTTTGCCCTTTGCTAAGCCAGGAGGGGACATGGCCAGTGCGTGAAGTATCCAGCCTGCAGGCCGCAAGTTTGACAGCCCTGGTATAGAGAGTAAGCAATCCTTTAGGTGCAATTGATTAAACTCATGAGGCTAAGAGTCTTGTATTTCCAATATCTCTTAAGATATTGCTTAATTGACTGACAACTTTTTGAATCAAACATTTGAAGAACAGGTATAAGGATCAAACATATACTATATTTTCACATACGACTTCATATCATCTTCATTATCATTTTATTTTAAAACTGAACTCCCTGGAGCCAACAATACTAAACATTTGGGAAACTGTTGAAATAGAAGAACTATTCTGCTTCCCCAATATGTTTGCCATTATTACTTGAAAGAAAAAGATATACACAGCTTGCATGCTGTCAACATCACAAAAGAAATGTAACACATTTACTCCCTATGAAGTAGCAACATGCTGTTTTCCAGCTCATGATTTCTCAATGAACATACTCAATAATTAGTTGTATTTGAATGCATTATTTTATCATATTCCAGACCAAACGGGCTGTTTGGAGTGTGGGGGCAGACGTAAATGTTTGCTGAGAAGCAATCATTATTTTGATGTTCCCGTGTCATTATCTTAAATATTAGAAATGACCAAGGTGTGACTGTAGTACTTTATCAATCTTTAGAATACATTATTGAATGAGAATGGGTATAGGTGGTGACATTAAAAATGTTCAGAAAGCAGGGAAAAAATAACGGTGAATTTGAGAAGAGAAAATGTTTTCTGTGAAATAATTAATAATATATATTGTAATACTAGTTTCACCTTTTCTCTGGTATGGCTTATAATTAGTAATCTCTACAATTCTGAAAAAAAATCCAATTCCTATTTTGTTTATACCAACTGAGAAATATTCATTAGACAGTGAAAGCCAACAACTTTCCCAAAGACATTTTAATTTGATAATTTCTAATGCTTACTCAGAAGGCACTTATCGTTTATTATCCAGCATCATGATCAAATATGTTTCCCTTTGTGCATTATAGTTCAAGGTATATCATTCCACTGTTAATATATAAAAATCTCACAAATTGGCTCTGAGTAGCACTAGTCACTTAATAGAGTTAGTTATATGTATGTATTCCTTTGCTCCTCCATCTCCTTCCTGATAAAATGACCTTGAAGATAAGGCAAGCTACTAAACATTAGACTTTCCTGAATGCTATAAGCAATTTCTAAACAAGTACAAAAGTATTAGCAGGTAAATTAATACGATAAAATATTTCACAAAGCCATCTTTCTTTATGGAAGTAGAAAATGTTAGAATGCAAATGGCGGGAGAAGATTCAAGAAGGCATGTATTCAGCACTTAAGACTGAAATATAAGAACTATGAGCTTTACATATATGTAGGATATGAGGTGAAACCATAAGAGAGAGAAAAAGAAGCAAAGACATCTTAAAGTTGCCAGGTTTGGAAAACATTGATGTACACTATCTCTGTAAAACTGTACTATTTCACTGATCATTCCAACCAAGTGTGTCTATGCATTGGTGCCCAATACATTTTTACATATAGCACCAATCATATTTATTGCATGTGCAAGTAAATAAAGGTGTTGAGAGCTATAGTCAAGGAAAACTACAACTATAATGATTTCATTGTTAAGAAAAAAGTACAGATTAGATTCAAATAGAAGAATAAAGACTAATATGGATATTTTTTAGAAAAGGAAGTAAAATGCTTTGAAAATTTATACAGTGAGATAATGTATTTCCTTCATTTAATCCTAAAATAGCATTAATAATGGATTTTAAACATTTTTGAAAGATGGGAAACCCTGGACAGTTCTTCAAAAGATGGCAAGAATGAAGGCCATGTTTATTGAAACAGTACCTCCGTACCACTACCATCTCAACACTCCAATCCATCCAGAACAATCTGAAATTATCCAATTAGTTTTGCAAATCTCAAAATATTGTAAACAAGATTATTGCTTTGTCCCTAAAGAATCTATACAGAAACATAAAGAATGCCCCAGCTTGTCTACATTTTCAGCTCATGTTGCATTTGCTTCTCTGATGATTCCCCATACTCCCACATGCACAACAAAGGGGGCCTGTAAAGTCAGCACCTATCCTTTAGTTGAGTTTGAAACTACTGCAAAATTTGATGTGTGAACTTCTATAGAGAGATCAGAGTGAAGCAAGAGATGGAAATGGTCCTTTACTCAGCTGAGTTTCAGTATTCCTAATGGAAAATAGCCTTCAGTGTAATCCTGGATATGCTACTGTTATGTTGGAAATAAATTAGCTCAGTTGTCAAGCAGAATATATTGTGAGACTGCATAGATGATGGAGCTCATTTTTGGAAATATGCAAGGCAATGAGTGGATGTGCCTTTATTCATGCTATTCATACCTAGGGCTACATTTCCTTCCACAATCAGGATGATTGTATTGGCCATATTTGTTTATAAAGGAACCCAACACATGAGAGGTTAGTAAATATTTATAAATGGGGAAAATGTGTTGATTTGTTATGTGCCATCAAATCAGTGACAAAATTGTATTTGCATTCATTCCCTTCCTCTTTTTCTCTTGCAAGCATAATCATAAAGAAGGTATGGGAACAAACAACATGAAATGGTTCATCTAATTTATCACTGAAATTATGTGTAAATTGGACCTCTGAAACATTAAGAAGATACGAAAAATAAATAATTTACTGTGGTACACAAACCTGTGCAAACACACACATACACACACACACTTTCTTTATCACACATTTGTCATAGTTCAAACAAATCTTGAAACTATCAAATGAACAGAAGGTACTGTATATAGTATGTAAAGTTAGAACAAGTATCTCTTTAATGATACATATATCTGTTATTCTTTTTTTAAAAAAAATTATTGAACAAAAAAAAACGTTTAAAAACAGAGCATATATTCTTAATTAGCCCTCCAGCTCTCCTGTTTCCATGGTTCTATAAAGAAAGATAATTTCATGGATCCTAAAATAATATGAATAGGTCTATTTTCAACAAAACATATGTAGAAGTCAATAATTATCATTATAAAATTGGGAATGTAAATAAAACTATAACAAATATTTAAAATATTTTCAAATCCAATTAATGTTTAAATTTCCTGTCATGTTGATATAGGACTTCGGCAATGAAAATATTATAGCAAAGTTCAAATATTTCACTAGGTTTCATGATTGAAAATAGTTAATATAATATTTTTGATGTTATGAAATTCATAAGCTGATGTCTTATATTGATGACCACATAGTAAGTACGTTTAATACCAGTTCCATACCAGATATTGACTACTACCATATAAGAATATAACATATTTGAATACAAAATGCTAGCTTCCAATGATGGCACTATATAAATATATAATTAGTGTTTCCAATAAATAGAAGAGAACATTCAGAATAATGATTTTCAGGGATTACTTTTTGAGGTAATCTTCAGCATTCTTCTATAAATATGCAAAAACTGTCATTCACATATTAATTAACTGGCTTTGTAAAACTACTGAATGTTTTTGTATGTTGAGTTGTGCTATCTTAATGCTGTGAGTTGTATATCAGTTGAGCCTTCTGACATTTCATTAAAAATTGAGAGAATAATGTTCAAATTTCCCATTGGCTGGTAGGTAGTTTCTAAAATATGGGCCAGCAAAGTCATATAAACTGATTCTAGAGTCAGACTGCACCCTAAAATAGCACCTACAGTTACTCAACATTCTCCCCTCTCAATGGGATAGAACTGTGTAAGTAGCTTAAGTAAAGAACATATATCTAAACAATGTTCCCTATGGCTCATTCATAGGTACATCTACTCATTTCAAATTGCTTATGCTGTGATATGAGTAGTGTATGTGCATAAGAAATTCTATCTATGTGTTTAAGAGTCAACACCAATTTGATATATGTATAATCAATGAAATAATGCATAAGAAGGGAAGGATAGATCTTTTCATAATCTATTTTACAATATTCTATTTAGCCTTCTGTTTTCCCAACATCTGACAAACACAACCCTTACAGAGGCCAAGAAATAAATGGTCTTGAGAATAGTTATATTAGACTTAATCGGTGTGAAATTATCTCTATTATGCTCTATAACCTGTAAAAGGTAATCATTTGTTTTTATATTGGCTGAGAATGGGACAACCTTTTCCAATTCTTAAAAATATGCATAATTGTATTAAAACTTCATATATATGTAAAATAGTTATGACATAGTTAAAACTTGGTTAGATTACATTTCCCTCCCCAAAAATATCAGGAGTTCCTGAAACTTACTGATAGTGGTAAAAAATATCAGTTTGTGGTTGCATTAATGCAAATATACATTTTAATCTCGAATCTTACCTGAGCATTTATGATTCTCCTTAGTTCCATATCAGTACGTGTAAGGTAATCAGGATATGGATATTTTGGTACACCAGCTTGCAAAAGTTCTTCCCTTAGGAAAAAAAAGAAGGAACAATGTTATTTGACCGTAACTCATCTAACAGATTCAAGTTTTTAATGTTTTGATATATTGCCAAGACTAGGTAGACACACATCCATTATATGATAATTTTTACACATCTAAAGAAAAGTTGTCTTCTAGAGGGTAATATTCTAAATCTGTGTTATATCTCCAGTGAAATACTATTTTATATGCAATCTATTTAGTGGATATAATAAAAAAAACATTTATAAGTTGTATCTCATGTATTTTATTTCTGTAGTTATTATGTCTGGCTATATAATTACTCTGAGTTTAAGCTATAATTATAATCATAAAGATTATTAGTTGCTGCAGTTTTGTGACTAAAATATAACACATGTTCATTACTGATACATTTCCATAATTTCATCCCATCAAAATATGCTGTGTTTTTCATTTTCCAAAGGAAAAAAGATCTAAACACTAACACAAATTAAAACTCAAAATTAATCAACATGCAAATAAAAAGTTTGTTCAAATAAACTTAAGGAAATGACAGTATGCAGACAGAGAAGTTCCTGAAATTAGATGTCGCAGTTGACAAATCCCGCTCATATATTCTAACCCATTACAAACATAGTATTAACCCTGTTTTTTTTAAATAAACAGACAAAATTCCATATGAAAGTCTCTTTAGGTATCCTAAGCCTAAGCAGCTTACGGCTTTAAAACACAGCTTGTTCATCCATTTTCTAGAAGAATATATGAGATGACTTTGATCATGTTTGTGGGATTCAGGAGAAATTACCAAAATGATCCTCTTCCTATAGGAGCAGAGAGTTGAAGATAGGGGAATTGATTTATTTCTGTTGACATAACCTCAGATATGAATTATAGAAAAGTATAATGGAAAAGTTGCTATTATAGCTATTTTATCACCTGTTTTAAGAAATAACCAAGTTCTGTTGACAAAATGTTTTTGTTCAATTTCCTTTTTTTTACTTCTCATATTTTTGCCTATTAGATTTCATTCAGTCCCTTTATGTCAATCCTCTAAATATTTTGGTGATGTTATTACAGGAGAAATCTAGCATATTTTTATTTTGATACTAATTCAATAGCACCTGCCATGCAATTGGTCATTTGCTGTATGCACAAAAATGGCATTAAATTAATTTAAGATGAACCTTGCAAGCCCAGTGTTCATGATTCATGAGTAAAAATAAAGAAAATTACAATATTTCAAAGGAAACAGAAAGCCAACATGGACTCTTCAATCAACTCTTTTAGCAGACTATAATATGAACCAATGAAAGTGCAATGTAGAAACTCATTAGAAATAACCATGATAGAGCTTTTCTTCAATTCTGCCATTACAACTATAAGGATTCCAAATTAATGCGAATCTAAGACTTCTGGTCTCCCTCCTCTGTTCTGTGATCAAATAGATAGAAGTAGTTTAGTTATACTTTCCATAGGCTTTTGAGGGGGTTTGTGTTTATTCAAGAGATGCTGATTCAGCTTTTCTCACACCCACATTAAGAAATTTCTATCCAGTTTGTCAACCATCACACTAAAATCCAGTAGTTACTAAATTATTCTGAAAAGGTTTGGTGACCCCTCTATACAAGTCACTTTTGGACTGAGGTGCAATTGACCTTTTATTTAGCTTGGATATTCATCATTCATGGTTCAATCGAATTCTGCCAGTTGCCTCTTTTGACATACAGTATGTAGGCATGTAATAAAACAAACAAACAAACTCCCTTTCAATTCCTAATCAATTTCAGGTTCCTTACAGAGGCCTGGAACTTTGATGGTTCTGCACTGCCCTCTACAGATACAAATTAACAGAGTTGGAAGGGATGTTGTAGGTCATCTAGTCCAACCCCCCACTCAAGCAGAAAACCTACACCATTTCTTGACAAATGGCAGTCCAATCTCTTCTTGAAAGTCTCACGTGATAAAGCTCCTACAAAGGCAAGCTATTCCATTGCTTGATTGCTCTCACTGTCAGAAAATTGATCCTTATTTCCAGGTTGAATCCTTCCTTGTTCAGTTTCCATCCATTATTCCTTGTCTGGCCATCAGGAGCTTTGGAAAATAGCCTGACCCCTTCCTTTCTGTAGCAGCCCCTCAAATATTGGAACATTGCTATCATGTCTCCCCTGGTCCGTCCCTTCACTACACCAGCCATGCATTTTCTGCAACTGTTCATCATATATTTTAAGCTCCAGTCCCCTAATCATCTTGATTGCTCTTCTCTGCACTCTTGCTAGAGTCTCAGCATCTTTTTTATGTCTTCTGAACAGATTGTTCTTTTGTTGTTCCTGGGATCTGTTGGAATCATTTTCCCACCTTAAGAGTCACAGGCTGAGTCTCCTACCATCACTGGGATCACTTTGACCTTTACTTTCCACATTCTCTCTAGTTCTCCTCCAGGCCCAGGTACTTCACTATCTTCTCATGCTCTTTCCTCCTGATGTTGTTATCACTTGGGACCACTACATCTATCACTACAATTGTCATCTAGTCCTTGTCTACTATCATGTTATCTGGGTGACTGGTGAGTACTTGCCTTTCTGTCTGGATCTGGATCTGGAAGTCCCACCGGATCTTAGCCCTGTTATTCTCCATGACCTTCTGTGGAATCTCCCATCTGAACTTGGAAGGATCTAACCATACATTGCACTGATGTACTTGTACATAATGCCAGCTATTTTGTTGTGCCATTCAGTGAGTGCTGTTCCTGTCTGTATCTTACACTCTGCTCTTATGCAATGGACTGTTTCTGAGGCTCTCTGCATAGTCTGCACCTTGAGTTCTGTCTATTATGGTAGACCTCTCTTTCTATGGATCTGGTACATAGTGCCTCTTCTTGTGCTGTAATGATCAGTGCTTCAGTGTTGTCTTTTACTCCAGTCTTTTCCAGCCACTGGTAGGATTTACCAATATCAACCACCTCAACTATCTGTTGACAGACCATCCCAAAATCAAGGTATTGTCTTGCCATGTACTTTCTCTGTTTCATCTTCTTCCCATATCAGGCAGTTTCTCAGCAATTCATCTTTTGGTACCATCTTACTGATGTATTTCTGAATTTGATCCAGGACAGTGGCTTTGACACTCATCAGACCCTGCCCATCATTTTTCCAGCTTTACAGTCTCGGGTGTTGGAATTGGGGTGGAAACTTCTGTATATTGTGAGGAGCTTCTATATCAGCAGCCTCCATGACCTCCTTTGGGCAGTTCACTATAGTGGCTGTAGACTCTCTTACTATACATAGCTTTACATATATACACCTACATACAGACATACAAATTACAAATACAGATATATACAAACATACATGCATATGTACACATACATACTCATCATACAATTCCATTTTGGTATAAGCAGTATTATAGAATACACAGAAAGGGTGTAAGTAAAAGAACAGAGGAAGCAAAATATATTGAATATATAAAATCAGGAAAGGAAATATATCTACTGTAGTGAAACTGCCATTCACATACAAATTGATTAGCAAGCAAGTCTGGATGGCTCCAAAAGGGATCCTAGGCTGGCAGAGAACTGGGTATTTTTAAAATACCTTTTCCATGATCCCCTGACTCAGAAAAATTTGGGCAACATTAAAAAAAAGAATATTTAAAATTCTGTCAAGAGGAGACATGCTTGGTAAGCAGATGGCACTCCTGATTTTTTTAAATAAACAAAGGAAGCTTATCAACCCCTATTATCTTCTTTGCTAATCTTTGTTGTAGTAGGAAAGTCAGAGTAAGATGTATGCTTGCTTATTTAAGAAGCAGACAGAAGGATAATTATTATACACAGACATACAAACTCAATTGCTATACCTTTCTTTTTTATATTGAATGTGAAAGAAATAATCTTGAAACTCTGGAGTAATCTGTAATTTGAATTTCTAAATCTAACCAGCCTTGCAGAAGTGAAGGCCTTTGATTAGGATTATAATTGGCAGATCTATCACTGTTGATTTTGCTAAAAAATCTCCGTATTTTCCCCCTCCTCTCATCACAGAAAGGGGAAAGCAGATAGTGTATTTTTTCTATCCACTTGACAACTTATTGTTTCCTTAAATCTTACAGTAATATGTATTAAATTGTCCCTCAACCATTCAGCAGGCTGGAACATTGTTTTTTGTTCAATTAAACAAATTCCTCCTCATCCTCCCTCCCACCTCTTTTACATATTGGGAGAGGTGTCCTTTTATTCCAAGGACTACTCCTGACACAAACAAAAAAATGATCTGTCCTACATTTAAGGCTTCCATTACTGTGTATCATTTATTAATTTACTCAATATTTCATCCACAATAAAATCAACCATAATTTTTGATTTAAAGTCATCCATTATCATAAGAATAGCCTTATGATTAAACAAGATATTAAAAACAGATTTTTTAATCACTCACCACTATCATTCATTTATGTATGTCTGCGCATGCGCACACACACACATGCACACACACACACACATATGTGTTTTTGTAGATTTTCACGGGTACAGGTATGCAGGTCTTGGCATGTTTGGGTCTTTTCCCGTGTAAGATTTAGAGCATGTTGGAAATGTTTCGATGAGATCTCACTCGCCATCTTCAGGCTGGTGCTTTCGGCTTCGTGCTTATGTGAGCAAAGCGTGATCTGAGCTGCTTGCTCACACAAGCACGAAGCCAAAAGCACCAGCCTGAAGATGGCGAGTGAGATCTCGTCAAAACGTTGCCAAGATACTCTAAATCTTACACGGGAAAAGACCTGAACACGCCAAGACCTGCATACCTCCATACCTACATACCTGCACCCGTGAAATTCTACGAAAACAAATATATATCCTGTATATTCGTGCTTGTGCGAGCAAAGCATGAAACCAAAAGCACCAGCCTGAACATGATGAGTGGGACCTCGTCGAAACGTCGCCAAGATACTCTCAATCTTACACAGGAAAAGACCCAACATGCCAAGACCTGCATATATATATATTTATTTATTTATTTATTTTTCATATTTCTATACCGCTCCCTCTCCCAAAAAGGGACTCGGGGCGGTGTACAGCCTAATAAACATATAAAATAAATACAAGTTAAATAGAATTTAAAACTAAATTAAATACATATCTGGCTGTATCCCGTCCAACTACAATTAAACATTTAAGAACCGGGATAAATAAAAATTTAAAAATCAGATTAAAAATTAAAAACCCTCATTAAATTTAAAACCCCACAGACCCTTACTGGGCCAGCCCGGCCTGTTTAAAAAATAGGGTCTTAACTGCGCGCCGGAAGGTCAGGATGTCTGTCATGGCTCGTATCTCCGGGGGGAGATCATTCCACAGGGAGGGAGCTCCCACAGAGAAAGCCCGCACCCTCGGGGCTGCCAGCCGCCAGCGATCAGGCGGCGGTACCCCAAGTAGGGCGACCCTGTGGGAGCGTACCGGGCGGCGGGAGGTTGTTGGTGGCAGCAGGCGGTCCCGTAAGTACCCAGGTCCCGAGCCATGGAGCACTTTAAATACCATCAGTACCACCTTGAATCGAATCCGGAAGGCCACAGGGAGCCAGTGCAGCCTGCATATATGCAGCTAGCTTACCTAGTTTAATTAGTTGATCATTGTAATAGCTGTTTTGCCTTGCATTATAAATCAGCTCAAGTTGTTTTGGAAGTAGACAATGAATAATGGAATGTCATTTTTGATTTTGATGATTAGAAAGGACAGGGTATAGAAAGAAGAAAACCATGATGAAACCTTAAGAGACAGAGGTTAAAAAATAATTGCATATTTATATCTTTTTTATATTTTCTTTTTTCTACTTTTCTTCTTTTTCTTCCTCTTACTTTTTTGCACTATTAGCTTTTTTTATTTCTCTTTTTTCTTTCTCATTCTACTTTAATTTGCAATGTTCTTATTATTAAAACTGTCAAAAATTATATTTAAAAAGGGATATATCAGGCTATTCACAACATGGAAAATAACAACAACAACAACAACAACAACAACAACAACAACAACAACAACAACAATAATAATAATAATAATAATAATAATAATAATAATAATATACTAAACTTCTAATCATGCTCCATTTATCCAAAATTCGGTTATTTTATCCTTGCATATATTTCAGGTAGATTTTTTTTAAGCAAATACTATTGAAATACATAGAGATGTTACAGATTAGGTACATAGAACTGATAGACATAACAGAGATAAAGAGACTTAGTGTGATTGTTTCCAGAGACATTTGACATTATATTTCAAAAGCTCAAAGTGTGTCTATTAATTTTAAAAAAATAATCAAGCAATTGGTTAGAGTCCAATAACTTTCAGTCTTATACTTTCCATTAGTATACATATATTTCCATACAATTCTTATACAGTGAAAGTCAGAGACTTTCAGAGATCTGAAACAGAATCCTGCTCAATCTGCTGTTAGCAACTGTTGCCTATTTCCTTTTTTGTATTCTGTGAAACCTGTCATCCCAGATATACTTTGCATTTTATTTTTGTTTAGGATACATGTTGTTTTTCTTCCATTGATAAATTCTCTTAATTATATCCTTTCAATTAAATGGCCATAATTACAGCCCATCAGAGCGTGTCTGTGTGCATAAAATATTCTTCTAAGTTTTTTTCCTCATTTCTAAATATAAAGGCTTTGACTGTTTCATCCGGGTACATGATTATAAATTAATGCTTCCCTGAGTCTTTTTTGATTGCTTGTCATTGGAACTGAGCATAAAAAGTGTTTTCCCTTTTTTCAAAAATACAAAGAGATGTGCTGAATTGTAATTTTTTAATTTCAAGTAGGGACTTCACATTGACTTCCTGCTAGGTTGGTAATTGAAGTCATTTTATTTATGTCAAACATGTCAGATAATAACTCTTTCAATATGTATTATACACTATGCACACACAGTATGAGGCTAATGTACATTAAACAATATGGGGGTATGAGGCCTAACATCAACTAGTGAAAGATATGTGTACCTCAGTACAAATATTCAATTCTTAAAAGTGAGTGCAAGGTTTACTTTAAATGGACAGGAGCTGATAGCTGCAAACGATGGCATTTTGCCAATAAACCCTCTATAAAATGGCATAATAAATAATAAGCAACTGAAACACTGCCAACTTTTTCAGCACTTTTGTGCACAGTCCACTACTGGGAAAATGTTATTTAAGTCACAGTGCCTGACATCAACAGTGTCATGTCTATCTCAGCCTTAATTACAGGTTCAATTGTTCCCCGGCTGTACCTTAGCCATTAAGGGAGTCTGATTAGTTAAAAGCCTCAGTTTTATGGTCAGGCACCGAGGAGGTTTATGTTTGCTTGAGGAAGAATAGCTCAGTTGTATTGGCAATGGAAGATGATACAAAATTGGACCTCTTTCTCTCAAGAGTTTATCATGCAGTGGTTTTCTGAGCCCTTACATTTAACACAGCAGATCCGATCCATCCAGAATGTCACCATATCATTATGTCTGTTATTTAGAGCCTGGGGCAGTGGGAGGGAAACCCACTGGTATAATGATTTCAGTGGTAAAATCAGAATGCTTAAGAGGGGTTGCTTGTATTCACAGCATGGTCCCTTTGCTATCAATTTATTTTAAGGTTTGGTTCACCTAAGCTGAGATGTGCTAAATATATTCAATGGAATTGCTAACAGCCTCAGTCTTGAAGTCCACCTTTATAAATTTGGGCTGATACAAATAGGGACCTGTTCAAATTATAAGAAGCAATAACAGTGGTAGTAAGAAAATTCCCCAACCACAATTGTGGTACAACTGGTATGTAGAATATATAACATAATTCTAGTCACCTGATTTGATGATCCAATCCCATTGAAACTTCAGTCCTACTGATTTCAAAGGGATCTTGCTCCACCCAATGAAACATAGCAATTCCTACTAGAAATTTTTTTGTTCAAATATTCATAATTTCTAAGTATAAAGTAAAAACATTTGTGGACATGTTATTATTGTTGTTATTTTCATAAATCATTTATTCTACAACTTGTTATTAGTATTTTATTTATTTCCAGATTTAGTTAGCAACTAATACAACTTTCTAATTGTTCTCAAGTCATGAATAACCCTTAATCAGTTAGTAAGGATTAATATTTCTCCAGCTTTGTTTGTAGACTAAGAAATTCTATTGCTGCTTGAAAAATATTGTCTCCTCATATTATTTTCCCTGAGCAGCAATTTTGTGATATACTGATTGAAAGAATGAATTCTTGGGATCTTGCACTCACTTTAGAGAAGCCCAGCCATATCAAAATTGCATTCTTACTTTCTACAAAGCCATTTAATCTTTCTATAGAAAAATATGAATATTTAAAGTTTTGTGATCCATGAGAAATATGTTCAAATCTTATAATACAATCCTATTCCCAAATTATTCTAGCTGGACAAAATCAAGGAAAGGATATGCCAAGCACATAATAATTCCAAGTTATATTCATATAGTGAATTTATGACTGTGTAGGGATGCTATTATAGGTATAGAATAATTTGTATTGCTGTCACTTTGCAATTATTTCACCAAGATCACTCAACTACGAAATCATAATTGATAAGGTTGCTATTATATACTAATAATAATAACTATATATCAGGGAAAGACAACCAGTTTGGGTCAATGGGCTCATTTGGAATTGTATTTAGTGCACTGAGAAAATCTGTTACTCTTCATTATGTCCTTGTCGTAAGTGCTCCTATAAACCAGCTGCCTATCACAAAATATCCATCCAAGAGAAAGCAAAAGTAGAAGCTTGTAAATGATGAGAAATTTAGTGGGGTCTTGATATTTAGGGTTAATTGCTTTGCTACATACATGCTTACACATGTGCTCTGCTCTGCTATGCATACTATCCGTGAAACCCAAAGCTACATGCTGCTAATTATCAGTCATTGGGGGGCAGGTGGGAGCAGAATACTATATCTATCAGACAAGTGTGAAATGTATTAATTTGTTTTACAAGGCATTTTATACAAGAGAAGCAATCCTATTTGCCTTGCTGAAGTACAAACTATATGCTATAGATCTCATCAAGGCACTTCATATCTATATATAATAGCTGGAAGAGGCTTCCACACATCCATAGTGCATGTCTCAGAACAGCTTCCAGCTAATATCACAGGAAAAATCAGAGCAATATTTGCTCTGGGCGGATATATATATTTATTTATTTGTTCATGCTTCTATACCGCTCCCTCTCCCAAAAAGGGACTTGGGGCGGTGCACATTCAACAACGAAAACAGTACAGGTAACGGAGATGAAATAAATAAAAATCTAAAATGGTTAAGAACAACACCCAACAAAAAGATTATCTAAAATTTAATTTAACCCGAATGATTCAATTGGTTAGACCGGCCTGCTTGAACAACAAGGTCTTAACTGCGCGCCGGAAGGTGAGGATATCCGACATGGCTCGTGTCTCTGAGGGGAGACAATTCCAGAGGGATGGGGCTCCCACAGAGAAAGCACATAGTCTCGGGGCTGCCAGTCGGCAGTGATTTAGTGGTGGGACCCCGAGCATGGCGACTCTGTGGGAGCATACTGGGCGGCGGGAGGATGTTGGTGGCAGAAGGCGGTCCCGTAAGTATCCAGGTCCCGAGCCATGGAGCACTTTGAATACTATTAGTACCACCTTGAATCGAATCCGGAAGACCACAGGAAGCCAGTGCAGCCGGCGGAGAAGAGGTGTTATGTGGGCGTCCCGAGGGGCGCCGATGATCATCCGCGCGGCGGCATTCTGAACTAACTATAGCCTACGGAGAGTCTTCAAGGGGAGCCCCATGTAGAGAGCATTACAGTAGTCCAAACGGGAGATGACGAGAGCAGAGGTGACTGTGCGAAGTGCGCCCAGATCCAGGAAGGGTCGCAATTGGTAGATCAGACGAATCTGATAAAAAGCACTCCTGGTGGCGGCTGCAATATGGTCTTCCAAAGACAGTCGCACATCCAGGAGTACACCCAAGTTGCGTGCCCTTTCCACAGGGGATAGTGTCTCTCCTCCTATGGTCAGCGATGGAATAAGCTGACTGAATCTGGGGGCAGAAAACCACAGCCACTCGGTTTTGGTCGGGTTGAGACGGAGTCTGTTTTGATCCATCCAATTTCGTACGGCCTCCAGGCACCGGGTCATCACCTCGACGGCTTCGTTGGGGTGGTCTGGAGTGGAGATGTACAGCTGAGTATCATCAGCATACTGGTGGAATTCCACTCCAAAGCCACGGATGATATTACCTAGCGGCTTCATATAAATGTTGAACAGCAGGGGAGAGAGCACCGACCCCTGAGGCACCCCACAGAGTAGGGGTCTTGGGGTCGATCTCTGTCCCCCTGTCAACACAAATTGCGAACGGTCGGAGAGGAAGGAGGAGAACCATTGAAGCACGGTGCCTCCAATCCCTAGCCCCTCCAACCGATGCAACAGGATACTGTGGTCGATAGTATCAAAAGCCGCCGATAAATCGAGGAGGACCAGAACAGAGGAATGGCCTCTGTCCCGTGCCCTCCAAAGATCATCCATCAACGCGACCAACGCCGTCTCAGTGCTGTGCCCGGGCCTGAAGCCCGATTGGAGGGGGTCAAGATAATTCGCTTCATCCAGGTACTGCGGGAACTGACGTGCCACCACGGTCTCTAAAACCTTCGCTACAAAGCGAAGGTTGGAGACAGGACGATAATTTGATAGTAATGTTGGGTCCAAGGACGGTTTCTTGAGGAGAGGTCGAACCACCGCTTCTTTCAAAGCGGCGGGTAGAAACCCCTCTCTCAAGGAAGCGTTAATAATGCCTTGGAACCAGCCTCGTGTTACCTCCCGAGTGGCTAAGACCAGCCAGGAGGGACACGGGTCTAATAAACAAGTGGTAGCGTTCAGTCCCCCCAGTATTCTGTCAACGTGTTCTTTGGTAACAGAGTCGAACTCAACCCAGTTGACCTCACCGATATCTGATCCCGCCCTCTCGTCTGGAGAGGACCAGTCGGAGTCCAAATCGTTCCGAATCTGAGCGATTTTATCCTGGAGAAATATGGAAAATTCCTCAGCTCGACCTTGCAAAGAGTCATCCTGTGACTCCACTTTTAATAGGGAGCGAGTCACCTTAAACAAGGCAGCTGGGCGGTTTTCTGCGGATGCAATAAGGGTGGAGAGGTAAGTTCTCCTCGCCATCCTTATCGCCACTAAATACGTCTTAATATAAGCACGTAGTAGTGTTCGGTCAGAATCAGAACGGGTGGATCTCCAACTACTCTCTAGGCGTCTTTTCCGGCGTTTCATCTCCCTCAGCTCCTCGGAGAACCAAGGGGCTATCTGGGAGTGTCGCCGGGTCAGAGGCCGCAAGGGCACAACCCGATCAAGTGCTTCAGCAGCCGCCAAATTCCAGGCGGCAACTAAGTCCTCGACCAAGTTGTGTGTGTGAGTTTCGGGGAGTGGCCCAAGCTCCATCAGGAACCTTTCAGGGTCCATCAGGCGCCTGGGGTGGTACCATTTTAATGGCCCCGCCTCCCTGCGGTCAAGAGGTGTGGAACGGAAGTCAAGCTTTAGGAGTGAGTGGTCTGACCATGACAGGGGTTCTATGACTATATTCCCTACACCCAGATCACTCTGCCACTGATCAGAGACAAAAACTAAGTCTAGGGTATGACCTCCGATGTGAGTAGGGTCCCGGATTAATTGGGTTAGGCCCATGGCTGTCATGGAAGCCATGAACTCCTGAGCAGGTCCCGAGGTACCGCCGGCAGAGGGAAGGTTGAAATCACCCATGACCATAAGCCTAGGGGTCTCAACCGCCATGCCAGCAATAACCTCAAGAAGCTCAAGCAGGGCAGATGATGCATAGCAGGGAGCCAGGTAAGCGATCAACAAGCCCTTCTGAACCTTGGAACCAAACTTCACGAAAAGAGATTCACATCCAGACGTCTGAGAAACAGTGGACTCCCTCGGACAAAGATCTTCCTTGATAACTAACGCAACACCTCCACCCCTTCCCTGGGTCCTCGGCTGATGAAAAGCCCGAAACCCGGCTGGGCACATATCGACCAGAGGGACACCCCCCTCTGGGCCCAGCCAGGTCTCGGTGATACCCACCAGGTCCGCCCCCCCCTCTAAGATTAAGTCATGAATGAGAGGGGCTTTGTTCATGACGGACCTGGCGTTACACAACTTCAGTCGAAGGCCCAGGGCCCGAACACTCAGACCACCTGGAGAACGGGAAGTGATAATGGGGTCGGAGCGCGTCACAGCAGATAGAGAGCGGAGACGCGCTCCCGAAACAGAATGTGGCCCCTTATATACGCCAAATCTGCCTCTCCCGCTCACCGTTTTAATGGATTTGATGACACCCTCTTCTGGATAACCCCCCATCCTCAATTGAGCCATGTCGGAATCCTGACCATTCCGGCTGCGCTCTAACTGTGAACAGGTCGGAGCCCCAGGTGGGTTTTCCCCCAATTTGTTAAGGAATTTGATTAGAAATTTTAAGAAACCCTCCCTCCCACGCTTCCGACGACGACTCCACCATCTCTCTGGATCCCAGGATCCGTCCTTGAGATGGGATTTGGAGAGACAAAGGGGCCAGATTTGAGATAGGGGAACATATCTCAAGGCCCGCAGTTCAGTTGAAGAATATGATAATATATGGGGGATATGACTGTGAGTTTGTGATGGAGTAGACGGGTCAGATGATGGTCCTAAGATCTTGAAAGGGGTTGGAGGAGGAACGAATAATGGCCACAGTTTAGGTTTAGATCTCCAGACAGGATGTGAGCAAGGTGGTGATATAGTTCTGGATCTCGGGTCTCGCCGCTGGTCGATGAGTAACTGCCGCAACTGCGATGGCGGCGGAGGACAAGAGGATGGAGAGTGGTCGTGAGATGGTCCTGGCTCATTCCCTAGGCCTTGTCGTTGTCTGTAAGGTCTCCGGGGTGGCGGTTGATGATTGATCAGGAGCTGCGGTCTTGACTCCGGGTCTCGCTGTCGACCAAGACAAAGTCGTTGCAGTGGTGGTGGTGGCAGAGGCCATGAAGGCATAAAGTGGCTGTGTGGTGGCCTCTGGTTCATCCCCAGGCCTTGTCACCATCCATAAGGTGATTGACGTAATAGCGGTGGTGGCAGTGGAGGCGGCGGAGGCGGAGGCCACGGGGACAGAACATGGTTGTGTGGGAGTCCCGGCCCTGTTCCCAGGCCTCGTTGCCGCATGTAAGGAGACCATTTTGACAGCAGCGGTGGTAGCGGGTGTGACCATGAGGACGGCCAATGGTCAAACAGCGGGCCTTGCCGCCAATCGAGATGTATTCGTTGCGGCGGTGATGGAGGTCCCGGATGTAAAACACGGTCATGGGGCTGCGCCGGCCAAATTGGAAGGTCATGCCGGCGTTCGCAAGATGTCTGTTGCTGCGGTAGCGGCGGTGGCGGTGGCAGAGGTAATGAGGGCAGAGTATGGTTGTGTGAATGTCTCAACCCTGCCCTGAGGCCCCGCCGCCATCCACAAAATGTTCGTTGCAGCTGATGGCCAGGTGGGAACCGCAGTCTTGCTTCCGGGCCTTGACGCCCACCAAAACACACTCACTGCAGCGGTGGCGGTGGTGGAAGCCACGGGTGAAGAAAATTGCCATGGGGAGGTCTCGGCCGAATTTCGAGGCCCTGCCGGTGATTGCAAAATGTTCGTTGGAACTGCGGAGGTGGTGGCGGTGGCGGAGGCAGCGGGGATGGGGCACGTCTGAGCGAATGTCCCGAAACCGCCCCAAGGCCCCGCCATCGTCCGCAAGACGCTCGCCACAGCGGTAGCGGAGGAGGCGGCCTTGGCCGCATGGGCAGTCGCCAGCCGAACGGGAGCTCAGGACCTGTCTCTGAGCCTTGCCGCTGATCAAAATGTAAACATTGCGGCGGCGGCGGTGGTGGGGGCCATGAGGGAAGCCTCTGGCAAGGCGCCAGCAGTTCGGGCCGAGAAATCAGCTGCCGCGACGGGATGGTGTTGGTCGCGATGACAGCTCCAGGCACGGCCCCAGCAACGGTCGGAGGCAGCGGGAACAGGGCATGGCCGAGTGGATGTCCCGGACCCGCCCCGAGGCCCCGATGCCGCCCGCAAGACGTCCACCGCAGCGGCAATGGAGGCGGCGGTCCCGGCCGCATGGGCAGCCGCCAGCCGATCGGGAGCGCAGGTCCCGCCTCCGAGCCCCGCCGCCAACGTTGCGGCGACGGCAGTGGAGGAGACCATGAGGGAAGCCCTCGGCAAGACGCCAGCAGTCCAGGTCGAGAGGAGACCGGCCGCCGCAACGGGAAGGTGCCGGCCGCGACGACAGCTCCAGGCATGGCCCCAGCAACGGACGGAGACAGCGGGAATAGGGCATGGCCGAGTGGATGTCTCGGATCTGCCCTGAGGCCCCGACGCCGTCCGTAGGATGCCCGTTGTAACGGCAACGGAGGCGGCGGTCCTGGCTGCAGCCGCCAGCTGATCGGGAGCTCAGGTCCCGTTCCCGAGTCTCGCCGCCGATCAAAATGTAAACGTTGCGGCGGCGGCAGTGGTGGAGGCCATGGGGGAAGCAGTTCAGGTCGAGAACTAGAGGAGATCAGCTGCCGAGACGGGATGGCGTTGGTCGCGCTGACAGCTCTAGGCATGGCCTCAATAACGGTCAGGCAAGTGGGGAGGCCGATGCCGTCCTGGGGCACCTCCAAAGCCCCAGCTGTTTCCCCAAGGGTGCCTATCCTCCCCCAGGGTCCTCTTGACACCATTGGCATGGGTGAGGACCCGGGGGAGGGGGTTCGTCACAACAACGGATCATCTCGGGGGAGGACACCAACCAAACAGCCTCCGGTCGCCATGATGGAAGCGGAAAAAAAAAATGGGGTACATACACATACACACACAGTGTATGTATGTGTGTGTGTGTGTGTGTGTGTGTCTGTGTGTGTGTGTGTGTGTGTGTGTGTGTGTATATATATATATATATATCTATATATATCTATATATATATATATATATATATATATCTATATATATATATATATATATATATATATACTTTGTATTACAACACCCTGTTAAGCCCCAATTAAGGGAGAAAGCATACTGCTTTCTTTTCTGTCTTTCGGCTCATCACCAGAGACCATACCGACAGAAAGCAATTTGTTTCGTTGCCTTTTGTTTACATGTGTGTAAGGTTTTTAAGCTGATAATTTTAAATAATAAATAAGGGAGACTAGTATAGATCTATTTCGAGCTAGTTAGCTCTCTTCAGCTAGCCATACCCTTACTGGGATTCGAACCAGGGAAGTATTACATGTGAGGCAGTTGTAATTGCCACTACACCACTGGCTCTCTCCCGGAGCACCCGGAGACTCCAACTGGTGCAGAATGCGGCCGCGCGGGTGATCATGGGGGCGTCACGTAGCGCCCACGTGACGCCTCTCCTGCGCGAGCTGCATTGGCTGCCAGTGGCTTTCCGGGTTCGCTTTAAGGTTCTGGTTCTGACCTTTAGGGCGATCCATGGCATTGGACCAGGTTACCTACAGGACCGCATCCTACCGGTGATCTCCAGCAGGCCAGTGCGTGTACACAGGGAGGGCCTTCTCCGGGTTCCGTCGGCTGCCATGTGTCGCCTGGCGGTCCCAAGGGGTAGGGCCTTCTCTGTGGCGGCCCCTGCCCTCTGGAATACTCTGCCACCGGAACTGCGTACCGGCATGGACCTGAGGTCCTTCAGGCGCGCGCTGAAGACCTGGCTTTTCGAGCAGGCCGGCCTGGGCTGAGAGAGGGTTTTAATTTGTCTCCATTTGCTTTTTAGTAATTTTAATTTGGGGGTTTTAAGGGGGTGGGGTGGGCTTTTTATTCGGCCAAATATTCAATTTAATCTTTTTTAACTTTTGTATTATTGTCGGGGTTTTAGATTGGCTGTACACCGCCCTGAGTCCCTAGGGAGAAGGGCGGTATAAAAATTTTATAAATAAAATAAATAAAATAAATACATACATACATACATACATACATACATACATATATATATATATATATCATCCTACTCCTCCTTTCATTTTAGAATTACAAAAACAAATTACTGTAGCTATAGCAATTGAAAGAAGCTGTGTTTGACAGGGTAGCATAGACAGCACTTGCCTATAAAGTCACCAAGAATAGGATATGCCTAAATGGTTAAAAACAAACAAATAAACAAACAGCAATTACAATCCAACAGCTATCTTTCACTTAGTGAAGAGTCTCAAAAATTCTTCTACCTTCTTTCCTTAAAGCTACCTGCATAGGATAAATTACTTGGTACGTTGTGAGGCAATCACAGTATTAGGAACTTCCAGATGCAAAGATAAATTGCATCTAAAAATGTGAGGCATTCCAACCTTACATCTAAAAGAGTCACGAGGAAGTGTCAGTTTGATGACAAGGTAACTGACACAAAAATGTGAGAATGTTACATAGTATGAACCACCTGTCAGAGAGAACAAATGTAAAAGAATGAATATTACTTGTCTTCTTATATCATTCCCTTATGATGTTATCAACAGGCACTGACCAGAAATACTAACTCTACTTCTGCAACTACAATTACAAAAGTTTCATGCAGGTAGTTCAGAAAAATAGTGCTCAGTAGGATATCACCTATTCCAGCAATGTGTATCCTTAAAAAAGTGCTGACCAAACATATTCACAGGAAATGGAAAAATAGTGGCTAAACACTTATCATTTATTCTGGAGAACAGTGACATTTTCAGTATATATTTAATAGCCTCAATTAAAAAGAATAACCTTGAGGAACAGAAGGAAGAACTACAACCAAGACAATGTTTAGATAAAAGAAATTCCAGTCCAGGCAGAAATGTGATTTGAGAAAACTCTCAGAGTTTTGACACTCCCTAGTTTTCAAAAGATAAATGGGGAGGAGGACGTATTCAGATTTACAAGATGTTATTACTGTAACTTAACAATAAAAATAATATCAGCATTAATAACTTTAATTTCCTAGCCTGGGTTACCTTGAAGGGCTCACATAAATCATAAATATGTTAATTAAATGCCAAACATTCTATGCTTCCTAGGATACCTGTTTATCTAATTCTTATATTGTTATTATTATATGCTTTCAAAAACAAACAAAACTAGTCTGATAGCAATTTGCATTCATCTAAATTCAGATGAAATTAGAACTATAGGTAGATGAGAGGGGCAGGAGGGGATTCTATTCATCAATCAAAAGGTCTGTATGTCTGTGTGTGTGTGTGTGTGTGTGTGTTTATCACAGATATAGTAGCTGGAAAAGGGACTTTTAATTAATGGTTTCCTCATTTTGGAACATTCCTCCAAACAGTATCAAGTTTCTTTTGTTTTGTTTTCTTAAATTTTATAGTTAACCAAATTTACTTTAAATCAGTTTTTTCTTTGCAATTGTATAATGCAGTACAGTTATATTTATGACTTTACTTTACCAATTTGGCACATTAAGCTTATTTATTCTTAGTCCTAACTAAGGACTTTGGGTCAGTCACTCTTTCTTAGCCTTAGGAAAGAGGCAATAACAAATCAGTTCTAAAATCTTGCCAAGAAAATTGCAAAAACCTGTCCAAGAGATCACCAGGAATCAACACGGACTCAAAGTCAGCAGATGAATGAATGAGAATTGTGAACAAGAGGGTTCTCAAAAAGTTTAGTTGGTTGAGAGCCTACTTTCTCAATGAGTATCTAGACTCCCTATAGAGATACCTTGTAGAAAGTTATCTCTGTAGGAAGTAGATTCTCAAACAACTCAACATTTTAAGAATTCTCTTGTAGGTTTAACAAGATTTTCACATATTAATAATAGTATCTTATCAAAATTGTTAGGTTTCTTTTTAATAGAAGCAATAATTGTCTCAATCCAATTTTCTTGCTCTTTCCTAAACCCACAGCAGAACATGCCTATCTAGCTTTTCTGTCATTTGTGGTGACAGCCTCCTTCCCACCTCTACCTTCTTTCTGCTTAAATATTTGGTAGGGTGGCTCCCTATTTTCTAGCCCAGAGAAAAGAACCATATTCTCTGTCTAATAATAGCATTTTCCCTCATTCTCCATACTCCAAAATGTGTGATAGATATTTTATGATGAAACAATAACAATAGTAGTATATTACATATATACACCAATGTAATTTGCTATGCATTTCAACAAGCAAATTCCATGCTTAAAAAATATTGTATTCTTTACCATTTCATCTGTTTCGAGAAAATAATGTGATTTTAATTTTTTTTTTTCAAAGGAGAATACATTTTCAGTGAAATTCTCAAGGATAGTTTCAGCATTCTTGCAGTTACCTCACTACATAGGGCTGGGAATATAGCGGTGTTTATTTTAAACAGAGTCACCTTATGGCACACTCTAATATGTTTCAGTGGTGAGAGTCAATTTCTTTTACTACCAGTTCGGTGGGCGTGGCTTGGTGGGCGTGGCAGGGGAAGGATACTGTAAAATCTCCAGTCAGAGGTGATATTTGCTGGTTCTCCGAACTATTTAAAATTTCTATTACAGTATCCTTCCCGGTCCTCCAGAACTGGTCAGAACCTGCTGAATAACACCTCTGATATGTTTCCTCAAACCTACATTCTAGTGAATTTAGTGGAACCTATTCCCAGGATATGTGATATGTATGAATAACCAAGTGTGATAATCTTAGTAAACTAAATGCATAGTACATATCAGAGTAACCCCCAAACACTTCTAGTATCAGAAACGCCAAGACTGAAAAGTTAATTTAATACCTTTATGAATAATCAGATTTCAAATAAACTTCATTGTTTTATTAATAGTAAAGAAATTCAAATATATAAATAAGATTAATACCTGGTCATTAAAGAAATAAGATTACCTGACACAGATTTTATTCTTAGTACTGAACTGATTAATGAGCCAAAATGTGATAAATAAAACGCTTATACAATAACCTAATTTTCAGCTTTGTTGGGCAGGAATAATAAATAACAGTTCTGCATAATAACAAAAAGTACAAACTAAACTAGCACTGCCGGTTTTCAGCTCCATTCATTAATAAGGCTTGCAGTGAATAGGAATTGGGTTACAGCACTGCCTGACAGATTGCTCTTTAATGCTGCAATCCATTACCCAAGAATATCATGTAGATTTATAGGCTCTCCAAATATGGATGCATTTATGCTGTTAAAAAAAAAGTTAAACCACATGAGGAATGAGTTTTCACTTATATTTAAGTGCTTTTTCATGTCTCTTCTTAATATAGGAAACAGATTAGCTTAACATTAAAACCTATATTAATGCATACTGTTGTTCACAATATAGAACATGTAGTTTTCTCCAAGTTTTCCTTTGAAAGTTCTTATTGCAGAGCTTTTACTGGTTAGAAAGAAGTTGAGAAAGATCAGTCAAATTCACAAATAGCACAGGGCAAAACCTAGGAGCCACAGACAAGTTAATAATGCTCTTATAATACAGTTCAGCTTTTCCTACTGAGCTATTATTCTATGGATATAGTTTTTCTTAGAAACTCAAGGAATAAAAATTGGCTTGGTATCTACTAAGGAATGCAGAATGGAGGAAGCGGGGACTCATTTGCAAACAGGCTTGAACAGCCATTATTATAACTTCTGCATTATTCTGGGACTTTTTTCTTTCAAAAATTCTTGGGAAAATTGATATATTTCCCTTCCAATGATAGATATATGAGTTCTTCTGTTTCAACATCATTGTTATGCACTATCTACTTAGACATGTATTTGCATATAAATCCTATAACTACTCATGAACAGTCTCAGTGGTATCTAAGGGATTATTGACAAATGAGTAGTTTCTGGCTTCCTTTGACAGTGAATGTTTTATTTCTTGGAAATAGAATACTTTTTTATAGCAGCTTACTGGAAAAATTGCTTACAAGAAGCATATTGAATAGATATATCTATTGGGGATGTATATCCTTGGGACCATTTTTCTAATGCAAATACTCTCTGTGTATGTGTGTGTGTCAGTGTGTACACACACAGGTGTACACTTAGGATTCAAAGCTATAGTTCAATGGCACTAACTGCTGAGTAAAGATGCACAGGATGCACTCTTAACCTGCTCTCTTTGAAAATCAGGACTGCATAACCTCATCTCTTTACTTGTGATGCCAACTTTGTAACAAGCTTGAAGATTCCTTAAAACTGAAATCTACAGTGAGTAAGAAATAAAATGCCTTCTTCAGCTCACCAAGGAAGAGGACAAATAGGAAATGTTCTTCAGGTACACGAAACAGTGAACTTAAAAAGGCTTTGTTGTTTTTACTTTTTAATAGGATTTATCCCCAGACTTGGTGAAGAACCAAGTGAGCCTAAGATGGAACAGGCCTAATTAGAGAGTGTAAGGAATGTGATTCCCTGAAGGTTTACATAAAAGAGGCCTCTCAAAAAGGAAAATGTATATACAGTACATGTTGAACTTCTGTTAAAATGTAAATACATGCTCCTATCTGCAATAGAAATAAGATGCACATACATATCCAAATATACATATACATAAAATCCTTGCCAATATTTTGTTCCACTAGCTTTAATATAAGAACATATATATGAAATATAAATAGAACTGATTTTCCAACTAGTTAAAGATTATCCTTCTGGTGCTTATGATAAAATAAATGGCAGAATTCATTATTATTCATATGGTAACGTAAAATACAGTAAGCTATGAAAGAGTATCTATGGGAATGGATTATTACTCAGTACAAACTATGCGTGCAGATAAAAACTTAATTCAATTCCTCACACATCCAACTACAGCTGGAAGAGAGTACAATTATAAAATCGTCTTGGATCATTCTGTTCCTACATTGAGAAAATGGATGTGGAAGGCCCATATAGAAGATGTGAATGTAAAAATATCCTCATTCATAGTTCCCCAAAGCAAATGATAACAAGAAATGACAAGACTTGGATAGAAAACTAGCCTTTAGTAATGTCTACAATAAAAAATTAAGATTTGGTTTTTTTCTTTTATGTAATACTTTCTCTGAAAAAGGAGAAATATAAAATCATACCATATTAAGCTCAGCTGACGGTGCTTTATACTTTCACTTCTGGGGTGTATCTACTATCATATTTAAGTGATAGTTCTGCATTATATAATATTTATTTATTTATTTATTTATTAAATTTATGTTTCAACCATTTTGCTTCAAGAGCAACTATAATTAATAAGACAACAGTACCATGACAACAGTGCCATGGAAATATATTGGTGCACTCATTTCTAGTTATAATTAAAAACATGGCATGAAAATGGACTAAAATCCCACCTCTTCCCTATGTGCATCTTGCTCCCTTCCTTCCAATCTTGTCAATTTTAAACTACTTTTAGCATCAATACTATTTTAAGATTTTATGGTTTTATCTTTTTTATGATTGTAAGCTGCCTAAAGTCACCAAAAATGGACTGCATATAAGTTTAATAAATAAATAACATTCATTTTGCTAATATTCTCCATTTAGATTATCATCATCATATATGCATTACTGTACTGACAATATTACAGAATCTCAAAGTTATAGAACAATTGCACACAAATGGTTTTATTTTACTACATCACATATTTTTCAAGCAAAACCCTAACCTGAAATGTTTATTAATATTCCTCATTTGTATAATTAAATGAAATTACTACTGCTATTGCTCTCTACTAAATAATAATAGTAAGAAAGAGGATTCAAATCTTTATTCAGTTATTTGAGACATCTTGGATCAACCACGACCTCTCAATATATCCTCTATTATAGTGTCTTTTGAAGGGACTGTATAGGTGTAGGTACAACCAATAAGATACCTTGAGTTCTTTAGAGGAAGGAGGTAAATCTGATAGTTAAGACAGCTGGCTAGAAACCAGAAACCATTGACTTCTAGCCCCACCTTAGGCATTGAAACAGACTTTCATCAGTCACTCTTGTTCAGCCCAATTCATCTCACAGGATAGTTGTTGTAGGGAAAGCAGGGGATGGATGAATTATTAGGTACTACTACCTTGAGTAATTTATAAGATACTAAAGATGGGATAAAAAATATTTTGAAAAAATAATGATTGCCTATTCTGACAATGAGGTTATGCTTAGCACTGTAAGTAAAATAACAGCATCAAGTACCTCAACAACTACCTTTGGAATGGCTTGAATCCAAAGAATTATATGACTTCAGCTTCCTGAACTGCCATCCTGAACTACCATCCTCCATGACATCTGGCAAGTTCTGAAACTGCCAAAACCAATTGCTTTTAAAATTGTCAAGAGGAATTAGAATATGCCTGTCATTCAAGGGAAGGAAAAGCCAACTTTCAACTTAGGTATGCCTTTGGAATACTTAAAGTACTCTTTGGATTTCAACAACTGTATCTGAACATAATATTTCTTATTTGTATAGATGATTTAAAGCAGGGGTCCCCAACCTTTTCAGCTCTGCAGACCAACAGTGGTGGTGAGGAGAGGGGATGGTTTCATGCATAACTTTGCCTATCGCTTGGTCCGGGTTCCCCACTCCCACCGCCGCCACTCCCACTGCTGCCAGTCCTCAGAGCCAGAAAGGTTGGAGACCCCTGCTCTAAATCAGGGATCGCCAGCCTTGTGGACCTCAGGGACCACCAAACCCATAATTTTAAATCCCGAGGACCAGAGACCCTGGGAAAATCCCCAAAAAAGTCTGCAGGAAAATTCCCCAACCCGTTTTCCTATATATCAATTATTCTTTATTTGGGATTGTAAGATATCGTCTCCAGCTCCGTTCTTGGGGGAGGAGAGAGAGAGACACTTTTGGCTTCATGCAAGGAAAGCAGCAGAAGCAGCAGAAGTCTTTTTTTCTCTCCCTCAAACTCCGCCAGAAATGAGTCTTTGTGAGATTTGTTGCATTGGCGCAGCCTCTTGGAGCAGGATGCCTTGCAGGGTTCCAGAGACTTATTTCTGGTGGAGTTTGGGGGAGAGAAAGACTTCTGCTACTTTCCTTCGTGCAGCCAAAAGCAGAAGAAGAAAGAAGCAGAAAGAAGCAGCCTGGTGGCCAGGCCAGGTGCGTGAGGCGAGTGGGGCAAGTTCCCCCCTTCTGCCCTTTCCCCCTCCCCTCACTACCTTGTGTTGTTCACAATGCAAGCGATGCAAGCCTTGTGTTCCCGAGGGCCATTTGGGTGGCACAGGCTTGTGTTCCTGCGCAGCCTGGATTAGTTAGCTAGTTTACTTTATTATCATTGCACGTCATACAATGAAATCAAACACTATCTTCAGTGCACATCATGACCATGAAAATAAACACAAACATATATCCTTCACACCCCACATTAATTGCTTGGGGGGTACGTGGGAAGGTGACATTTCTCTGCGGACCACCAAATTTTTTCATGGACCACCAGTGGTCCCCGGCCCACTGGTTGGCAACCACTGCTCTAAATCATCTGTATGAATAAGAAATATCATGTTCAGATACAGTTGTTGAAATATACCCAAGTATGCCTAGCCTCAGACCGGAGATTGAGGAACCCTAATTTATAGAAGAGGATATTGATTGGAGATACCAAAAATAAATATGGACATGATTTGCCAGGCTTTCTGTTCAGGTTACTATAGATCATGATATGGTGGAATGTAGTTTCAATTCCAGGAAGGAGGGGCTGCATTCCAGAGGGAAAAGAGACAGCAAAACATACATAGTTTGATTGGGAGAAAGAGTTAAGAAGGCTTCTCCCTAGTAATTTTTCAGAGTATATGTACAGTGATGCAAATACCAGTAGTTACTTGAAATCAAACGGCAACATTTCTGTCTATAGGTAAGGAACAATAAAAGAAACTTCTCAGAAGTCATTCCATGTGTCTTTCTTGGTCCTTAGGACCTGACACATGATAGGTTTTGAACTCCATATTTTCTCTTAAAACTTTCCTCTTTTGTTAAGAGCCCCATACAGTACTCTACTAGATCCAGCTCTAGTCCCACCAATGAAATTGGCAGAAACAGGATTGCTGCATTTTCTTTTGGCAGGACATATTTGCTATAATCAACATGGAGAGATGGAGATTGCTCCAACGAACAAGATGAACAATGTAATGGCAATCTTCACAATGAATTCTACTCATGAGGGGAAGAACAGTATTCACATTTGAATCGTGTAGTATTGGTGTGCTCAATTCATAAAGAGCTTATTTTGTAGCGATAATTTGGTTTTTGATAATTTGGTGCAGAATGAGAGCATTATTAATTTTTTGAAAATTAGTAATGACATATGCTGACTATGATAGAATAGAATAAAATTCAATCTGCAGATTAACTTTTCTAAACAATATTCAGTTAGGCTGCAAGTTAAATTAATGACAGTAGTGCTTTTGTCATTCCACTTCAGTAGTTTTGATTTTAGACATATAATTTGATTTCTATTTTATCTAGTATGCCTCATTTGAAAATGTATTTGTAATGTTTATCCACTCTATAAAGCCATTCACAGATTTAATATGATGATCTTAGCATATGATTGCAGAGTTCTTTTCTGTTAATAATTTCTTGTTCTTAATTTTTTAAATTGCATATACTAACCACATGAAGTGATTAGTTATCCAGGTTAGTTATCCTGGCCAGTAAAAAATCCTTAATATGGTTTTAGAAATCATGCACACGGTATTAATTTCCATTTCTGCAATGGTTTCTTACTTACAATTCATTGCATTTAACATTGGTTTTATTGATGTTTTGGCATCAAGTACAAATACATTTATTTATCTATGAATTTATGAGTAGTAGTGGCTGCTGAAACAAACACAGTGTGACTTGTTGGCAATTTATAGAGAGAGCTCAATCACATATATATCTAGACCAGGGGTGTCAAACTTAAGGATCTGGCCTGAGGGGTGCTTAGATCTGGCCCACAGGGTTGCCCTGGAAACAGCGAAGGACTGGCCAACAGTGCCTCTGCCAGTGAAAACAGAGCCTGTGACGGCAGCCCTCCCGTTCACTCGCTCCATTTTCACTGGCAGAGGGCTGCAGGAGGCCGTCACAGCCGAACACGGAGGTCAGGATGGCCACAAGCTGCCCTCATGAGCTCCGTTTTCAGTGGCAGAGTGCTAGCAAAACAAACTACTAGCAAAAGTGGCATTTGATCGCACGAGTAACATCGAGTTGGCCATGCCCACCCCAGCCCCCTGAGGTCAAATACAACCCTGATGCAACTCTCAATGAAATCAAGATTACACTCTTAATCAAATGTTTCATAACTTAAGCAATTTTAAAATGTATTTAAATTAATATTAGTAATATTAATATTACTAATAATAGTAATAGTAAATAGTAATATTTTAAAATGTGGTTAATTAATATTGTTAAACTAACAAAAAATCACTATAAAGATGACTATAAAATGACCAACTGGGAAAAAAAAAACCTGCCTAGCCTAATAAGTAGAGAAGGGCCTTGTTCCTCCACGTTCTAGCAGGTGCATGAAACAGCCAGAGCACCTCCCTTTTGCAATCTAAATCTCTATAGAAAGGAGGAAGCATAACAGAACTGGCATCCAACCAAAATGGAATTTCTGTGCAGTTAATAAAGACCTGGGGCACACCCCTGAGGCTGTAAATAGCTAAAAAAAGATCCTTAAAGAAAAATATATATTGGGAGGCCTAAAGCCAATAATACTGTTGCTATGTATTGCAGTCTGATGTCAATGCATTTTATGTTAAGAGAAGTTGTACTTGCAGTGAATTATGCACTCCAGTTTAGAAATGGCCACAGCATGAACAACTATAGTGAGGTTAGCTTCAGGTTGATCATATGTTCTTTTTGCTGATTGCTTCATAGTTTTATCTGTGTGTCTTGGACTATATTACAACATACAAAGTGGCAACAGAAAGCAAAAGCTGCCTCTGTAAAGAAGCTGAAGAAATAAAACAGTGGATCACCTAGTTATTTGCCAAGAAGTTCACACAGACTTATTGTAAACAACGGCATGAAAAAGTAGCAACAATGGTACATTGGAAGATCTGCAAGAAATACTATTTAATAATATTTTCCTGTTAGCAAGAATTGGTGTGAACATAAAATAAAAGGTTTATAGAAAATGAAGATGCTGAAGTGTTTGGTAATTTTAAAATGCAACAGACAAGCACCTGCCAAGTAACACCAAAGACTTAACAACTGTCAATAAGAAAAAAAAAATGGTTTGGATGGTAGATATTGCAGAATTTGTAAACAGCAGAATGGGAGACAAAATAACTGGAGAAAATCACAGACTACACAGACCTGCAAATGGAAGTAAAATGACTATGGCAAAACAAAGCAAAGATAGTACCAATAGTAATAGGCGCCATGATTGCAATCTCCAAATATCTGGAGCACATGTGAACACCATTAACAAAATCATCATCAGTCAATTGCAAAAGGCAGTTTCACTTGGAACAGCTTACATTCCTTTAATAATATCAAAAAATAGCATCCACCCATCTCAGATCTTTGGAAAGGACTCAATGGGTGGATAAAAATGCAAAATCCAGTCTAAACATCTGGATGACAGTGCTGCAAACCATAATAATAATAATTAGAAATGTTACCATGCAACTTTAATATATCAACACAACACATATGCAGTAAAACCTCAATGTATCAGACCCCTATTTAGTGGCTATTGGACTCAGTTTCTGTCTAGACTTCCCCCCACTCCTGCCAAATATTCAGTTTGGCTTTAAAACCATAGGCTGTAATCTGTTCTAGTTGATGGTCTCCAGGGATTTAAGATTAAAGCTCGGGTATAGGGATTATTACAATATCTAATCCTCCCTTGTCAAGAGACAGTCATGAAAATATAGTATAGGAACTTAGAAAGCTGTTTTCTACCAACTCAGGGCTGGTTCTTTCTAGTGTAATGTTGTCAACAGTTCCCCAAATTTTCAGACTTTTTTTTTCTTATAATAACTAAGTCACAGCGTTTCCTAATCTTGCAAAGGCAAAATATGTGCTAAACTTAATAACTTTTATATCCAAAATCGGTTTAGCTATATTGGGGACTTCAAGTTACAGTGGACAACATTAATATGCTTATATGAGAAGGTAATTTGGATACTAACTCGTTTTGTGAAGGTGTGCCTTTCTTATAGAAAAGGGGAAAATATTAACAGAATCTTTCCTTATTATATATTAGAAAGATTTATTTCCCTGATTCACCTGTTACACATATTCCCTTAACCAATGCAGCCTGGCTGTTTGGTCTCCCACTGCTAATTAAAGTTAATTTGCTATGTATTTCCTCTTCTTAAGATTCCTGTGATTGGCATCTTTTTTATGTAGTCCAGAAATCACCTTAGTGGTAGAAGATTTTAAATTATATAAAAACTTAACTTCACTGAATTTAGTGGGGCTTATTTTAAGTAGACATGCAGACGTTATATCAGTGTTTCTCAAACTTAGCAAGTTCAAGATTGGGGACTTCAACTTCCAGAATTCCCCAGCAAGCAAGGAGTTGGAATCCACACATCTTAAAAATTGCTTAGGCTGAGAAACGCTGCACTTTTTCAAAAATAGTATCAGTGAAGAAATATATAATTACAAAAGTAAGGAACTTCTCCATATTGGCACCAGCCACTTCCCAATGGAGATACTAAGGTCCATTGGAACTGGGCAGTTAATAAATTCAAATGAATAAATACTCCTTTACTTGTATGAAATAGAGGTAATCCTCGACTTACGATCACAACTGAGTCCAAAATTTCTGTCATTAAGTAAGAAATTGGTTAAGTGAATTTTCCCCCATTTTATGATATTTCTTGCCACCATTGTTAAGTGAATCACTGCAGTTGATAAGTTGGTAACCTGGTTGTCAAGTGAATCTGGCTTCCCCATCGACTTTGCTTGTCAGAAGATCACAAAAGGGGATCACATGATCTTGGGACACAGCAACAGTTATAAGTATGAACCAGTTGCCAAGCATCTAAATTTTGATCCCCTGATCATGGGAATTCTACAAAGGTTGTAACCTTTAAAAAATGATCATAAATCACTTTTTTCAGTGCCATTTTAAGTTTGAATGGTCACCAAATGAATTGTTGTAAGTCGAGAACTACCTGTAAGGCTTTTCACACAAAGATCTTTCATTTCGATTTCTAAATGATTGATCAGTTTACTTCATTTATTTGCATTATTTTCACACCATTTGCTTGCTTATACTGAAATGCAGTGGTGGGATTCAAAATTTTTTTTACTCCTGGTTCTGTGGGCGTGGCTTGGTGGGGGTGGCTTGGTAGGCGTGGCATGGCGGGCATGGCAGGAGAAGGAAACTATCAAATCTCCATTCCCAACCTACTCCTGGGGAAAGATTACTGCAAAATCCCATTCCCTTCTCACTCCACTAACCTGATTTCCAGCTCTGTTCTCCTGTGCAGGGCAGCAAAGGAAGATCCAGCTGATCAGCTAGGATTTGGGAGGCAGAGAATAGATGGGGGCAGGGTCAGCCAGAGGTGGTATTTGCCAGTTCTCCAAACTACTCAAAATTTCTGCTACCAGTTCTCCAGAACTGGTCAGAACCTGCTGAGTACCACCTCTGCTGAAATGTATCATATTAAGTACTCCATCCGGGTATTTCTTATGAATGAAGAAAGATGATAAAAATTAAACTATCTAAACTAAAGTAAGCTAAAAATTTCATTTAAACTAAAATTATTGCCCTGTTTAGATCTCACTAGAACACTTTTTATCCACCATGTATTATGGTCTTATCTCTGTGTGTGATTTGTTTCTTTTTGCATATTTCTTTCTTTCTACTATCATGTACAGCTTGCTTCTTCACTATGTAAAAACACAGGGGATTCTGTTAAACATTTTTATCTGTGCTTTCTCATCCGCAAACATCAGCTAAGACACAAAAGAAAGTGACAAGCTCCAGTTACCGCTCTTTGGTCAAGAGTTAAGTGAATAAGGACAATTCTCTTTATGTATGATGGATGTTAAACAATTACTAATCTTAAATTGCAGGAACACAGCTGGAAAGGGACATGTAGGCTACTCAGGAAGATAAATGAATATGACAGTTTATTAAATATACATGGTTAGTGTTTGATACTGCTGTGCTGTCTTAGAAGGAAGCACTGGATTAATATTACTTAGAGGCAAGTCATAGAGTATCAAAGTGCAGAAGGAAATTTACAGTATGCAGAAAATTTCAGCTAGAAATGGATAATGCTGACAGGACACTGCAACATTTTGAAATGATGCTCCACTTTAGAGAGAACATGACTATCTCCTCTTTTTTAAACAACTAAGTTTTGTAATACAAATGAGAGAATATAGTTTAGAAATGGATTCAGTTGAAAACCTAGAAACATTAAAACTGCAATATTTTCCTTGCTCCCAAAAAATATGGATATGATTGCACTTGTTTATGCAGTTATAGGCCGTTATCGAGCTCATATTTAACTGTAAGCAAAAGTAGTTTAAGCCTAAAGGTAAATAAGGTTGCAATCTTATATTGATTCCTGAAGTCAGTAATGCTTATTTTTAGTAGAAACGTCTTAATGCCTAATAGAATTCTGATTTACAGAAGATAACAGCAGTAAAAGCACTAAATTTAATAAAACTCATCAAGAAAAGCAGATCTTTGCTTTAGGAAATAAGAGAAAGCAATGGCCACATCCAGAAGGCTGTTATGTAATATTGCAAAGCTGTTGCTTATAATGATATCAGAATCCCCTCTGGAGACATGAATTTGCCAAACAATCCTCTGAATTAATCAAGGCCCATGTAGAAAAAGCCTGAGCGTTGATGCCAGAGGTATCTATAGAGGCCAATGGGGGCAAACGAAGAAAGCACCACCCCAGTATTGCAATACAAGCTTCGTCTTATTTTTATGTCTGTCATTGATGTCACGCACATCTCCAGAAGGGATGGCATAATGCTGAAAGATCATGCAGATTTCTATGATCCAGACTATGTAATAGCTTAACGTGAAGCCAAAATTTTGGAAGCGTCTGTCATCAGACTTAATGAATGGTAAGAGTAATAAAAATGCAAGCTTGAGGTGTTGTTTTAATACAACTGCTGATACAGCTGAAAACCAATGAACAATCTGACAACAAAAATCCAAAAGTTAATGGGAATTATTATCCATTTGATCAAAATAATTTAGTGTTATATTCCTAAATGCTATTGTTTTTCTCTAAGAGACATTTCAGCTCCATTTTCGGTTATCTAAGTGTTTCAAACAAGCTGTCCATTTAAACAAACTCTCTAGTAAGCATTCGTATACAAGTAGTCCTGTGATCAATAGAATGACAATTGAGTCCAAATTTTCTATTGCTAAGTAAAACATTTGTTAAGTGAGTTTTACCCCACTTTACAACCTTTCTTGTCACATTGTCTTTGTTTGTCAGAAGGCTGTAAAAAGTGATCACATGACCCCAGGATACTGTAACTGTCATAAATACATACATGCCAGTTGCCTAGTGCCAAAATGTTCATCATCTGTCCATGGGGATGTTGCAATGGTCATAAATGTGAAAAACAGTCATAAGTCATCTTTTCAGTCCTGTTGTAACTTTGAATGGTCATTACACAAATGGTTGTAAGTCAAGGATTACCAGTACCAAGGAATGGAACCCACATCATGTATTAATGGCACCAGAAAATATTTCCACATAGATTTCTGACCCACTCTGTACAATTTCAGGAATGGCTTTGGACTTCATTGATCCAAAGCCAATATCACCTGTTTTGGGAGTTGATTCCATTTGATTAAAAATATAGCAAAAGTGGTACTTTTCTTTGAACTGGTATGGCTGTTCATATTTTCAAAGTGATCGGTTATCCCAGTACTGAAATGTTTATCTTACATGTTCAAAGTCTTGTGTCAAGTCAACTATTAAACTGGCCTTCAAAATCATACTTTTTCAATGGAGCTCTTCTTTCTCCAACCCAGCCACCACTGCAACATGCACCAATGGCTACACCACTTGAGAAAAATACTTGGCTGTAAATTTGTTAACATGCTGGCCTTCAGAATTCAAGAGCTCTTTTAGAAGATTTTTGTGCCTTTGTTATGTTTTTCCAGTTGTTTTTTCCTTGCATAGTTTCCCATCACAGTATCTTCTTTGGAATTCATTTTGCAAAACACACCTGTAAAGCACAAAATATAAAGGAAAAACATGGAAGGGAGCACTGGTAATTTAGTAGGGGTAAGGAAATACTTGGCCAAAATTTATCCTAGCTAGGAAGATTGGAAACTGATTCTTTGTACTCTCCCACAATCAGCTGCAGAGAAAAAAATGTGAGCAATGATTAGCTCAAGATATTTTCCACAGATCTTTAATTATTGATGGAATAGTGTTTACTCAGATACAATTTGACTGTTCTCTTAGTTTCCTGTTCCTTACAGCCAAGATCAACATCATCTTATGTGGAAATTGTGCAAATTCTTGAATAGTGGTATCCTGCTCAAGGTTGGTCATCCCCTAGTCATTTCTTTATGGAGTAAAGTAATGCACTTTACACGGGACTGCACTATGGACCACCCAGAAATTTCAACTGGTCTAAAATGTGACAATGTAGGTAGATTAAAGACTAGATTAAACAGTTTTGATACACACTGTTGTCAATCTCACTCAGTCATTTCACTTTGCTTTTAAAAGTGAGAGGAGCACATTGCTTTATGAATCTACTTAAGTGCCTTACTTCACTCAAAACTTCTTCAAAGATAAGCATTCCTTTGAAGCTTCCCACAACCTTAGTTAATATGTCTTTCACTTCACTGAGAGCCAAAGATCAAGAAATGCATCAATTTTTGCTCCCTTCAATATTCCCAAGTATGACTTTTTAAAATAAAATGTAATGTGCACATCATCATTGTCAGTATTGGAATATCGATGTCAGATTTTTATTTACAACTGGTTCTTGCCTTACAATCATTCATTTAACAACCATTTGAAGTTACAATGGAACTGAAAAAAATGACTTACGACCAGTCCTCACACTTACAACTGTTGTAGCAATTCCAAAGTCATAAGATCAAAAGTCAGGCATTGGTGACTTTTCCAGCTGGCTTTGTGCAAGCAAAGTCAATGTGGAAAACTGGATTTGCTTAAAAATCATATTATTCACTTAACAGTGAAATGCAGTGATTTGTCTAAGCATGGCAAAAAAGATCCTAACATTGGGAATGACTTACTTAACAACTATTTTGCTTCACAAAGGAAATTCTGGATCCAATTGTTCTCATAAATCGAGGATACCTGTATTGTAAATAAGTAGCAGTCTTCTGCCTTCTCCTGAGCTTCCCTATATAGTTTGTTTATTTGCAGAACTTTCAGAACTTCTATTTGGCATGGAAACATGAGTATGTCCAAAAGGAACATAGATCCAGCCTATACTATTTAAATACAAAATCCCTTGAAGTTTCTTTAAAGGATTAGCTAAAATAAGCTTTTAAAAGATGTGAAGTTCCACACACATGGCTGAGAAAATGAAAATATTGGTATGCACCCCATTTACTCATATTCTGTTGGCTGGCTTGTATTAATGATATTTATTTGAATTCAGTAGATGACATTTATTTTATGTTTAGCTTTCTCTTCTTCCCTCCTTCTCTTCCTCTTATTATTTCTCTCTCAGTCTATCAGATATTTTACAAAATAACAGTACCAACTGTCAAGAATATTTATAGTTATGAGAACATTTTTTGTTAAAAAAAAAAAGGTCTTCAGGTCATATTCCATTATTCCGTCTGATGTTAAACTCATCATTCATTTTTCATTCAATTCTTTCAAAAGCCAAAGGCCATAATGCAACAACAAATGCAAAATGTGTAATTTCACAGGTGGCATTATAAATACTTGACGGTCTAATATGCAGTCTCAGGTTCCAATTCTGCTTCTGCTATGATGTGATTACATTAGTTATCATCCCTCAGTTTCATTTACAATACCACTTGCAATATTAAAATAATAATAATGGCATGTTTTTACCAAGTTGTTTCAAAATGTATTTGCATGATAAACCCTAGCTCACTAAAGGCTCGTAAGCACACGAAGCTTAATTCTTATAGTTTTCAAATTATATGGCAGCATATACAATCTGAAGACCATGAGGAACATGAAATCCCCCCACCAACCCTCAAGGAAAGTGAGTTTTAATGGAAAAACAAATTTTACAGAGGATCCCATGACAACTTTTAAAACCCTGGATTTCTCCAATGAGTTATTATCTGAGAAATGCTTGTAAAAGGGGGGGGGGGGTGATAATGAAATAAGGACTAATTAGATAATTAATGTCCTTTATTTTCCTTAAGGAGTTGTAATGATTAAAAATCTTAAAGGGAACTACAAGCTATGTCTGCATATTTCATTAGTGTTTAAAAAGAGATTTGTTAAAATCTTCAAAACATTGTATATTCAGTCCATGCCTACCAAACACCAAAGAATATTTTCACACAATTATACTGAAGGCAAAGATAATAGGACTTTTTTTTTACTTAAAGTCTCATATTTTCTGTGAATTTTCAGGCAAAAGTTGTGTAGCAATTTTTCTGCCGAGGAAAGGGAGTTTTGCTCAGGAATAGGGGACTTGTCTGACTAGTGAAAGTGAATAGATTCCAATTGAACTAAACTTCTTTGAATCTTGGGACCAACCATTAGATTCCTTTCAAGTTGTTTAGTGATATTGATGCTCGTGTCCTGCAGAACACAGTTTGAGAAACACTGCCATGAAACGTAAGGCAACCTTCCCAATTCCCATCCTCCCTTCTATGTGCTACTCCATGCATATATTTAATTGATTTACTGAATCAAACAGACTCTTTTATAAAGATAGACACTGTTTAATCTGAGCTTCTAGAATAGGATTTCCAGTGTAGAACAAAGGCAATTCGGCAAGGAAATCCATAGGAAACGTTTTTACAGTCTGCACAGAGTGGGGGGTGAAAATGTTTTTTAAAGAACTGCAAAAGAACAAGGAAGCTTCTGGTTGAATTTTTGGATTCCAGGAGGAATTATTGTATTTTGGATTAATTATAGCTTGCTGTGTTTGCTCCTACTTTGCAATAATGCTTGTTAAGTTCCCTAAGTATAATTAATAGAAATCTCTTCTCAATTACACTCTATCCAAATAAAACCGATCTGTAATGTTCTTCAGGAACTCCAAGCCAAATTACATGGGATGGTGAGTCATGTCATACTTTACTATCACTGTTCTTATTGTTCAAACAAAATGCAGTTCCAGAGGCAGAAAATCTGAAGCAAAATATTTTTATATCATCATTCTTTAAAAAAACCAAAACATAGCTGGATATTATTCTGTTTTAAATAGGCGAATGAACAATTTAACAACAAAAGCTCTGCCTACATTTTCCATTCAGGGCGTTTAAATTGTATTAGGGGTAACTCTGCAGCAAAACTGGGTATACATGATCCTGAACCTTAAGTGGAGAGAAAATGGGACATAAAGCACACTGATTCACATATAGAATCACTGTCCCAAATAAAGCTCATTACAGATAGTCCACATATTACAATAATTTATTAACCACTGGTTGTAGTTTTAACATTGCTGAACAAAGGGACTAATGTCTGATGCTTGAAGTTGCAGCCATTGCAGTGCCACGATGCCTTTGCATACACTACATCCTCCTTCCCCCTTCATTCACTTGTACTCCCCACCCTTTTACCCTGACTTCCCAATACTCACACATATGCACACACACACCAATGCCCTCCTTCCCAGAGATTTATGTGCACTCCATGTCTTCCTTCCCTGGCCTTCCTAAGCTCACTCCACACCACAGCACCCCTCTCCCACAACCCACATGCAGCCTGCACCAGACCTCTGCAATGGCCTCAGAGCCAAGCTCCAACAGACAGGTGGCTCAGGTCCCACTAGATCCTGCCCCTGGTGATTTAACAGGGACTAAATCCAATACTGATATCCCCTCAAGCCCTTCCTCAGATGGTACTAATCCTTCTTTGGCCAACATGGGTGCCAAGAAGCAAGATAAACTTGCTAGGCTGGGAACCCTGCACTCTGACAAAGTGCCATGCAAATGAACACAAGATGCTGACTTCAAGCAAGCCCTCATCCTAATTTTTGGAAACCACTGGGCAACAAAGATTCCCCTCTGCATGTTAAACAGTGAGAGGATGTAAACTGTACAAAGTCTGCCTCCGACACTAGAAGCCACGTTGACATCTGGCTTTGTGAATTCCTGTTCTTGATTTCTACTTCATGTTGATTGAAGTGTTCCTGACCAAGTCTCTAGCTCATCCTTTGGTACTTTCAAACTCTTTTGTGGCACTGAATTACAGAATGTGTACTTGGATTATACTTCTCCTTAGCCGATAGTAAGTCTAGAATTTCAAGTCTGGTAGCATAAGGTATTCTACAATGAGTAGAGGAGTGGAGAACTCTTCTTGTGAAATATTTCTGGACTTTCTCAACTGTGCTAATATCAGATACGTTAATGTAGGTTCCAGACTGATGAGCTGTATTCGAGTACTGGTCTAGCAAATGTTTTGTATGCTCTAGTTAGTAGTGTGATATTACCAGAGAAAAAGCTACGTAGGAATAGTTTAACAACTCTTAATGCCTTTTTGGTTATGTAGTTACAGTGGGCTCTAGCATTTAGATCATTAGAGATGAGTATCCCAAAGTCCTTTACAGAGCTTGGATCATCAACAAGGTCTTGACTATTCAGCTTGTATTTTATTTCTGATTTTTTTTACCAATATGTAAGACAGAGTATTTATTTGTTGAGATTTGAAGTTGCCATTTGTTTGACCATTCTGATACATAGTCAAGATCTTTTTGAAGTATAGCAGTATTGTCTGTGGTATTGAACAGATTTACATCATCAGCGAAGAGAACACAGTTGCTCTTAATATGATTACAGAGGTCATTTATATACAGTATGAAGAGGGTTGGTCCTAGAACACTGCCTTGGGGGATACCACTATTGACAGGTACAGAATTTGATAGGACGCTCCCAATTTTGACCATTTGTTGTCTGTTTGACAGGAATGCTTCTATCCAGTTATGCAGTTGTCCAGAGATACCATAAGATTTTAGTTCTAGAAGTAGTTTGTCATGTATCACTGAATCAAAGGCTTTATAGAAGTCTATGTAGATGGCGTCTATTGTTTTGCCCTGATCTAGTTGTGTAGTCCATATGTTTCTGCAGTGTAAGAGTTGCAGATTACAGGATAGTTTTTTTCTGAAACCAAATTGTTTATTAGAGAATAGGTTGTTTGCCTCTAAGTGGAGGATAATGGATTGGTTAATAATTGATTCCATGACTTTACAGGTGATGCAGCATAAGGAGATTGGTGTGTAATTTTCAACTAGGCTGGGATCTCCCTTTTTGAAGATGGGGATGACCGTGGCTTGTGACCATAGGTTAGGCAAGGAGCTGGTCCTGAAAGATTTTTTCAAAGATTATGCTTAGACATAATCTATGATTATGCTTAGACATAATCATTATGTCTTATGCTTAGACATAATCCATTGCCATATGCTATGGCAATGGATAGCTTTTTTAAGAAGTAGGCGTATATTCCGTCTGGTCCAATAGATAGAGATAGTTTTAGATTGTGTAGTGCTTTTTCAACATTGTCTTCTATAAAATCGATATATATTAGATCATTGTAGTTTTCTGTGGTTCGGCTAGGAAATACTGGGCATGATCCATTGCTGTTTACAAATACTGAGCCAAAGAATGTGTTAAAGATGTTGGCTTTAATGGTGTCGTCTTTGCAGTTTTTACCATTAGGTCCTATCATGGGTGGGATGGACCTTGAGTCTTTTAGTTTGTTGTTTACAAAATTGTAAAAAGCGCGGTTGGAATTGGTGCGTAGAAGGTTTTCCTCTTGTTTAATGTGATAATTGGTCAGTCTTTATCTGGTGGCATAAATTTTTGTATCGGCTTTTGAAGTTGGCAACGTGACCAGATTTGTTTTTCCGCCAGTGATCTCTGTTTGGATTGAAGTTTCCTTAATGTTGTGGGTAATGGTTTTTTTTTTTTTTGGGGGGGGGGGGGGGGGGGAATTGTTATTGGTACATATAGTTTGATGACTCTTTTGACTTCAAGTAAAAATATGTCGTAATGGTCTTCAACAGTATTGCATCTAGTGAATAGAGATTGCCAATCACGGGATGAGAGATCATTGTCTATAAGATCATAGTTGCCTTTTTTGAAGTTATAATTGGGGATTGCGTCATTGTGATGATTTTTGTGTCGGTGTATGTTGAGACAAAAGTTGCTTCCACAACCCCATTTCATTTGCCTTCCCTCTGTTATCATGTCTCCTGACAAGCCTTCCTGATGTCCTTCTACACCTCACTGCAAACATATTGCTCCCACAAATGCTCCCCTCTCTCATGCCAAGCGCCTCTATCATGCCTGCAATTTGGTTGCCAATTGCATGAATGTCTTTCCCATTTGCTAAAGCCAGGACACAAAATCACCCCTGCTCCTTACCTGGAACTCCACTTCCTGCTTAATAACCCACATGTCTTGGGTTAAAAGAGCAATCAGAATTGCCATCGCTAACCAATGTGATCACATGACATCATACTTTATGACCTCGTTGCTTTGCAGTGATAATCCCAGCCCCATTTGAAGTCATAAGGACTACCTGTATAGAATGACAATGGAATTGCTTTACCTCCCACAAAAAAATTAGTACCCAGGACCATTTTGATTATAGTATAGTGTTACCTAATCAACATTTGGATAGTATTAGCATCATTTCAATTGATTTGATTTATATTGACATGAAGACCTACTTAATGGCAAGCAAAATTTAGTTTAGTATACTTTCATATTTGTCCTTTAATAAATGGTCTTAATTTCAAAGATATGCGAAACTTCTAAATATTGCAAAAATCAAGTGATATTCTTACCATAAGATTATCAAATGTAATCAGAGATGAATAAATACAGCTTACAGGTTGTTTGTGTCCCCTAATGTTGTAACACAGGCATCCAGGCTCTCTCCTAAGTTGCCACCAAAATTCTTAGCATAGTCACTGCCAAAATCAACAAACTATCTCTTTAAAACTATCTCAGTTTCAATTGTGTATTGAATCACATTTTCGCTGCTCTGACTAGTTTTTACATTCCTCTGTTCAATTTTCTAAAGTGGTCATCATCAAAATTTTAATATGCTCTTAAGCACACCCTTCTAAGATCAAGTACAAAAGTAATCCACCTTAAAATCGGCATGCTCTATCTGTGGGCAAGTAATTTATATTAATTACTAAGCAAATTCCAGAATCTATTTTTATGGTTTCTAAAGTCATCAGAAATTCTATCATTAAGAACTAAAAACGGGGCTTCCCATATTCAAGCAACAATTCAAGCAACAATTTTTTCTTCACCAGTGTATACCAAGACAATTATAGGAACAGAAATCACCTAATGATACAGCTCTGAAATTTCACCTCTATCCCCTTTAGTGATATCACTGGTCATCATTTTATATATTACATTTTGCATGTATACTTTGTATTTCTTTATTGTTATTTTTTTCTTTTTAAATTTTTTTTTTTTTGCTGTCTTCTGCCAAAAGCTAGATGGTCTTATAAATCTTAAAAATAAATACCGTATTTTGCAAACTATAAGACGCACTCCCCCATTTGTGGATGGAAATGTCTTTGCATCTTACAGAGAGAATACGGGCCTGTTTTTGGCTTCCCAAACTCTCCATATGTCCTGTTTTTGCCCTCCCTGGCATCCAGAAGCATTCTGCAGGCCAAAAATGGGTCTGTTTTTGGCTTCTGGAGGCCTCTGCAGGTCCCGTTTTTGCCTTCCCCGGAGTTGGGGAGGCCAAAAACAGACACTGCAGAGTGCTTCTGGACCCCAGGGAGGGCAAAAATGGAACTCGGGGAGGCCTCCATAAGCAGAGTGCTTATGGACATCAAGGAGGGTAAAAATGGGACACGCAGAGACAAAAAACTATTTTTTCCCCTTGTTTTCCTCGTCTAAACCTAGGTGCATCTTATGGTCTAGTGCATCTTATAGTCCGAAAAATACGGTAAATATCATAATGATCCATCAACTGCTGTCCTTGCTTCCATAAAATACAGCCCCAGCTGCCAAATAGTTTGCTCTGATTACTAATTTAAGGAGAGTCAATAAATCTGACTAAAAAAGATTGACAGGTCTACATCTTTCAAGGGCTTCAATTTGATTGACAGTACTTAATGAAAAGTAAAGGAGAACAAAGATGAGCATGGAGGATGAATGTCAACAAATTAGTTAGGATAATCAGAGAAATAAATTCAAGTCTTCCAGGAAAGAATGTGTTCTGAACCACCAGAACATTCTGGTAGGATGCTCCTGGGCTAGTCAGGAAGAATAAATAAATTCATTAACATAATCATCCTGAGATGAAAACACAAATTTTAATTCTGGGATTAAAATACATAGTTATTTGAATCTCCTACAGATATGGTCAGATTTAGGCCATGAATATATTATTAATATACTCTAACTCATTTATTTTTCTTGGATTATCATTACTTTTTCTCAAACTGACTTGACTGAATGAATTTTCAAAAGAAATTTAAACAGCTTTAATCTTAGATATTGCCATGTCAAATATTTTCCTTATTCAAAGTCCTCGTTTAAATTTAGTAATCATGCAGAAAGGTGAAACAAGAGACAGAGCGAGAGAGAGGACCCCTTACTTCAAAGTAGACAAATCTTTACTTCATCCAAAATTCTGATTCACACAAATTAATTAATTTTCAGATATTTCTTCCAAACCCTTTTAAGCTATGAAAATGATGAAAATGAGAAGGGTTAAAAGGATATCAAACCACATTAAATATTTCCATTGAAACAATAAGTAGGTCCAGGAAATTCATACCTTAAAGACAAGCGTTTGGTTTTCTTGTCTGTAATTACTGGCTCCAATTTTTGATGCGGCAATAATACTGGTTTCCTCTCAGGCAGACGAGACAAAGGGATATTAGGACCAATGGGTGGCAGGAAGTGATGACACATGGCAGTGGTGACTCTCCAACCAATACATTGGGATGACAAGAGATAGGTAGAATTTGATGAAAGGCAAGCGTTTATTTGACCTTTGGCTTCAACCTGGGGGGGGGGGGGAACATACTATTTATTGCCTGAAACAATAAAATGACTGGGCAAATTGAGCTATATCTAATATCAAAGGAGGTTTGATTTTTTTTAATGTCTTTGAATTGCTGTTGAATCCTGGCAATTGCATGTCTAGGTAAGATTTCAAAAGTACCTTACCAATGCCTTTTTCCTAAGGCTGAGAGAGAGTAGTGGCCTAAGGTCATCCAGATGGCCTTGTGTCTACACAGGACCAGAGCTCATGATCACACAATTTCTACCTGTTGCTTTCACTACTGTATCAAACTGGCTCTCCCAAAGGAGACATAATTTTAATTTACTAATGATGCTCTATTCAGGAAGGATGCAAAAGATGTCAGGTAGAACGTGATAACTGTAAGATTGTTTCTCATTTCTGTTCTTTGAAGTCCAAGCAGATTTAGCTTAATTTGAAATGCTAATGTTGATATCACTTATAAACATATAGAAATATTAAAAGGTTTCCCAAAAATATTTTCAAAATTATCTATTTTGAGATATTTTGTCAATGTTGTAATTTATAACTGTGTTGCTTGTATCTTTACAATTTACATGTATATTGTTTTATTTATTTCCTAACATGATTTGATTGCTTACTAGTAACCTATGACTATCACTAAGTGTTGTACCTTATGATTCTTAATCAATGTATTTTATTTTTTTTATGTACACTGAGAGCAAATGCACCAAAGACAAATTCTTTGTGTGTCCAATCACACTTGGCCAATAAAGAATTCTATTCTATATTTCTCATCCTATGTGTTGCTGGCAGCACATATTTTAATATTTGGCTATGCTTCTATATTTATCCACATATTTGATTTATTCTTTTTGTTTCTGCTCTAATTAGTACCAAAGTAGTTAACAAGACAAAAATATATAGAATATAAAAGATTAACAATGTATTAAAATTAACATCAAAATAGCCACTAAAATTAAAGATTAACACAGAGGCAAAATTTTTATAGGCTGACTGGTCAGTTTGTCTTCTATTACACTCTGTATTGGGATTCATTTCAATCTGCCATAGATTTTTCCTATTGAATTTGCACTTTGGTCATGTTTGAGGAGTCCAGGAGAAGGAAGATTCATGTGTTGCCTAGGAATTATGGAGGGGGATTGTCTTCAGAGATGGAGCAAACTCCCTCCCAGCCAGTTCCAGCCTGATTTCAAGGCCATCATGCCCTGAGAGTGAATTGTTATCTGCCTAGCACCTCAGAGTTCTCAAAACAACCTTGCGGCATCACATTGGCTGCCGGTGGACTGGTCAGGGAGACTGGGTTTGAGGGATAAAAGAATTGCTTTGTATTTTGTGCAGGCTTTTTCAGATTTCATCTGACTTTATTATAATCATATTCTCTCATTAAAAGTTTTGATTCAACCAAAAGGAATCAAGAGTCTTGCTTTTCTGAGGGACCAGCTGGGGCAGCTCCTTACAAAGGTTGTAACTGTGAAAAATGATCATAATTACTTCATGTCTGAATTAATAGTAGTATTCTGAACATACTATTTCTAAATAAAATCCATAGAGATTTAATTATTTTATTTACCCATTTACTATTTTATACTAATTACTTCTTATACTATTTACTTATATATTATTTACTATTGTAGGATATTGACCTTATTTTTAAATAGGATCCTTTTACTTTTTGGGCAAAATCCTGCTAGGTTGCAATAGCTAAACCTTTTAACTTCGAAGTGTGTACAGTGTTTAACCAGCTCCACTGTTATTCTGACAAGAGAATGGATCTTTCTTCCAAGTCGAGTTTAAAATGCTAGAAATAACTGATGATTATACTAATACATAAAAAATCCTTTATGAGTAAGCTAGGGTTCCTTTTAAATCTTTTAGCCCTTATAACGGTACACAGATAGAACAGGAAATGTTTTTAAAAAGAAAAACTTAAAGCATATTTAAATACAGTATAACAGATCTCTATTTGGGTATAACATGCTTATTATTATGCTGTTATGTTATGCTACTATTTCAGATTTCAATACTTTCCAAATATAGTAGGATTATTTTGGGAAGGGTGGGTTAGCAATAGCAAGATAATCAACTCAACAACAAATCTTGCATAAAGGAAATGCTGAGTATTAATTAGAGACTTATTTTCTGGAATCCACATTCTCTTAGCACTAGATAATCCTATTTGATTTGTCTTCTATTTACTCTTTGTAGTAGAACACTTAAAATCACTTCAGGTTTGCTAATACAAAAACTGTCTCTTTTATCTCTCTTTTGTTTTCTTCCCAAATTTTGTGAGGTTAGTCTAAGAACAGAAATAAGCTGGTCATAATTCTTGGTACTTATTTGTATTTCCAAACTGGATAGCCAACAATAGTTTCTTTATTTATTTATTTCCAGAAAGTTTGAGAAAGTCTGTAATCTACATCATGTTCCATTTAAGTAAAAAAAAAACCTTACTCAACCAACTATAATTTAAATCCCAGGTACTTTCCTGTTGTCTTGTTTCAGATTTTCAGACCCATTCATATGTTGCACAACTATCATAAAATACTGTATTTACCACTGACAGAGCTTTTGCCAGATGACATTTGACACAATGTTTTACAAGAAAACAAGTGATGAGACATCACTTACTATAAGAGTAGCAAATCAGTCCTTGGTGGCTAATTCATATTTCTGTTCTTCAGAATAAGAAACAAAGAATAAGTAAAATCATATTTTATAGAGTAACTCTTGTCTTATTGAACAGTTTATGGTGTGATGAATGTCCAGTTGTTCCTCATTTATTACTTTGGATCCAGCTGACTTCCCTGCTCCAGGCACAAACAATATATTATCACTGAGGAAAATATGACTACATCCAAAATGATTTCTGTGACTGGAAATTTAAGTTATAATTCCTCTGAATTTAGGCTCTGTGTTTTAGGGGGAAAAATTACAGATTTAGAGACATTAACTTCGCAGAATAGAGGAGACAATTCTCCCAGCATCAACTCTAGATGACTCCATTTCCCCAGAAGGCTCAGTGTATGAGAGTCATGCTGTTCCATCTCCCAAATAAGTCAGAATTTTTTCCACGCTATAACTGATAATAACTGGACAACACCCATATGAAAGCGTTCCCCCAGAAAGAGAAAAATGCACTTCATTTAACTCTTTTCTAATGGTTCTTCACATTTTAACTTAGATCGCCAAGGCCTTCGAATATCGACTCTATAGACTGGCATATGGTACTCTAACATTAGAGAGAATGAAGCTTATAGCCACAAATAAGGCTCCAATCAATGAGAGCATGGCATCATTTCTGCACATAGAAAATAGACAGAATTACTGTGACAATAGAAAATTCACAGATGGTGTTCTAGAGAAGTAGACAAAAACATGGCAACTAGAGACATTCCTTATGGAAAGAAACCAGGCCAGAATGCTTCTGCTGTCTGCTCTGTGGCCAAAATAAACTCCACTGTAGCATGGGGTAACCCCCAAGAGTGAATCCAAGGATGAAAAAGGCATACAGTACTATCAGCATCAAAGCTGTGACTGAGGGAAGCAACATCTGCCATTGCGTATTATTCTATAATGATAGGATTTCTTGAACAACCACTCTCAAATTATAGAAAAATCACTTGGGATGGGGGGGGGGGGGGGGGGGGAAGAAAAAAAACCTTGAGATGAGCTCATTTTCCACCAGTATTTATTATAGCTTTTGTTCTTCTGTGCTCAATTCAGCAGTGACCATACCAAGAGAGAAAGAGAGAGAAATGAGAAATAGGCAAGGGAATAAAAGTAAAAGGATTTAGTTAAAAAGGAGTCTGTCTATAATAACCAGAAAAAGAAGGTCAAAAAAGAACTGTCACAGATAAGAAGTGAGAGATCTTTTTTGGGGAGAAAAAACCACTTTCTGTCAGTGTTTTGTGTATTGTGAGGCAGATGGCAGAAAGCACTTAGACATGATTCTTCTTCAGTGTACCACAAAATGCTTTAGCACTGCTCACAAAAGCCAAGTTCTTATTCCAGGTTTCCCAGGAATCATTACTAACTTAAGCTATTGAGACTTAGTTCAAAATACACAATAATGATCCTTGCTTCCCACGCACCCACCCAATATATATTCCAAAATCAGTAAGTGACAATCCTAAGTGCAGGGATGGGATTCAGCAGTTTGGGCTGATTCGCGTGAACCGGATGTTGATTTTACATCCAGATTGATGAACTGGTAGTTCCAAAAACCAGCTGGCCCCGCCCCACCCCACCCCACCCCTTCCAGGAGTCCCCACACACATGGTTAAAATCCTATCAAACAATTTTGAGAAGTGGTAGTGGAAGAAAATGTGTCAAATTTTATTTTTAATAAGGTAAATGATTATAAATGTAACCCATACAAACAAAATGTTTTGGGGCATCCTCCATAATTTTTAAAAATGGGAAGAGGTCCTAAGAAATAGCTTAATAAATAAGATTTGCTGCACTGTAAAATTCAGCATCCTCATTTTTAAAAATAAAGTTAAAATCTCCTTTCAGTCAAGCTCAATTCTTACTGATTGCAGGAAAATAACATTTTTTTCTTTCAAAAAATCAATGTTTTTTAACCTCTTCACATAAGTGTGACATTTATCTAGGTTCCATGAGTTGCATAGGCCATCCCAAAAAAATTAGGTCTGCTCCTAGGTTAGAGAGAGCCAGCTCAATGTATCAGTCCATCATTAACTTCTAGCAAGTCAGACCAACCCTATTCAAAATTGCAGTTCACTGACAATCCCATCATAGATTACTTTAGTCCTTATTCCACTTCATATATAGGTATGGCATCTCTAATCAATTCAAAACCAAAACCTGAGAATTAACATTTGCTAAATTTATGAATAAAATATTAAAAAGAGATTTCTGAAATATATTATAATTTTTATATCAAATTAGTCTTTCCTAGGATGAAGCGTAGTTTAAAATACTGTTAAATAAAATACATATAATAAATGCTATTATTCAGATCTAAAAAATCTGTAGCAGAGGTTCTTAAACTTTATCAATTTTTATTGTTCTATTTTTGCTGGTGTCTATAGGTCAGCTTTGTAAACTATCTCAAGTTAGTAGTTCACATAGTATCAACAAGTGTCAAATACTGCTGTGTCTTTCCCTCAAAATGTTAAAAAATATCTTGCAGTAGCCCTACAAGTTTGCTGCAGCACTGGAACAGCAAGCTCAATTTGGAAATTACAGATCTATAGAAAAAAGTATGGATGATCTTAGCAATTGTAATGGAATACAGAGGAAGAATAGTACAAATAGTCCTTATATAATATTTTTAGAGTTTTATAAGCCAGCTTAAGAAAGAAAACCAGTATCTTCAAGAGACATGGCACATTATAAGAAACCAAATAAAGCCTTAAATATCTAGCATAATGTGTTCCCAGTACATGTTGCACCAGCCACAGATTTCCAATTGTGCAAAATATTATGGCAGCAATAAGAGTCTGTCCATAAAAATGATTAAAATTTAGAAAATGCAATATATTTATTTGTAATAAGATTTGTGTATTTGCATTTTAAATGATCCAATATACTGGATTATTCTTTGGGGAAAAGCATAATTTTTAACAGAGCACTACTGTATTTATTATTTTATTATTTGCTAACTTTCATTTCTCTGTGAGTAGTGCAGCTAGAATTAGCTCATAATCATCCTGACTCATTCCTACTTCTGTAGCTGGATTCAGGCAAGTAGAGATTTATGCTTGTTCAAAGGATTGTCTTGGTACTTAAAAAGAAAAAGCTAAATCCCTCTCAGTAACATGTTTTTTCCATTATTTTTTAATTGAGAAAGTGACCAAAGGCCAGTTTCCATCATGAAGAATAATCCTTATTTATCCCACTATCTCAGATGGCCATCTTCCAATATTTTCTCTAGCCTGGAGTTTTTTATCAACAGATTCATGCCTAAGATTACACGATCATACAACTCCTATTTCAGATATCTAAACAAAGGTAGAATAGGAGAACATGAAAGGTAACTGTTATGATCATGGGTAAAAGAAGACACGGGAAACTCCAGCTCGTTCAACTCTTTTTATTTACAGAACTCAGAACGGCAGCTGCAGCAGCTCCTTTTATAGCAGGGTTGTCCGTGGCTTCAACCGGTGACGACTGTTTGAATTTCCACTCCCATGGCTCAGCCAATCAGAAGTGAGTATGGTAATATCTAACACCCCTCCCCACTGGTCCAGTCTTACCCAATCCCATCCTGCCTAATGTATGTAGTCGCGCAAGTAGGTGGAGCTTTTGTGGGTGCGACTGGACCTGTGCAGCTCAGTCATTGGTTGGTCTTTGAGCTGTTCGGATGGATTTATCGTTTCTCCTGTTTTCCTCCTTGGAACCTCCTGGAACCTTCCGGCTGGGGAGGCCATTTTGTTTCCACTAGAGGCCGCCCTTTCGTTTCTTTCTTGGACTTCTTCTTGTCTGGCCATGCTGACCTATCACTGGATTTCAGGTATGTGTTTGCACTCTTCATTCGAGGCTATTGTTAATTGTCGAGAGTGTGCCTCGTTAATTGTCAGGGCCTGTTCTGTTTGTCTTTTTTATCGGGAGGAGTCTCCCCTTTCCTCTCTGCTTGTGCTTGGTATTTCAGGTTCTCCCTTTATCTGTTGAGCCCTAAGTTGGTCTATGTGTATTCTCTAACTTTGCCCCTCCATTGTTTCCACCCTGTATGATCGGGGACCTATTACCTAGAAAACCTTCATGGGTATCCATTTCCCTGTAAGGTTCCGGGCGTATACTGGGTTGCCCGTTTGGAATGTCTGGCAGCCGCTAGATGAATTTACAGGGGTGTGTGAGTTATAATGGGGGTGTAGCCTATCTAGCTGTGATCTTAGCTTCCTTCCCATCAATAGTTTAGCAGGTTCTTGTTAGTTGTGTGCTGGGTGTTATGTGTTGTATGCTTAATAGCTTGTCTATTTTAGCTTGGGTGTCCCCAGCCTTAATCTGCATTAAGGGTTTCCTTCATGGATCGTACCATTCTTTCCACTTGTCCATTCATAGAGGGGTGACCTGGTGCTGATATGGCATGTCATGTCCCGTTTTGTGCTAGAAACTCTTCAAATTGGGTGGCCGTGAACTTGGCCCATTGTCGGACACTATTATGTCCGGTAGTCCCTGTGTTGTTAATTATTTTCTAAGGTTTTAATTATGGCCTCAGAAGTGGTGGACCGCATGGTGCTGATCTCCAACCATTTGGAGTATGCGTCCATCACTATCAGAAATGTTTGTCCTTTTACTGGCCCGGCAAAATCGATATGTACTCTCACCCAAGGTCCCTGTGGCGTTTCCCATTCGTGATTGGGTGCAGTGGGGGATGCCGGTCTGGATTCTTGGCAGGCTTCACAGGTTGCCACCCAGGCCCCTATCTCCTTGTCCATCCCTTGGCACCAGATGTAACTTCTTGCCAGAGATTTCATTTTAACTATCCCCGGGTGCCCTGTATGCAACATTTCGAGTATGTCCTCCCGTAATTTCTCTGGAATTATTACCTGATCCCCCCATAGTACACAACCCTTCAGAATCGATAGTTCAGTTTGTCTGTTCCTGAAAGGTTTGGTGTCTTCGGCTGTCTCAATCTCTGGCCATCCTCTCCCCACCAAGTTCAATATTTGCGCCAGGGTTTTGTCCTTTGAGCTTGCTTTCGCGATGTTGGCTGCTGTCACCAGTGCTCTTTCCAGAGGCTCTATGAGTAGCATGGATGTGGTTGGGGTTGGGTCCTCATCCAGGTTGGGTAGGGGACATCGACTGAGTGCGTCGGCATGGTCTATGTCTTTTCCAGGTCTATATATTAAGTCGTAATCATATGCGGCTAGGAACTCCGTCCAACACGTCATCCTAAGTGACAGGATGTTCGGGGTGGCCCTGTTCCCTGCGACGATCCCAAGTAACTGCTTGTGATCGGTGACCAGGGTAAATCTCCTGCCATAGATGTATTCAAGTAATCGCTTGATTCTGGTTATTGCTGCTAGCACCTCTTTGTCAATTCGGCTATAATTTCGTTCTGGCTTGGACAACATCTTTGAATAGAAAGCTATGGGGGCTTCTTTTCCATTCAGCAGTATGTCGCTGATTATTGCGCTGACCCCAAATGGTAATGCATCACATGTTAGTATCAGGGGTAACGTTTCGCTGTATTTGATTAGTATGCAGTCTGATGTAATGATGTTTTTGATCCCTTGGAATGCTGTTTCTTCCTTTTGCTCCCAGGCCCAAGCTGCCTTCTTGTCAAGCAGTTTGTGTAATGGCTCCGCAACTGTCGTCTTCTGCGGTAAAAATATATTGTAAAAGTTAATTAGTCCCAAGAAGGCTTGTAAGTCTGTTCGTTTGTTGGCCTGGGGGCTTCTTTGATTGCTTTAATTTTGCTTTCTGTAGGGTGGATTACTTCGCTATCTATCAGGTAGCCCAGGAATTAAACTTTATTTGCCGCTAACTGGCATTTTTCCTTTTAGCCCCACTTCTTTAAAACGGTTTAGCACTTCCCTTAGGCACTCTTCCAATTGTCCTTTATCCTTTGCTGATATAAGGACATCGTCGAAGTAAGGCACCACCCCTTCTAACCCCTGTAGGAGGCATTCCATGAGGCTCTGGAATAGCCCGAGGGCTACACTGACCCCGAATTGTAGCCACTTACATTTGAATGTCCCTCTGTGTGTTACGATTGTCTGGGCTCCTGCCTTATCAGTGTCTACTTGTAATTGTTGGTAGGCTTCTGCAAGGTTGAGCTTTGCAAATACCTTCCCTCACCCCAGGGAATGTAATAGATGTTGTACCACTGGGACGGGGTACGCACTTTGTTGGAGGGCGCGGTTCAGGGTAGCCTTGTAGTCAGCACAGATGTGCACTCATCCATCTGGCTTTACCAGGATGACAATAGGGGCTTCCCATTTTGCATGGTCAGTGGGTTCTAGGATCCCCTGGGCGATGAGCTTATCTAGCTGCTCATCTATTTTTGGCTTTAATGTGAAGGGGACACGCCTCGCTTTTAGTCTTATGGGGGCTATTGTCAGGTCTAGATTAAAGGAGATGGGTGACCCTGAATACTTGCCCAACTTTCCATCAAACACGTCTTGGAACTCCTCCATAAGGCTGTCTTCCCACTCGCTCTCGGTGATGCTGTGTATTCCAGTGACTTTGATGCCTACCGGTTTGAACCATTCTAGTCGCAGCAGGCTTGGTCAGTCCCAGTTGACTATTGTTAATGGCAGGTATCCCAAGTAGCCTTTTGAAAGCCATTTTGAATTTTCCAATACCTATCACGGAAATCTTGTTCCCTTGGTAGTCTTAGTATTAGTCTCTGTCTTTTCAGTTAGTCTTTGATTATGCTGGGGCTGAGTTGTTTGATGGTATCCCAGGATACCATCGACAGGTATGACCCAGAATCCACTTCCATCCAGCATGGCCTACCTTCTATGGTGACTTGGATGTGGACTTTCTTTGTATTGGTCATGCTGGAATGGCCTACAGTCACTGTTTGGTGTGTCTCACCTCTACCGATGGCCGGCTCATCATTCCTTCGGTTTCGGCTGAACTGGTTCCATCGGCTTTCCATTTGGGTTGTTCTGTTCTGGGGGGTGTACCTGACCTCTGCCTTCTGGTAATGGGTTGCGCTGTTCGGCATGCCCTTGCGATGTGTCCCCGTCGGTCACATTACTGGGAGATGGCATCACGGAAACAGCATTCCAACCGGAGCTGATTTCCTGTGCACTAAAAGTTTTTTCTTCTCCTCTCTTGGTTTCTTTGGCTTTGTTCCAAGCGGAGTTGGTTCATTTCTTCTTCTTCGTTGGTTTCTGACTCGGACTCGATGTCCTTGGGGTGGATGGCAGTGGCTTCTTTCAGCGGTGGCTGGTGCCTTGTTCATTTTCCTCATGGCAGCGGCAGATTTCTGGGATGCTTCCACGGCCTATGCTTTTTCAATGGCCTCCTTCAGGGTTATTTTGGGCTTGGTCAGGAGGCGGCTCTGCAGTGTTAAGGCGCTTCATCCAGGTTGAGGAATTCACAAGCCCCGGTGATGTCCCGTAGGTTTGCAATGAAATTGCTGATGCTCTCCCCTTCTTTCTGGTCCCTGTGGTAGAACTCGTGTCTCTTTATCAAACAGGATGCGGGGGGGGGGGTGTAGCGTGCCCTCAGGATTCTTTCCAAGTCCGGCCAGGCCATCATCTTTACATCACTAGGCACTGATAGTGCTTTGGCCATTTTGAACATTGCGAGCCCGCAGTGTGTGAGGAAAACCACTCATTTGCTCTGTTTGGAAATGTTCAGAAGGTCGCTTCCCTCTAGGAACATATGGAATCGGTCGATGTACGATTCCCAATCCTCTGCCGTGAGGTCGAACAGTACAGGTGGAGTGTTGGCCATTGTTCCGATTCTTTTTGTCGTTCTGATTGTGGTCGCCACATGCTCGCTGGTCTCATCTCTTCTTAAGATCCCCTCCTCGTTGCCAGTGTTAGATCGTGGGTAAAAGAAGATGCGGGAAAGTCCAGCTTGTTCAACTCTTTTTATTGCTCCTTACAGAATTTAGAATGGCAGCCACCGCAGCTCCTTTTATAGCAGGGCTGGCTGCAGCTTCAACCAGTTACGGCTGTTTGAATTCCTGCTCCCGCAGTTCAGCCAATCAGAGGTGAGTATGCTAATATCTAACAGTAACATTCTACAGCTTTATCTTTATAGTCTCCCAACCATCCTTCAAGTGGAAGTGGTCCCAGCCTCTTCCAAGCCAGACAACATACTTTAAGCATTGTTCAACATATGCTTGCTCAGATCATTTCTGGAGTAATTCCAAAATTCCCAGTAATCCTATGTGCTTGACTAATATGAAATTAATTATATCTTTATAGCTGAACTTCTGAGAGACCCTGTCTCCTATTACATCTCTGATTTTTTTTTTCCAAATGAGTGGTACTGGAGCACATATTATTCCTTTTCAGAACTCATTGCTATACTAAGTGGTTTTAGTTCTGTGGTATTCAGAATTATTCTACTCTACATAATAAGGTGATGCTATTTATAGTTTCACAACATTAGAGTAGGATGGTATTAAATAGGGTAGATTGAGCTTCTATGTTACTATATCTACATGGATTATCAGCTTATACAAATCTGAGTTTGCTTTAAAGATTATCTCAAAGTCATTTTCTTCTGAGTATCAATATCAAAATATAAAATACAAATCTTCATCTTAACATTTGCAATACACAAACACACATATACACACACACACACACACACGTATTTAAATTTCTGTTTTTTGAGGTCAACATTCAGGGAATCATATCCTCCAATCAGCGGATAAATTGAAGCTTTAAATATGCCAATGTCATATGTGATAAATGAGCCCATAGAAATGATGACAATAGCCATTTTTTATATCTCATATATGCTTATGGCCCTATGATCTTGTTTCTGAGGTACTCTGAGAGAGAATAAACTATATAAAAAAATAAACAGCCACTAGGAAAATTAGCAAAGAAATTATAGTCATATGTTATTATTTAAGAGCAGTCACTGCATGATGTCAAAGGATTTACAGACCTGATTTTGGCTTATGTATCAGGCAAATTGACCAATAAGAAATCATATTTCTTTATTAAGTCTTCCAATATGCTGAGAGGAAAGGATTCATTAAAGACTGAATGCACCCATGTTGTCTTAGCTCACAAAAGGCCTTTCCAAATGTCATGTCGTGACTGCAGGGAAAATTAGACTTCTACAAGAGAACATTTTATTTAAGAAATATCTGTCTATATCCCTTACAGGAAATGTCATAACTGCTCCCTTATTCTCCTATAAACTGATTGCATAAAAGGACCTTGGTTCAAAAATTATGTTTTCAGATTTTACATCTTTCATGAATTTTAGCTAATCTAATCAAAAAAAGAAAACTCAATCAGCAATCCAGTCTTCCGTGCAAAAGTTTCAAGATATTCATTGGGACGTAAAAGAATTTCTCCTTAGTTCAAGGTTGGTTCTCTCCTTGATTAGTTTTTATCTATTGCTTCTTATCCTACCTTCAAGTGCTTTGAAGAATACATAGGCTGATTCCCACTTCTTTGTGGCAACCCCTTAGATATTGGAACACTGCTATCATGTCATTCCTAGTCCTTCTTTTCATTAAACTAGACATACCCAATTCCAACAATTATTCTTTATATGTTTTATCTTCCAGTCCCCTAATCATATTTGTTGTTCTGTGCACTCTTTCTAGAGTCTCAACATCTTTTTTACATTGTGGCGACCAAAACTGGATACAGTATTCCAAGTGTACTCATACCAAGGCAAAAAGAGACTGTGTATGGCAAAGAAGTTTTAAGAAAGAATACTAGTAAAGAGTCAAGCAGTATAATGGACAGGCAGCCAGAGGACACTGTTCCCCAGTCCAATGAACCTTGTCAATCAATCAATCAAACAAACATTTATTGACAATGCACAACATGTGTACAATGAAATTGAAAATGAATTGTCTCTTCATACTTGGTGTTCCTGACTGCATTTAACAATCAGAGAAATATGTATTTATAGACATTTCATCCCAATAATTAACAATCTTAATTTGTCGTTTCTGAGTTTGAGATTAATAACACAACAGGCTGAAATCCTAAACTAATTTTCAGGCTGCTTTCATTCAGATCTTTTAATATGTAATATGCATCGGTTGATTATGACAATTTCATGGAGTATTAAGAAGATCTCTTCCTCTTAGTACTTCTTCCATGATTAATAGTAACTTTCTCTAAAATTTCATTCATTTCATCTGTCTGTGTATATATCTCCTATATTAGATAAAAGGTGGGCAATGCTTTTTCCTAATTCATTCTCTAGAATTAGAAACAGATCAAGATACAAAGCCTATGTTTGTCAATGTAAATCTTTCACAGTTAAATGAAACATATATATTAATTTTCATGTTTGTCATAAAGATTAATATCCTACTACTATTATTAAAATAGAACTTAGTAACAACACTTAGACTTCTATACCCCATTTCACAGTGCTTTACAGTTCTCTCTAAGCAGTTTACAGTGGTAGCATATTGCCCTCAATGATCTGGGTCTTCATTTTACTGACCTTGGAAGGATGGAAGGCTGAGTCAACCTTGAGTGGTGAGATTCAAACTGCCAAATTGCTGGCAGCTACCAGTCAGCAGAAGTAGCCTACAATGCTGCATTCTAGCCATGCCACCACAGCTTTCTTTCTGAAGGATTTTCCACATTTACACTAAGAATTACTTACATGTCTCATATTTTATATTTATACACTCAGATAAATATAAATATATTACAATGATCATAAGTGTAAGGATCCATTGTTAGTCACTGTTTTCAGTGCCATTTCAACTTTGAACGGTTGCAAACTAATGGTTTTAAGCTGTAAGGTTGTTTTTTGTTTTGTTTTGTTTGATTTTTAGAGAGCTCCTAAATTAGTTATTAAGCTAGTATGAATGTTTCTTTTAATCAAACAATCTCAGAAGGGCAATTACCCTTCTGTTTTTAGGTAGCTTCACTATTCTCTTATGGATGTGATGTAGATAAGCCATGCAAACTACCATAGCACCAAATGGTATCAGTTTGCTGATTACAACTGGGGGGAAAATAGGCTGTTCTTTAAAAAAAGATACAAAAAATAAAGATATGAATGCTGGCTAGACTGCTGACAGTCTAACCAGCCTAAACTCTATCTACTGCCCATGGGAAGTCCTGATATATTTGGCAAAATACCAGATAATCGGAAGGGGATAAATGTTCTTATTTCAAAAATGAGAAAAAGAAAGAGTCACCAGTCAATCTGACACTGATAGTTGGAAAATCCTAGAGCAGGTCATAAATTTGTCATTCTGCAAGTGGCTTGAAAATGAAGCAGTGATTACCAGAAGTTAGAATGGATTTGTCAAGAACAGATTTTGTCAGGATAATGGTATTTCATCTTCTGGCCAGGCAAATCGTCTTAGGAGATTCTGATTATGCTACAGGCATAATACACCTTGGGTTCAGCAAAACATTTGATAAATTCCCATATCAGATTCTGATAAGCTAGTTAGACAAGTATAACTTTGATATTTTGTTTATTAAAAGAAGTCATACACATTCTGTAAACTATATTTCAAAACATGTTCTTCATCTAAATAGAGTGATGTATCAAGTAGGGCTTAGTTCTCTTTAATGTTTTCATTAATTATTAGGATGAGGAAATGGATGGAAAGCTTCTAAAATTTGCAATGACACAAAAGAGGACATGATATCTAATAATCTATAAAACCAAATTCAAAATTAGCTTGATTGGTTAGATAAGTGCACTCATATAATAAAATAATAAAAAATAGTGCAAAGCTTTTCATTAGCAAAAAAAATCAAAACTCATGTATCAGGTGGTGATACATGGCTTGAAACTAGATCTTAGAATTGTGGCTGAATGAATGGAATGAACCACAAGTGTAACATTTCGCCATAGAGTCCAATGCAATTCTAGACTGTGTAGGAAGTTAGCAACCATCCCTCTCCTAGAAAAATGAAATATTTTAGAATACATTAAAAAGGCAGAATATTTCCCCTAAAAGAGAAGTAGAAACTCAGAGAGGCAGAAACTCAGCCCCGCCACCTTTGTTAATGGGCCATTAAAGCCTGGGCCAGTCTATTCTACATAACAAAGATCTACTTCCTTCAAGCAGAGCCATAATAGGAATTGCCAAAAGCCCTTTAATTACATCATCAATCAGCAAGAGTCAACCAAGCCTGGCACTCAAAAGACAACCTACCAAGTTACCCCTGCAAGGACCCTTGGCAGTCTGACAACCAATCAGAATACAAGCTCAAATTCAAAGCCCAGAGAAGGCATAAAACCCCGGGACTCTCAGCATCCCTTCCCCTTTTTCTCCCAGGAGCTCCAAGGCCTGTTCATCAACAAACCTTCTTTCCAAGCAACTTCTATGATTCCAGTGTCTTTTCCCCTACTTGGAACTAAACCCAGAAGGATATTTCTTCCAACAACTGTATCAATAGAATTATATTTTCCAAATCCCAGGATGCAGTAATTCCACTATATTCTGCATCCAAAGTACTATGTTTAATCCTGATGATCACATTTTAAATAAATTCAAAGAAAGTGGTTCAAAAGAGTACAACACAGTTGAATCAGAAGCTTGAAATTAAGCTTTATAAAGTGAAAAAGAGGAAATGTGATATGTCAGCTTCAAAAAAGACAACTTTTTTGAGAAAGTTCTCAAGTACTTTCATCTGTGTCACAAGAAAGAAAGACAATCAAGACTATTAATTAGGATAAAATTAAAGCCTCTTTCAACTATGTTCTATGAATGCTAGTGATACATTTTCTAGGTCAATGTTTTTCTACTTCAGCAACGTTAAACTGTGTGGACCAACTTGTTGGCTGGGAATTCTGGGAGTTGACATTGCTTGAGTAAACACATAGCTTAGAGGTTGAGAAACACTGTTCTAGTTCATTCTAGGCAGACAAGTCTCAAATAAAACCTAAAAAGAAATTAGTTCTAGCATTCATGTACAAGGAAAGGACACCCATATTGCATTGCCCAGCAGAGAGAAAACACTGCTCCTTTCCACTCTTATTAGAATAGTAATTTTGGAGAGTTAGGAAAACACTCCTAATTCCCCTAGGATTATGATTCGAGACAATGATGAATCCGCATATAGACAGGAGGTTATACAACTTGCCTCATGATATAACCAGTACAATCTGGAACTGAACACACTCAAAACCGTAGAAATGGTGGTAGATTTTACCACTTCTTACAATACTAGACAACACAGTATCAACAGTAGAGACCTTCAAATTTCTATGTTCTATCATATTACAAGACCTAAAATGGACACCTAACATCAAAGACATCATCAAAAAAGCACAACAAAGAATGTTCTTTCTGCACCAACTCACAAAGGTCAAACTTCCCAAAGAGTTGCTGATACAGTTCTACAGAGGAATTACTGAGTCTGTCATCTGCACCTCTATAACTGTCTGGTTTGGTTCTGCAACCCAACAGGACAGACACAGACTTCAGAGGATAATTAGGACTGCAGAAAAAACAATTACTACCAACCTGCCTTCCATCAAGGATTTGTATATTGCACGAGTCAAAAAGGGGGCTGTGAAAATATTTACAGACCCCACACGTCCTGGAGCGGTCTTTAAATAAAGATAAACTGTTTCAACTCCTACCCTCAAAATGATGCTACAGAGCACTGCACACCAGAACAACTAGACACAAGGACAGTTTTTTCCCGAAGGCCATCACTCTGCTAAATAAATAATTCCCTCAACACTGTCCAACTATTTATAAAGTCTGCACTACTATTACTATTAATCTTCTCATCACTCATCACCCATCCCCTCCCATTTGTGACTGTATGACTGTAACTTTGTCGCTTGTGTCCTTACGATTTATATTGACTATTTCCTAGTATGATTTGATTGCTTATTGTACCCTATGACTACTATTAAGTGTTGTACCTGATGATTCTTGATCTTGATGAATGTATCTTTTCTTTTATGTACAACCGAGAGCATTTGCATCAAGACAAATTCCTTGTGTGTCCAATCACACTTGGCCAATAAAGAATTCTATTCTATTCTAAATTTAACTTGCTAGAGTTTAATAGGCTAAAGGTTAATTGCCCCCTTGACCAAAATAAGCTGTTCCCCTCTTTTTCAGAGATCAGCCTTCATTGTATAAACTGAATTTTGGTTCATAATTTGCATTTATTCAAATATACAGTCAAGGTGCTTATATAGGAATACTTAGAGTGATCAGCAGGCAAATTTTATATAATCTCTAGAGATACATCTAAATATTCTAAGTGTTTCCCTTTCAGTTATAATAAAACAGACTTTCTTATCTAATTTCCTAAAATAATAAGAACAGGCAGAATTATTAATGTATAATTAAAGTTTGCTGATTATAACAAATTAATCTTCCTTATCCATTGGAATTATAAATTGTATTTCTCCAATGTCATTTAACTCTATGAAAAATAAGGTCTGCTTTCAAAGGGAAACACATATTCTTTCAAGCTGTCTGGCATTTAATGCCTAAATATATTACATACATTTTTGTCCTTGTGAGAGAGAAATATTGCCCTATTTGGAAATTATATGCTACTTCCACAACCTTTACATAAGTGTTATATTATCCTTACATGACTTTTTGTGAAATGCTAACATATACTTTACTTCTGTTTGTTTCTTCTTAACTACTCTGATCTAGCTTTAAAACATAGATGTATAATCTTTTACGGATAGCAAAAAAAAAAAAAGAATATATTGTAGGTCAATCATGCCTGCCTTTTCTCACATGCCTGTTATTTAATATTTCTAACAGCATAACATTTTAAACTATATGGCCACACACTCACCAGGTGACTTGACAGTCCAAAACAATTTAACCCTTTTTAAACATTGCAATGCTGGTTCCAGTGACTAAAAAGTACTGATGAGGCTCATGGAACAAGTCTAGGTATGCATAATTTTGTCTGTAAAATACTTCCCCATTCTTTTTATGCTTTGAAATATTTTTAAACTGAACCGCCTGAATCCCACCCCAGTCATAAGTCAAGGAATGTCCGTATAATATGCTCATTCTAGTTTATAGCCTGTTATATCCTGGTGGTCTCCAATCCAAATTCACCAAATCCAAATCTGTTTAGCTTCCAAGATTGATCAAGTGTTTCCATTTGCTAAAATATTTAAATCAAAGCTACATTTGTGCTATAAGCTTTGATGGTTTGTGAGCAGGTTGAAAACCATCTATGCTTTCCTGAAACTATAGGACACAGGAATTATACTGGGGGTCAGGAACGAGAGATATGTAATTATAGAAAGTGATATGGCTATCTCACAGAAAGAAACAAGGAGAGAACTGGTTATTTTCTTAGCAGTTGATCTAGAAATTTTAGAAAACAGGACTACGGCTAAAACATTTCCCTATACTCTCTTACTTTCACCTTGTTATACTAGGGGCTATTTGTATAGCTAAATCCTATTCCAATGAAAAGCAAAGCAAGAAATCAATCTTAGTCATATTCTCTATAAAACAAATACAAAATTGAAAAAGAAGTTAGGGACATTGGCTGAAAAAAATAGAAAAACATTTAATAGAAATAAGTGAAAGCTTTGTTTAGGAAAAGAAATCAAATATTTTTGCTCTGTTGTATTCTTTTGAGACTCTACAGATTGGGGTGACTTACAAAAGCTGTGAAATAAATAAATATACAGCCTTAAAAGCTGCTGAGATATGAAGGAATACCAGTTACATTTGGTGTAGTGGTTAAGGTGCTGATCTAGAACGGGGTGTCAAACCTGTGGCCTGAGGGTCAAATGCATCACACGCTGGCCATGCCCATGCCCACTTTAGTGAAGGGGAGAAATGTCATGAAACATCGCATGACATGAATGTGATTCTGCAAGTCTGACACCCGTGATCTAGAAACAAGGACACTGTGAGTTCTTGGCCTCCCTTAGACATGAAAGCCAGTTGGGTGATTTTGGGCCAGACTCCTCCTCTCAGCCTAACTCAATTCACAGGGTTGTTGTGGTAGGGAAAGTAGGAGACAAACAGCTGTTGAAGTTGTAACATTATTTGGACAATAATTTAAATCATCTATTGTATTTTCAAGCTTACCTCTGCTACTTTTGCTGCATCCAGAACTCGATTATCCTTTTCAGCACTCTTTTGTTTCTGTAAAGTTCGCCAGACAGCATTTCTTAATCCTTCTCGATTCACATCTCCCAAGAGTTCACTACGCAGGATAACAAGATTGTAGATCACACCATAACGTATAACCCAGAAGGGATCGTTATCTGAAATAATGGTAGACCAGGGTACCATAACATGACTGTTCAAAATATGAGAAATGTTTTCCTGATCAAATAAAAAAATCCACAGTCTAGAATTCTGCTTTAAAAGCAGACAGTTGACACCTCTGCAAGCTCAGGACAAATTTAGACATGTCAAGATCCTTTAAACAATTATGAAAGCTGGAGGTTACCAAAGTTTATATATCTAGGTGCCTTCTAATGTGTCTTTCTAACTTGTAACTTTCTTGTTGCTGGGCAGTAATAACCCACCATTGTTACACACATCACAGCTGCAACTTTCTGCATCAGCAATTCTTTTAACAAACTTTCCTAATTCCAACCTGAGTCCTTCAAACATTAGGCTGAAAGCTCCAGCCTTCAGTGAAAAGGGGGCAGGACTTATACTATGAAGTTGCTTACATCACCATTGACTTTCACCATTGGGCTGGCCATATTATTGCAGAAGTAAAAAAAGTAACAGCAATCTCTCTAACTGCTTCCAGTTTAGATATTTAGATACATTATTTCTCTTTTTAAAAAGAACCCAGATGACATCATTAATATTTGAACTTTAGTGTTTTTCTACCATTGTTTGATAAACCAGATTTTAAAAAATAAACCAACAGAATGTTAGTGCTGGCTTATCAATGTTGACTTTCAAAGAACAATTTAAGCTATTCATGATTGTCTGGCTTTTGCTTATTAATGTTTTTCTTTGGGTTTTTTATTGCTTCCAGTTCAGAGCAGCAGCATTTCTATAGAGTGATTAATAATATCTTCATGACTCCCACTCACTCAGTTCCACTAGGAAGAGGGGTTAATTATTAATTTCTTCTATTTTTTTCTTTTCATTGTACTGCAAAATAACACTGTTTCACCAATTACGCTAATTAAGGTGCAATTAAGAAGCAATTCATGAGCAATGCTACTGCTGTGCTGATCAAAAAGCAGTGAAATGAAACTGCATGGAAGTAAACTAATCATTCTACTGTATTTTCTAGCTTTCATGATTTATTTTACAATTGTACGTTGTTTTAAATCATCTAAGCACTGCCAGTGCAATAAAAAGGTCAGTTACATGCTTTTAAAATAATTAACACTGCATTTTTGCTGAGTGATGTTTAGATTTGTGTAAGCCAGTTTCTCAACCTTCACTAATTTAAGATGTGTGAATGTCAAATCCCAGAATCCCCCAGCCTCATGACCTATTGGCTGGGGAATTCTGGGAATTGAAATCCACACTTCTTAAATTAGCCAAGGTTGAGAAGCACTGGTGTAGGCATTGATCTAAAAACCTTGCTCGTTCAATGAGCATTGCTAAATGGAACTTTTCTAAATGTTCTGTATGAAGCCAACACTACATGTCTAATATGCAAAGGTTAACTTCATTACTCTGTTGCAGCAAAAATAGCCAAGAGTCATGTGGCATTTAAAAAATTAATACAAATTCATTACAGAGCTCTATAGTCCACAAAAGCGTATGCTGTAATAAATTGATTAGTCCTCAACAGACACAACATTGTTATTTTAATTCCATTTCCAGCTGAATACCAGCAAGCAATGCTTCATCAAAGTTAAAAATGCCTCACATGAAAGTGGTGGTTATTTTCCCCTCACTTCTGACATTGAGCTCCTTCCGTAGCCTCACCAATGGCTTCCTCCTATCTTCAAAATTGGGCACAAGCAAAAAGCAGCCTCCCCCTACTGAACTGCTTTGTCACATATCAACAAAGAGACCGGTAGATTGCTGCCCTTACAGTAGGGCAGTGTTAGTTGCTGCTGCCGCAAGCAGTGACAATGCTTTGTACAAGGAAAAGATTGATTTGTTTAATAGCTAGATGGAGCATATCCTTCAGTGAACATTTGACTTGTTTCTGCAGTGCAATTGCAGTTGTGCTGTCTTCATGCACTGAGTGGTTTTGCTTCTTTGCTTGCTGTGGTCCTGGATGAAGGCAAGAGTCATACTGCTGTTGCCATTAAGAAAGCAATTCAGTGAACTATAGGGGCTGAATCAAGGAGACCCCCCATCCCTTCCCATATCATGAGGACAAACAGGCAAGCCCTTCTTCCCACAAATAGCTGAAAAAATCGGGCACTAAATAATGGAGAGGAAAGGGGAGCCAGGCTCTAGGAAAACCTAGAGTTTTCTGCAAAGAGCTCTCCTTCTCCAATTTTATCAATCAAATATCATAACGAAACCCATAAATAGAAGTGGAGACACAAGAATGTTTCCTATAAATACTATGGTAGTGTCTGAAAGCCCCATGATGATTTACAGCCACGAACAATTTTATCCTCCGTTAAATGTTCATTATTCTTCTAAGTCTTCACAACTAGTAGCTATTTCCATGCCTTGAGGTAGCATAAATTAATCACTCTTTTTTAACATAATGCGCATTTGAAGAATGATTCTGAGATTCTTAGAAATTGTTTGCCTCCCTTCTTTTCTATGCAAGAATTGTAGATAATCATCCAGCAATTAAGAGTTTTATATTTTCATTCTCTATCCTTTCAGAAGCAGTGTCAAGCTAATCAGTGATTATTACTTCTGTTGGCCTGTGCAAAAAAGATCACCTCATCTCCTGTCCAATACAAAAGGGAAGAAAAGAAGGAAGGAAGATCCAATTTTTTGCATATTGGCTGTTCTTCTGCTGAAGTGAAGGGTATGGTAAGCTAATTATCCTTTGTATCTATAAAACAGATGCAAAGTCTCTTTTGTTGAGCTCAACTCCCTGTGACTTCATGAACATATCAATGTAATCATCTTGGCAACAAGAAGTGGGAACTAATTATCAACTTCTCTCCTGATCATTTTGCCTAAGCTAGATGAAAGCTATAAAGTGAGAGTTAGCTTGTCCCTTACAATTTTTATTGCTGTTAGTTGCAAAGTTGTGTCTGACCCATCATGACCCCATGGACAACATTCCTCCAGGCCTTCCTGTCCTCTACCATCCTCCAGAGTCCATTTAAGCACATGCCTACTGCTTCAGTGACTCCATCCAGCCACCTCCATCCAGCCACCTCTATCGTCTCCTTCTTCTTTTGCCCTCAATCGTTCCCATCATTAGGCTCTTCTCCAGTGAGTCCCTTACAATAGAAATGAGCACACCCATGATTTACAGGGTACCTGCTCAGGAAATGTGCTTCACTATTTTTTGGGTGTGTTTTTTTTTCTATCGTTTAGTAAACATATATAGGGCTTTTTTGCACCACAGTCTTCAGCTAGTTGTCTCCTATGTGTAAACTGGCAGGGAATTAAGACAGTTTAAGAAATTATTTCCTACATTTCAATCTTTCCCTCCACTCTGATTAAAAAATTCTGCTCAGAACTCAGTTAACACAGCCCTCAACTATGGATTCCCTGCTTCTTTTCTCCTCTCATCCATGCCAGGAGAGCAAGTGCCAGTTGCAAAAACAGTTTTATAGTTCTTCCTGTCAATTGGGCTAGAAAGGGAAACTTGACAATATCACTCAGTTAAAAGAAACAGCCAGCATTTCATTATTCCACTACTGAACACACAAGCACACATAAACTCATAGTCATATCGTAACAAAGATCTAGCCTTTCAGGGTAGGCATCCCAGCATGAAATGACCATTGGAGGCAGAGAGCAGTGACTACAGCGACTGCCCTTCAGAGCATATACCAGTTAATTGAACTGAGACAACTGTGTAAAATAGAATGAAGTGTGCCTGGCAGAAAGGGAAAAATATTACTTTAATGCAGAGGAAAAAAAATCACACGTGGGAGTCACCTTCCTAACAGCCTAGGGCTGGTCTAAAGTTGATGAAATTCACTCCTGTTCTTCCAAAATGGAGCGTCCTCATGCAGGGCAAGCTGGAAATACAAATCAGCCCATGGTATCAAGCTGTAAACTTGCAATTTTACATGGAGAAAAGCAGTGTGACTCTCCAACTAATGTTGAACTAGAGCTCCAATCAGCCCGAGCCAGCATGACTAATAGTTAAGGATTATTGGAACTGCAGTTGTCCATCCTTGCTGCACATATTTACCTAAATTATAAAAATCTTTTTAGTAAGATTCATTTTGGAGTAAACATGGCTATGTACTAGTCAGACACCTACTAGCAACAATCAGTAACTGAATTAATCACAGGGCACAGCCCTGTTTATAGACAGTATTTAATCAGATGTTTTGCTGAATAGGTAATAGTTTACATTTTAAAAAGAATACAGGGGATAATAATATTGCAGTACAAGAGCTGGGAAATAAGATTCCTAATTAATTGTTTAAGCTGAAAAAACAAATATAACATACTAGATTCCCCACTGCCAGCAGCTGCGAGATCCCTGGGGGAAAATACAAAGGTGTTAAAATGATTATTATTATTTTTTGTTTCTCACTGAAGAAAAAAATCCCAATCTGTCAGGGGTTATTCCAAATAAGTGAACTTTTTATGGGGAAAAAAAAAGAGTATAAAAATAAGATCAAACTCAAAGTTACCAGGAAGTTGAACTGTTGTTTTGTGGAGAATCTGAAGCAGCTCTTTATTTGCATATATGCAAAGAAAAAATAATAATTCAGGGCAGTAGAGTCAGAAACTATTCCATAATGATTTTTGGATGAAAAATTGTGGGTGTCAAATGGAAAAAATAGTGGATGTCGAATGGAAAAAAATAGTGGTTGCCTCAGCACAGAGTGGTGAATGGGACAGACCCAAATGTCCTCGTTTCAACAATCAGAAATAAACCTTTGCACTTAAAAAAAAAATCATTTAAATTATGCTATTACCTTTCCATTAAGGTCAGGTGTAGACTTCAGTTTGCAAAACAATAGAGTACGATAGCAATCAATAGTTGGCAAGTAGAACAAGCAGACATCAGATTCTATTATTTCCTAAGTGGATGGATGGAAGGGGCATGTATTGTATGGTAGCAGATATGACAGTTTACTGCAAAACTCTGCAAAGTTTCCATTGTATGAACAAATGAAAGATAATTTGGCTCTTGAATATGCTTGATGATTTCATCAAAACCTGTGGTCATTATATTTGCCAGAAGCAAGACTACAGGTAAAGAGAATACTTTGAACTACATAAAAGATTATAGCAAATGAGCTGTCATGACTGAGGTGGTGTCCCAAAATTGGGGCTTTGTTTATTTGACAGATGCATGAACGTTTAGAAAATTATTGACTTAGTGTACTTAATTTGTGCACATTTGTGAGCAAGCATTTCTACTTTCTTCTCAAGTTCTACAATAGAATATTTGTCATGCAAAGGAGTTTTCATAGTTTCATAGTTGTCTATGTGGTGCATCTGTATTAAAGAGCAAGAAGACTGAAGCTACTGGAGGAAAACTAGCAATGCAGTTAAAGAGAGGATCTCCAAAGTATATAATGTAGAAAAAGCTAGGAGCACAAAAGTGCAAATAAATCTAAACTGTCTAGAGAAGGGCTATTTATGTAGTTTATCAATCGTGGGGATAGTGGATACAGGAGGGAGCTCCCAAAACAGTTAATAAATTGCAAGAAGTTCTGTAAATTAATGTGTGTAAAATTGTTAAGCTAAGACCACAATATATTGAAAAGAGACGTACACATTATTTTACTGTAACAACAAAAGTAGCTTTTCTTGACAGAAGAATACTGAATGTGTTTTGATTAGTTCTTTCCCTTCCCTATGTGTTAATGAAGACACATTCCTTGTATCTTCTTCAAGCAACTGGATTAAGTTGGGCTATGGTGCGATGCAGCAAGTCTATCCTTATGTTCATATCCTGCTAAAACTTAGAAATTAATTAGTTTTTCAACACTGCCCTTAGATAGTGTCCTGCTCCCTGCAAATAGAGGGTGGAGAACATGTTTGCATTAGATATAAGCTCTGTTCTGTGCCATGTATTATTTTGCTGACTGTTATTTTTATTTTAAATTTTAATCATATTCTATAAGCTACCTAGAGCTACTTTGTGATTGACAAAGTAGTTGATATATATAAATTTATATATAATTGATAAATCAACAAATAAGTCAACAAATGATAATGCATAAGTTTGGTATACAACCCAAAAGTACAGGAAAATATCTCGGGCTGATTCTGTTATGGATTGTAAGAAGTTAGCATCCACCCACTCCTAGAAAATTGAAATAGCCTAGGAAATATTTAAAAGGCAGAATATTATATCTCCCTGGATGAGAAAAGGAGAAATATGTTTTAAAGACAAAGCAGCTTCCTGCAGCTCCCTGCCCCTCCCCTTCAGCTCCAGGGTGATGGGATTAAGGATGGCCCTCAGGAAATCATAGGATTACCAATCTCATCAATGTTCTGGGAAAATTGCATTAGCCAGCATTCAGGTGAAGCCATGTGGTCCAGACCAAGCCTACAAAGTTAAGACCCCTGCCCCTGGGAGTCTGACAGCCAATGGGATTCATTTCTTGCACAGGAATAGGAAACACTAAGGTGGGCCCCAACAGAGGTTATATAAGGGTCTCTCAGCATCTGGACTTCCCTTCTTCCCTTCTCTTCTCACCTTGAAGCATGTGATCATTCTTCTCTGGAGCCCCAGGCCATGTAGCCCTGTACACCATTAAACCTTCCAAGCAGCCTCCATGTTTCCAGTGTCTTTTTCCCCACTTGGAACTGAACCCAGAAGGATATTTCTTTCAACAGGTTTATGTAAAAAATGATACTATAGAAACACTTGGCAGGCACCCAATCAAGCCATCTGATACTGATTGTCAGTATGAAATTTCTGTCTTCAGAAAGGTACTCCCAATTACTCTAATCCAAAATTACTGTAATCAAAATCCAATTTGGGGCCAGTTGCTTTTTCTTTAGCTAGCTGTATGTATAAACTGTGATAATCTCAGGGAATCTCCCTATACAGACACCCCCATTTATTTTCTCTCTTAAGTGTTTATTTTATGAAATCTAAGTTACAGCATGCAATAAGAATATGCTTGTATCCTTATGATTTATATTGACTGTTTCCTAGTATGATTTGATTTCTTATTGTACCCTATGACTATCATTAAGTTTTGTACCTTATGATTTTTGACTCTTGAGGAATGTATCTTTTCTTTTATATATACTGAGAATATTTGCACCAAGACAAATTCCTTGTGTGTCCAATCACACTTGGCCAGTAAAGAATTATATTCTATTCTATCCAAAATAATCGCATTAACTCAATTCACCTTAAAATGAACAATATAAATTATTGATCCAGCCAACCAAGCTACTCACAATTTACCAAGTAAACTATTTGGTTCTTTTCCAGTTGAGTTAAGCACTGATAATTTATTACAGAATTTTTAAAAGAAGAGAGAAAAGAGAACCTAGAATATCCAAGTGTCATTTTGTTATTGCATATACACAAAGATACACAAAGATAAGCAGATGGCAATATGCTAGGACTGTCATAAAAAGTGGACTGTAATCTAATAAACATGTCTAGACATTTTGAAAGAAATCTGTTACAAAACTACTCATCCAAGTTCCCAACAGCATCACAAGGCTATCTTCAGTTCTGCTTTGCATGACTTCATGGCAGCTATCAAAACTGTTACTTTAAATATATTGAAAGAAATATGTCCCTGACAATGCAGCAAGTGAATATGCAGAGGGTAGAAGTTCTGCAACAAAAGCTCTTTAAAAAGAACAGAAGAAAAAGAGACTCATTAGATATTCAGGCAAGCTGAAAAGAAAAAGATTCTTTTCATATTCTAATTTCCCCCTGCTCATTGCTAATTGAGTAACCACTGAGAAAAAAAGAACGTATTTAGCAATTCTGCAGGTGTTTTACCTCTGCCATTATCTCAAACACCAGGGCTAGAAGAAAAAATGCACCAAATACATTTTAAACAGAAAACATTTCTTTCTATAAAGACCCCATCTTAACATTTAAAGCTATCTTTTTACCTGGTTCATTACAATGTCTGTTCTCTAGATCAGGGGTGTCAAACTCACAGTCCGTGGGCGAGATGCATCACACACTGGCCATGCCCATCTCCAGTTTAGTGAAGGGGGGAAAGTCACAATATGTCACGTGACGATAACTTGAAGCCGTGAGTTTGACACCTCTGCATTAGATCTTAACCTACATATGGCATAGGTAGTTTCAACTTTGTGAAAAAGCTATACCATTTTTATAAGTTTTCATGCCATGGCCATGTTTCTATTGGCACTTAGATTTCTTTTATGAACTTGAGCTTTAATAACCTTTACTTTAGACAAAATGACAAAAAGTGGTAGGTAAAATACTACAGTTTTATTTTTTTTTCTAATTACTTATTTATTGCCACTTCCATTTGCAGTAAAAGGGGAAAGTAGTAATCCCTGGTTAAAACAAAAAGTCAAGTCTACCATTTCTCTGTTCCATCAGTGAACAGTTTCACCATCCCAGTGGTGAACTTGTAAAAACAATGTCCATGTAAGACAATGGCTGGAGAGGAGAAGGCACTGAATGCAGAAAGCTTCTTTCTCCAATGGAATGAAGCACAAGAAGCGAACTGTACAGGGCTGCTTATGACATATAAGTCAGAAAATGCTACTTTTGAAGCCTAGTTGAAAAAGACAGGTGGAAATTGCTTTTCTTTTGAGCTGGAGCAGAAGAGGACATTCCTAGTTTTAAAAAGTGGTTGGTGACTCAGACTCACATTAGGGCAAACTGGGATTCTTTTAATTTTCCTTTTAAGTTTATTTTAACTTTGTATAATAAGATGTAGCATTGCCTAAACTGATTATGAAAATACTTAAACCTTATTCTCACCTGATTAATTTTGTAAATTCTTTGATTTATTTGTTCTTAGAATGTAGTTTTAGTGTGAATTTCATCAAGATGACATCTCAACTTCTGAAATTATTCTCAAAAGAAGAGTATGAAGTGGCTGATTAATACAAGTTGTCATGCCCTTATAAAAAGAAGCATGAATGGTAATTCAAATATTCCTTTGAACTGAAATATGTATAAATTTAGAATTTTAATATTCATTTTATGGAACAGTGTGTCTGTTGATGTTATCAAGAGCTATGTGATGAGAAATGTGCCTTGTAAAAACAACTAAAGTGACAAGTTCAGAATTGCAATATAAAGACAACAGTGTTATCTAAATTAGGCAGCAAGAGCTTTGGATTTATCCCCATCCCTGAACTTCTTGTTGGACCCCCTCTCAAATCTTCAATGGTACATTTTATAATAATTGTTACACATACACATATATAATGCAGAAATACAAAGAAGAGATGGAACTTAGAAAAAAACCAGCAACCAGCTGGCATAAATGAATTGGCCACATAGATCATTGAATCTATTCATATGAGCCATAATGTGGTCACCATAGAACCACGCACATACTGTACATAATGCAGGAGAAAATTACTACTTTGGTACTTACATTCATCAAATGGAAGGCAGAAATTCAAAAGATCAAGAAAATTTGCTCCTCTTAATTCTTTGTCATTATCATGTTCCTTTCCGCAGTCACAGAATCCAAGAAAAGCGGTTTTTTGTAATTCTGCATTAATGCCATGCAAACAGATTTCTCTGAGGATATTTGTATATATGTATCCTACTTGCCAGTGCCAACATGACATCTTTTTCCTGTTATTTTTTTCCTATACAACAAAATTTTAATCAAATAGGAACCAAGATATGTAAAAAAAAAGTTCTAAAGTACCTATTTACAGTTCTAAAGTACATATTTAGAAACATTACAGAGCATTGGCTGCAGCAGAATCAATGCAGATCTTGGAGGAACTCATCTGGGACAGCACAATGATAAACACAATTTCTTTCTACACCAAGGTTAACTTGGCTCTTACCTGTTTTTGAAGAGGCACAGAGCTTGAAATAAAATATTTCACTAGGTCCATTAACATTTTCAGACATGACATATTTAATTTGGCACTTTCTCCCAGTACCATCAAGGCCAGTACTGATTCCAACCTAAATATTTCAAATCAACAAGGACAAACATTAGTCAACTTTTTTCAAAAGAAAAATACACCATCATTAAAAATAATGCTAAATTCTCTTGGATTTAGCTGGTACCAAATTCTCTTTTTGTGCAATTCAGTTGAATGCATGGAATATCCTACATAAAGTATTTTCTTAAGTGTCAGTCATTTTGAGTAGCACTTTTATTGATGCATACTTATACATTGTATATCCCCATTCATTGATGCATGCTTATACATTATTAATTCAGCAACAAAATAGGTTGAATAACTCTACCAATATGCTAGCACAAAATGCCTTGAGGAATGCAAGTGGAGATCTTCTAGTCCAACCCCCCTGCTCAAGCAGGAGATCCTATACCATTTCAGACAAATGACTGTCCAGTGATGAAGCACGTACAACTTCTGACAGCAAGCTGTTCCATCATGTCACCCTTAGTCCTTTTCTCTAAACTAGCCAAACCCAAATCCTGCAACTGTTCTTCATATGTTTTCGTATCCAGGCCTTTAATCATCTTAATTGTTGTTCTTTGCACTTTTATAATAACAAACTCTAGCCAAGCAAGAATATAGATATGCCCATGATTATAGTGAACTAAGACTGTGTAGTTCTTCAGACAAAAATCAGAAAATAAGTTTTGAAGCATGTATGCATGCAAATGCAGTACCTGGGACTCTCAGCTCCATCGTTTCTTAGAATCACGTGACTATCTTTTCTAGCTGCCTGCCACATCAACCAGGAAAAAATATGAATTAAAGTGTGTATGTGTATTTCCTGATAGGTATTACAATTCTACCACCTCCCAAAGCCTCAGAGCACTTTTTGGAGCTGTAGAGTTAAACAGATCTATTTAAATTTCACTATAAATTATTATAAGAAATTATTTAAATAGTAATTGTAAAGAGTTGGGAAATAGATGGGCAGTCACCTACAAAACTTCATTATATCAAACATAAAGATAGCTTTATAATCTTCACCGCCCATCATTATTGAATTTTTTGAAAGAACTAGTTTCAATAAATCCACAAGAATGAGAATGTATACTTTAGCTTAAGATGATTCTGCTAGTATGATAGATGAAATGCATGCTTAATCAGTCAGTATAACAATAACCCAAAATACTACATTTGTTTTACTAACATACAAACCCATTCTCTATTAACACAGTTTTGTGCTGTGGTGTCTTTGGATTGAATAAGAGATAACATGATAGATGGGAGTACTTAGGGTTTCTGACAATATTGGAGATTATGGAACAACTTCCAATGCATAGTCCTATAATAACTTAGCAGTATATATTATTGGTGGATGTAATGGTATATGAGAATCATCTTAGGAGAAAAGAGGAAGAGCAGCAAACTGGACAACTGACATTAAAAGATATCTCAGGCCACAGGTGAAAGGGTGTGAGAAGCATTTCAGAAGGGACCTGCCATAACTTTCAGCAGAATAAAAGGAAAGAAAGACTTTCAGTCTTGTAAAATTGTGCTAATATAGCCTTACAGTAAAGTTAAAACACATAGTTGTGCCTTGAAGGGCTAACATGGTAGATTACTCATAAATTACAATTTAATCTGCAACTTATACCATTCACTTCTTTCTATACCTCTCTAGTTTTCAGCTGATCAATATATCGTGCTCCATCATCAAAACATTTCTCTGTTTCTTTCAGTTAACTGCACTCAAATTAAAATTGAGAAAATTCAAGCTTGAGTGTAAAGTATCACCTGAGAACATCACCAATATTTAATTTGGAGATTCTATTGGGTTTCTCCTAGTTTCTTTGCAAATATCTCAGTCATGACTCACATTATATGAGTATTCCTCAGATTTCTAACTACAAAAGGCTACAAAAATATCAAAGAAATATAATGTGGATTCTGTGGATTGTTTCACTTGCCTCTACAATGTAAATTATCTATTTCATTTGTATGATTGTATATGTTTTGGATCTGTGCCCTCCATAGAACAAAGACCAGTGTTTCATTTGAGCAGCAGCTATAAACAAAACTCTTAAGGATTGGAGATTAATAGTTGTGGTTGTTGATGAATAATGGAACATAGATTCCCTTCCATTTAAGCACTGAAATGCATATCATCCAAACCAAGTTGAAGCCTTTTTTTCCTATATCATGATGATCAACAATAGGGCATTCATTGTCATCTTTCACAGTATATGATTGATGCATTGATGCCATATTGTGAGGCATCACAAACCTAAAAAAATGTAATATCTGTATATGCCTTATGGCTTTGCAGCATTTATGATTGCTTGAATAATCTATATTGAATATTGTCTGTATGCTTCCATATGCTTTGTGCACCAGAGATGCAACTACAATAAATAATATTGGGTTCAAAGATTTCATATATGTTCTGTTATGCTTGAAGGCCATCATTTGCCAACCTCTGCAGCACGTCTTGCAGATGAACTACATCATTTTTTCCAATGGCAATTATGTCATCTAAATAACTCTAGGTGCCTAAATAATCTTGTAACACTTAGTTCATGGCACTCTGTCAAAGTGCTGGTACAGATACTGTTCCAAAAACAAGTCTGTTATTATAGATAAGATTATCGTGAGAAAATAGTTCAGGATCTTTCCATTTGTAAATAGCCTTCTGCTAGTTCTAGTTTATCAACCCAAGTGAGGTTAGCAAATCTATCCTCAGTTCTGACCAAGTGGTACTGCTCAGACTATAATATTGAATTAATGGTTCTCTGGATTATACTGCATATTTTGATATAAAGGCAGCTTTTGCCTTTAGATCTTCATTAAACTAATATTTCTATGTAAAATACTTGATCATGTATGATGATAGATATCTTAGTTCGTATTGATCTAATACTATCTGTTGGTATGCTATTGCAAATTTATTTATATTTGATTTTACTCCTAATTTCAGCTCTGCAGTAATGCAGTAGACGTTTCCACAGAGATGGCATTTCATATCTTCTTGTAAATGTTAAATCTGTCCCACTATGAATCATTTTTTATCTTTTCTTTTAAAATTTCACTATTTTATTTAATTAAACTACAATTAAGCCCAATTTTTTAATGTTTGGAAAGCTGTTTAAGTTCAGGCAGATGTTTGGTTTGTGCTTATAAAGTCCTTTACAGTAATAGTGGCTTTGACACTAAACATTCCTGCCTTATTTCCATTGTTCTACAAAGCTATTGCAGGAGTTTTTATAGAGTAATTAAGCTTTTTCAATAAGCTCTATGCTTTGCTTCCCATAACGCTCAGTGAAAAGCCACATTTTATTCAGAAACTATCTCATTTGTTCGAGTCTATGTATATATATATAAATATCAAATCATTTGTGGTACTCTGAAGCACATTAATTTCCCCAGTAAAGCTACTCATCTTGCTGAACTCATTGTCCCTTTGTCTTCATTCTCTATGACTGTTTCAGCATTATTGTTATTCTTTTATTTTATTGCCCTTTTCCCCCTCCCCTACTCCCCTCCAAATAAGACAGGCCTTAAAAGGGGGGCTGGCCTTTTTTGATTGTTAATTTACAATCTCACTTTTTCTACTATCAATCAAGGACCCTTGAGTCTAAGGTGTTTTTTTCCTGCTGTTTTTTTTTTTTTTTTACTGAAACTCTTTAACAAGCTTCAAGCAACTCTGCAAGTTTGTAATATATACAGGCTACCCAAGAGAATCAAGCAATAATAATAGGCCAGAAGTATATATAATTAATCAATACTAACAGCTACCAAATCCACTGCATAGTGGTCATTTAGAAAACAGCAAAAAAGCATATGAAATAATTATAACTTGATACTGCTTATGTGTTTTTAGCATTTCCTCTCATATAATAAACATTCTCTGAAAGAAGTATTAATCTTGCCATAATATATTTAAATAACTAACTTCAATATTCAGCCAATTAGCTAGCCAGTCAAATCAATTTTTATTTTCTTTAAGATGCTTTTATATTTATGATTTTCACAAGCTTATGACATACTACTCTAATAATTTTTTAATTTACATGCTTAAAGGATACAGAATTTTAAAAATTGTAGACACTTGATATTCTAAAGTGATCTTTGTACACATTAAGTATGCTTTATCTTCATACCATTTTTATCTGTATGTAAATTTAATAAAATGATTGACTTAGATGTAAACAATAACTTCAGATTTCTTTAATTGGGAGGCTGTTAAGTATTTTTACAAATGATTATTGTTCTCCTAACTTAGCAGACAGAAGTAGATCTATCAGCACAAGACTTCAACCAATATCTTACTAATATTATAGGATGGTCATTCAGTATAGCCACTGTAGGTCAATCTGAATCTTAAACTCTAGGCCCTATGGGTTATACAGGGTCATAGTACTTCCCAGTAAATATTGCTTATCTTGGAAAATAGAATTATGAAAGAATACATTACATTTAGGACATTTCAATACCTCATATATCAGTATATAAAATAGGAACTTCTAGACAGAACAAGCAATTCTTTTGCAAACACACAAATGAGAACTACAGATAGTCCTCAGTTAACTACAGCAATTGGTACAGGGATTGCTGTTGCTAGGCAACATAATTATAAAATGTAACATTATATGACAACGCCACTTAGTAATGGGAATTCTGGCACTCCTAGTTGTCATCATGAAGTGAATCACCAACGATGGTTAAGTAAGGACCTCACATGATCCCCATTTGCAACCTACCAGCTTCCCCATTGCCTTTGTTAGTCAGAAGCTGCAAAGAAGGTCACAAACAGTGACCACATAACTGCAGGATGCTGCAACAGCTGGAACTCTGAAGACTGGGTGTAACCACCGCTAGTTGAACATATCACAAGTGTGAATGATCACTGAACAGTGTTCATTAAGAAAGGACTAACTAAAATGTCAAATAACAGAAGAAATCTATACAAGTATAATGGTGGTGATAGAGTTACAAAATATAATTGCTGTGCAATAAAAACACTGCCAACAGTATAGCAAAATATTCACTGCATTTACATCAGCATGAGGCATACTTGTCGGAGAATAAAGAGAACTGAAAAACAGGCCACTTGCTTTGGACAACAATAGCACCGTAGTAGCAGGAACATCACCACCACACATGTTCATTTTTGTTACAGCTCCCTAGTCAGAGACCAAAAACAGGTGTCACAACTCCAGTGACGGACTGGAGCCGAGACAGCCGAGATGCGATATGATGCGATACGAGATACACCTTACATGTGTTACCATGTTGACATTATGATGAGAATTCCTCAAATGACTGACATCGATTTCCTAGCAAGGAGTCGGGCAATAATGAAGATTCATGGCTGAATATCAAGAAGGTGGTGGTGTAATAATGGTGTAGGGCAAATGGGGGATAAGCTGGATTATCACGGAGGGGCATGGAATCACCGATAAGAGGAATGGTGCAGTTACTATATTTCTTTACTTTAAGGATGCCACATGTTAGGCAGCACAGGCGGCCAGAAGGTGATTATAGTAATTATGTTATTATCCAGTATATAACATGTATAAATACAGCTCTGGGTTACAACGAAAACCATAGCTGACTTTAACCAATTTTGATTGCTGTTACCTGTTGTTGTGGCATGGGAGATGAATAAAAATTTCACTGAAGCTATATGAGTGAGTTGGTATCTTATCGTTCACCCCCTCAATATCGGACGAACAGCTGACAACAGGTTTATGCCACCTACTTGTTCGGTATTAAATATTTGACACAATTTTTTTTAAAAATATTTTTCTGACCACTTAATTTGGGAGAAAGTAGGCATGAGGTATGCCCACTCATCCTCCATTTGGTAGATTCCCTGCTGTTTCCTGACTTCACCGAATGATGTTAGATATTTTTCCAAATTAAATTAGATTAGCAATTTTTCTAACTAAATTCTTCTGTTCAACTTCACAAGCACCAATGACATTGATTTAATTTTCTAGACTGAGTTACTTCAGTCAGGGTTTCCAGACTGGGTTTCCACTCTCCATGCTTCCAGATGCAAATTATCTTTCTTATTGTACCCCAAGTATTAATAGCAATGTGCTATTTCTGAAGGAAACTAACACATTTTAGTTCTTGATTTTCAAACTCACAGATCCAATTCTCAAAATAATTCTTTATGGAATTTTTATCTCAACTCTTTTGCTATCCCCAATTATTTTGGAGGATCTTTCCCACTCACATGGAAAGGCAATAACATAAGCAAGATGTCATGCCCCTATTGTTTAACCTTACAGATAACACTATCTCCTATTTACATCATTATTTAATTTTAAGGTACTTTACCTGTTACTTCCTTTAAATGGTGCTTCATCTTAATCCATTTTATTACTCTGTGTTTTCTTCTGCTTTTTCTTTGACTCTAAATTTATAAGTTTAAAAAAGATACACTTTTTTTCTGCTTATATAAATAATGTGTGCTTTCTCCAAGTAGGATCCTGTCATTATTGAAACTCAAAATACCTACTAGCTATAACTGAGCTAAAGAACTGTAATAAAAGCAGTAAAGAAAAATGCAAGTTTGTAAGGGGAAATAACATCAGCGTCCATTCTAAGTGTAAAGCAACTGATATAATAATAGTATACAATACTGGTATAAATCCAGCCTATGAATCTGATGAAGTTGGTAAAAGAAATGGAAATTTAAGTAATGTCTTTTCCTGAAGCAGTACAGGCAAGGAGAGTAAGCAATACAGTGGATAAAGGATATTTAAAATTGAAAAAATATATTATTCTTCCTTGCAGTCACTGTGCTTACACAAATAGGTGCTGTACTTGCATGGAGCTTAGAAATGCTTGGCAGGAGCCCTACTCCCTTGCATGCTGCTAGGAGCAGTTTCTACTAATTTCTGGGTTTTCTTTCTCAATTTCCACAGATGTAACATGCTTTGTTGAGCTTCTTCAGGGTATTTATTTTTATTTTGAGATATTCTTTCTTATTTAAAGGATATTTCATGTTTCTGTTATGTCTTACACCACAGAGATCCATCAATATGAAACTGTGGCAATCAAAATGCCTGCATCATCTAACTCAGGGGTCTCCAACTTTGTCCACTTTAAGACTTGTGGACTTCAACTTCCAGAATTCCTCAGATAGCTTAAAGTGGCCAAGGTTGGAGACCCCTGATCTAACTGATCAGAGGAGAAAGGGAAGAAAGAAATATTGTATGGTTAAAACTCTGTCCATTGCACCCTATTTTTTTCCAAATGAAAACACAAATCTTGTCCAGTTCCAAAGCCTTCAGTTCATGACTTGCCACTTTCTCTGCCCCTGTTATACACCAGTTTTTCATCTTCTTTGGGAATAGAGAGAATGGAGCAACATTATTTCAGAAATGATACTTGGAGCAAGCATTGGAAATTACCCTCTCTAATCTAATGCCCATACTTTCTCTCAACGGCTTCTTGCTTCCCCAGTCTCTTGAAATTGTTGTCCACCTGTCCACTCTCTAGATGTCATGGTGTCTAGATACACTGAAGGAGCAAACCATTCATTCAGTATGGCTCATTCATGTCAACATCTCACAAAAACTATTGTCTCTAAGAAGAGCAAGATTTATTTATTTATTTATTCCATTTATATACCGCCCTTCTCCCGAGGGACTCAGGGCGGTGAACAGCCCATCTAAAACCCCCACAAAGAATACAAAAGTTAAAAAATATTAAATTTCAATCGGCTGCTTGATAAAACTAACAAAACCCCACCCACCCCCCTTAAAACCCAATTTAGAATTAATAAAATGGAGACCAAATTAAAACCATCTCAGCCAAGGCCGGCCTGCTCAAAGAGCCAGGTCTTCAACGCGCGCCTGAAGGCCCTCAGGTCCGTGCCGGTACGGAGCTCCGGTGGCAGAGTATTCCAGAGGGCGGGGGCACCCACAGAGAAGGCCCTACTCCTCGGTGCCGCCAGACGGCACATAGCGGCCGACGGCACCCAGAGCAGACCCTCTCTGTGGGAACACACCGGCCTGTTGGAGAACGCTGGCAGAATGCGGTCCTGAAGGTAACCTGGTCCCATGACATGGGTCGCCCTAAAGGTCAAAACTAGAACCTTAAAGCGAACCCGGAGAGCCACCGGCAACCAATGCAGCTCGCGCAGGAGAGGCGTCACATGGGCGCTACGTGACGCCCCCATGATCACCCACGCGGCTGCATTTTGCACCAGCTGGAATCTCCGGATGCTCCCCGCAGGGAGCCCCATGTAGAGGGCATTACAATAGTCCAGGCGAGAGGTGACAAGGGCCTGAGTGACCGTGCGCAAGGCGTCCCGATCCGGGAAGGGCCGCAACCGGTAGATCCGACGGATCTGATGAAACGCCCCCCTGGAGACGGCCGCGATGTGATGTTCAAGCGACAGCCGTACATCCAGGAGGACTCCCAGGTTGCGAGCCCTCTCTGTGGGGGGCAGAACTTCCCCCCCGATAGCCAGCGAAGGTGTCAGCTGGCTATATCGGGGCGCTGGAAACCACAGCCACTCGGTCTTGGATGGGTTGAGCCGAAGCCTGTTCCCGCCCATCCAGTCCCGCACAGCCTCCAGGCACCTAGACATAGCCCCCACGGCATCGTTTGGGTGGTCCGGAATGGAGATGTACAACTGGGTGTCATCTGCATACAGATGACACCTCACTCCAAGACCACGGATGATCTCACCCAGCGGCTTCATGTAAATGTTGAACAAGAGGGGAGAGAGGACCGACCCCTGAGGCACCCCACAAACCAGGGGCCTAGAGGTGGACATCTCTCTCCCGCCAACACGAATTGCGAACGGTCAGAGAGGAAGGAGGAGAACCATCGAAGGACGGTTCCACCAATCCCCAACCCCCCCAACCGTCGCAACAAGATACTATGGTCGATAGTATCGAAAGCCGCCGAGAGGTCTAATAGGACCAGGACAGAGGAGAACCCTCTGTCACGAGCCCTCCAGAGATCATCAACCAACTCGACCAATGCCGTCTCAGTGCTATGTCCAGGCCTGAAGCCCGATTGGAACGGATCGAGGTAAGTAGCTTCCTCCAGGTACTGGGGGAGCTGACGTGCCACCACACTCTCAACAACCTTCGCCACAAAGGGAAGGTTGGAGACTGGACGATAGTTGTTTAAAATAGCTGGGTCCAGGGAAGGCTTCTTGAGGAGGGGGCGCACCACCGCCGCCTTCAGGGCGGTAGGGAGCACCCCCTCTCTCAAGGAAGCGTTGACAATCCCCTGGAGCCAGCCTCGTGTCGTCTCCCTGGCAGCCGAAACCAGCCAGGAAGGGCACGGGTCCAATAAACAGGTGGTGGCATTCAGACCCCCCAGCAACCTGTCCACACCCTCGGCGGTCACAGGGTCGAACTCCCCCCAGATAACACTCACAAGACCTGCCCCGGACACCTCCCCCGGGACCATCCAATTGGAGTCGAGCCCCTCCCGAATCTGAGCGATTTTATCATGCAGAAATCGGGAAAACTCCTCCGCCCTACCCTGCAAGAGGTCATCCCGCGCTCTCGGTTCAAGTAGAGAGCGGGTCACTCTAAACAGGGCGGCAGGCCGATTTTCTGCTGATGCAATAAGGGCGGAGAAATACGAAGATTTCGCCGCCCCTATCGCCACAAGGTAAGTCTTAATATGAGATCTCACCTGTGTTCGGTCAGACTCAGAACGGCTCGCCCTCCAAATGCCCTCTAGACGTCTTTTCCGGCACTTCATCTCCCGTAGCTCCTCCGTATACCACGGAGCCACATGGGATCTGTGCCGGGTCAGAGGTCGCAGGGGCACAACTCGATCTAGAGCCCCGGCGGCCAACCCATCCCAGGTCGCCACCAGGTCTCCAGACGAGCTGTGAGCCAGAGACTCAGGAAACGGCCCAAGCTCCCTCTGGAACCGCTCCGGGTCCATCAGGCGCCTGAGGCGGAACAATCTAAGTGGTTCCGCCTCCCTACGGTGGGGGGTGGCGGAACAGAAGTCCAACCTAAGGAGGGAATGATCTGTCCATGACAAGGGTGTAATAACTAACTCCCCAAAATTACAGTCATTCAACCACTGCCCAGAGACAAAAATCAGGTCCAGCATGTGTCCTCCAATGTGAGTGGGGGCAGAAACTAACTGGGTCAGGTCCATGGCCGTCATGGAAGCCAAGAACTCCCGAACCAACCCCGAGGTTTCACCGGACGATGGCAGGTTGAAATCCCCCATGACCAAAAGCCTGGGGGTCTCAACCGCCAGCCCGGCTATCACCTCGAGGAGTCCGGGCAGGGCCGATGAGACGTGGCAGGGAGCCAGGTACGCCATCAAAAGACCCATCTGAACCCCTTGCCCCCACTTCACAAATAGAGATTCACAGCCAGCCGTCTGAGGGACAGTGGCCTCCCTAGGATAAAGGGCTTCCTTTATAAGCACCGCCACCCCTCCACCCCTTCCCTGAGCCCTAGGCTGGTGAAATGCAAGGAAACCTGGTGGGCACATCTCAACCAGAGGGACACCGCCCTCTGGGCCCAACCAGGTTTCGGTAACACCTACCAGGTCCGCGGCCTCCTCCTGAACTAAATCATGGATCAGGGGAGCCTTGTTAACCACGGACCTGGCATTGCACAACAGCAGCCGGGTATTCAGGGCCTGAGAATCCAGACAACCAGGGCTGCAGGATGGGTATGGAGGGTCGGAGCGCGCTACCGCTTGCAAACATCGGGAGCGCGATCCCCTTACTGGATATGGTCCTCTACCCCCAGCATATCTGCCTCTCCCAGTCACCGTGCTGATAAAATTTGCCCCCGGCAGCTCTGACTCTGCTGATGCTTATTAGTTTCAGGGTATATGGCAATGCTACTTTAGTCAGCATATATTTATAAAGATCTCTAATGCACACCTGGTACTACGATTTATTCTGCCAGAGACAAGATATACAATCTTTTTAAGGTGAATATGCAGTATTTGGACAACTTTCTGAAAGTGATCTTTTCCACTTCTTTCCTCAGTTAATGATAAGCTGCAGAGTGCACTTTATCCTCTCTGAATCTGAAATACTTTTTTCATATAAATAAATGGGACTCCTTGAAGATTTCAAAACCCTGTGACCTTTTGAAATATTTTTGTTGTATATATATAATTGGTTTGGCTGTTGCATTACACCCTAAAACTAAGGGACTTGGTCCATGATCCTATATAATTTATATTATAAATCACACATTGTCGAAAAAATTGTCAATAAATAAGTTAAACTATGCCTCCAAATTGATCCCTAAGTGAAAAGCACATCATTTAATTGGATGATTATCTACCATTGCCGAATTCCCACCAAGTGTAATTCTGTGTTTATTTCTCCAGCAAGAAAAAGATAAGAGCACACTACTGGAAGGCATGTTGCTGTTTTAATTGGATAAAATCATTCTTTCACATCTTCCTACTCATCCCTTTCCTAACCAAGGTAGTAGCTGGGTGTTTGGGCTGATTTTATGGTGGAAATCACAGTTCACATCATTGTTCTGTCTCACCCATTGGGATTGCAGTTACATACTCTCTAAGATGCCCATATTTGCTCTTCCTCTTTGTTGTGTATAATCTTACAGTTATCACAGCACTCTGTCATTTCTTTGTTGTTATTGTTTTTGGTTTCGCATTTAAATCTCTTAAAGATTTCATAAAGACCTTACTTCAGTTATATCCATTGTTATGTTAACTTGGAGCTTATCTAGGACAATGTTGAAACCATCTGAACTCTTGGTCACATAGTATATTCTTTTTAAAGAATATAATGTATTCTTTTTATTGTCTTAGAACGAACAGGACTGTCAAACTCCCGGCCCACAGGGCAGATATGCAACATGCTGGCAATGCCCATTCCTGATTTAGCAAAGAGGAAAAGATCCTAATACATCACATGACACCACCATGATGATGTGAGCTTGACACCCCTGTCTTAGAAGATTATATTTCTGATTTCTGTGATATTTGCCAAGCATGTTAATGACCTGTGCATTCCCCAATCAACATACATACCCATGCTGTGAATAAAGACAAACTAATTCTACACCTTGTCATCCCTTTTCTGCCAGAGCAAAACTGCCTTCCATTTAGTCAGCGATATAATTTTGTATACATTATTCCAAACTTTAGAATGGTGTCTGAAAGACCCTTGATCTCCTTAAAAATAATTGGTGGATTTCTGCGGAGTAGTTCCCATTCATGTGCTTCCTAGGGTCAAGCAAGAGTCTGGGATTAACTCTTCAAAGATGTTTTATATGGACCAAACTATCATGAGACTGCTAGGATCTAACAGAGCAGTTCCTGCTGTTTCTGTAGGGCCATTCCATGAAAATGATGGCAACTTATCTAGACTATCTTTTCCTCCAAATCACCTCATAGGGCTATATTGAGCCATTCAAATTTTATCTAATATAGATAAGGGCTCTAGTTGCAGGCCCAGAGGGACCTTGTCTTTCCTTTTATGAGCATCCATCCTTTTCCAAATAATAAACCATTTACCTACTTAACTGCAATTAAACGTCTTCAGGTGATCATTTTTAATTCACACACCTTATTTTCCCATTCATAGGTATTTGGAGATCTTAACAACTGCAAATATTTTATATGGTTTTCATCGAAAAAGACATTTAATTCTCTGTTCAGAAGAATGGCTAACTAAACTGTAGGAGTACACTCAATGTCCAGAATAATTTTGCATTTAGAAAATAAATCCAATAGGGCACTGGCCTAATTTGCCAAATCTGCATGTTTTTCTGCCCACCCTTCCAGTAAATATTTCTGTATAGTATCTGCAGACTGAAATTGACTGTAGCTTATGGTGTTCACATTCTACTTTGAACAATAAGCTCAATTTGCTCAAACCTGTCTGAGAAGAAAAAAAGATTCAACAATTTGTTCCATTCAGTTGTTCTCTAACTCATGAATACTGGAAACTATAGTAAGTCTTTATTGATTTCATTTTGTGTGTTTTACTGTAGAGACATGATTATAATTAGATGTGCACAAACTAAAGAGGACAAGTAAGCAATGAAAACCCTCATTAAGGACTTCTGCAATTGCAGCAGAAAAATAAAGAAAAAGCTGAATTCCCCACAGGTGATCAAAAGCCAAACTTGATATATGTCACCAGCAAAAAAAGGAATATTGATGTTGAACAGCAGAACACCAAGAAAAGAAAACACTACTGAATTGTGCAATGGGTAAGTAAATAATGATTAAAAATGTATCAGTACAACTCTGTAAGTAGTATATCTTAAAGCAATATAATATTTCTTTGTGCTTTAAGTCTATTCAAACTCATGAAATTATTAGGAATGAGAGCTCCATGGCAAATACCAAGTTAGTATTTGAGAAAGGAAATATTTCACAAATTGATTGTTATTAAGAATTAACTCAGGCGTTCATATTGAAAAACAAAATTTACCATTAGTTCTATTTAACATGATTTTTATTTTCCACAGCTATTCACTATAATTTTTAAGTAGCAAAGGCTACTATTTTTGAAAGGTTAAATTAAAATCAACACTGTGGTTTAACTTAGTGTATTACATATCAAAACAAATTTTCATCCTGGGGCGGCTGAGAAACAAAGTTAAGAAAAAAAAAAAAAACAAGGTCACTACTCAAGTGTAAGTACCCTCTCTAAAGACTTAGTATTTTCAAGGGAAGGGAAAGGAAGGGAAAGGAAGGGAAGGGAAGGGAAAGGAAGGGAAAGGGAAAGCAGAGAATGGTTACATTTTTAAGCATTCCATTGTATGCACTTATGAAGAACATAGTTATGTTTTGTTGCATCCTATAATTCACTACCTCAGATAAAAAGATACCTATGGTTAATATTCTCAGCATGGCTTTTAGGTACGCCATCTTGAAAACATGCAATTATGGATACATTCCTTATCTCCAATGCACCACTGAACCATTAGCATTTTAAGGTTCATTTTAAAAGATTGCACATTTCAGAGAACATGGAGCTTTTTTTTCCTTTCTTTTCTTTTGCTTATCAATATTAAGCCAAGAAAATAGAAATAAGTCTAGATTCTCACTGTTATAGGGATAACAAGAATAATAGTCTTCCAAATTACCATAACACTTCAATTTAATCTTATAAAAAGATCAGTGGATTTAATGTACATAGAAATATCATTCTATAATTATGCATAATACATTTCAGAGGAAACAGGCAAAAATAACAAGTATTTTCATGTGTATTCTGGAATTTATGAAGATTTGGTTACACAGAAACCATATAAACAACCCTTCATCTTGAATTAGTTTCACTAAGTTATGTTGATGTTGTGGCTCCTTAGATATTACTGTTATAAATATTGTCACAGCTACTAGCCTGAAGGCAACATATGGTCTAGCAGGCAATTAAGCAAAGATGACTGTTCTTTACAGGAACAAGTCATTCAGTAAAGAGCCAGACCAGCATCAGCAAAGTATCTCTTGATGCTTAGGTAAATAGTTAGGGTATTGCCTTCCAGTGCTCAGTGAGATTAGTCTAGTAACTTCTCTGTCAATATTTACACTGTGATATGCCTCTTTGCTTTTGTTTAGGACCTCCAGACAACTTCAACACTATGAAGAATCCACATTAGAGATGTATAGATTTCAAGGGATACTTTGCCTGGTTATAAGATTAAGCTAAGCAAAAGAGTAACCACTTCCTTGCATTGCATTGCTGTTTGACACCTAAAACAACTGTAATTGCAGCTTGAATCATGTCACTTTTTTTTTTTTGCTTTCCTCCTTCATTCGGTGGAAATAAAACTTATGGCTCTACATAAAATTAAAGTTACCATGGAAGTTATTTTTAAAAGGAAACCATGCACGGCCATCTGACACTCAGCTAAAACATAACCTATGTTGGCATTCCTCCATGTTGTTAAACAGAAGAAATACAAAATTAATCCTCAAAAATCATTGTGTTTACTCCATTTTGCCAACTTTTAAATCCACCAAAAAGATCTCAAACCAAAATCACAGAACAGAGATATCATTAGCTTTTCTATAATTCCATATAATTTTGTATATCTGAGAAATTTCTTCTTGGCAAAATAGTTTAAGCATAAGGCAAAGTTCCAATGAGTGCAGTTTACAATTATAACTTGTTGAGGCTTCAATTAACAGAAGCAATCAAGAATATAGTTCCAGCATAAAATTAATTGTAAGCATGCAAAATTAGTTTTATTACACTTTGCATAAAGAGCACCCAAAAATGAATATCGGTCCCAGAAGAAAGATTGGCACATTGCACTGCAGCTGTTTAGTTATGTGACAGATATTGTACTTTGAAATCATGAAATGAAGTTGCTATCAATAACAGACATAATTTAATAAAAGCAGACTGGTAAAATGTCCTAGCCAAAAAGACAGAAACAATTTCTAGATAAAGTGAAGCAATACAAAGTATATAAATTGCTTCTCCTTCTGGCACAAAAATTGTAAATCTTTTTGACAAGCAACTGTAGAGTGATTAACATTTAGGCATAAAGGTTATGTAACATTTCAGCACGAAGTGGAATGAAGGGTATATCAAGTTATAAGATTGCCCTTACCAGTTTTTTTGATGAAGCTGTTCCTTATAGAATAGGACATGCATGAGGACTGCATCTATTTCAGAGGTGCTATTATGTACACAAACCCAAACAAGAAGGCTGTGCCAAAGAAATGGCTTAATTCTGAATTGCTTTTGTTTGGAATTTAACTCAGCTGCTGAGCTGGCAGTCGTGAATGCCTACCAAAAAGAACAAAAAGTTAAATCCATTCATAAGACATTGCAAATACAAAATTAATTGACAATTCTCCTTGCAGATTTGCATCTCTTTTTAACTAAAATTTGATTTTAATAGTATTATATTCTCATGCTGAATTCCTCTAATTTCATTTTCATCATGCATTTGTGCTGTTTGCATTTTGTTGCTGTAGTTATTGTTTCCTTCAAAAAAAAAATCCCAACAGCAGTCCATTTCCTGTGATTCATTAGGTTCTTTGATGTTAGTTTTTCATTGGATTGCATTAATTTTTAAGTAGAACTGTGTGTGAACTCCCCATTCTTGCTTCATCATTGGGATCTCTACTATGGAAGTTTTCCAATCCATCTTGAGACAGATTTGTGTGTTTTACGAGAATAGGACAGTTAGCAGATAAATTAGATTGTTATGGGGGAATGAAAATTTCCAACTGTTGTAGTAATTGGTGTGTTTGATGACACTGCCTAATATGTTAATTCAAACATACATCAATAGAGGCAAAGTAGAACTGAGAAGAGGGATAAAGGCTATCACTTTTAAAAAAACAGAAACAACACACTTTTGTATAGCTTTATGTAATAAAAAATGCTAATTAAGGATTAGTGAGATGATGAATGAGACCAATTTTCTTTAAGTAAAATATTAGAACCTAGAATATTTGCTGATGTAGAAAAAGAGGAAGGCAAAGAAGGGGGAAGGAAAGCAAAATTACATTTAAGACAATTGTTGAAGCAAACATTTATCGAATGAGAATGGAAAATAAGATGAGAAAAAAAATCAGTTATTTGCAAGACAGAGTAGCTTCAAATATAGAACTATCCAAGTACTTTTTATGTGATATAAAGAATGATGGATTGTTTGTACAATGAATAAATGCATTTCTCTTACTCTCAACACACAATCTTACCACCACTCCAAAGGGCTGCAATTAGAGCAAATAATGGTAAGGGTGACTCAGTTTTGAAAATTGGATTTAATCAGTCTACAGCCCTAGTTTTTTTATAGTTACTTTATCCCCATATATACTGCCCTGTAATCTTATCTGATAGATGGCATAAGAATACATTCCATATATAAACAAATAAGTCATTTGCATAAATTGATGTGTGATTTTTTTTTAACATACAACACGGTGCTATTTTAAGCCTGTGTACCACATACAAAAAGATTCTCAGGAACTTTTGCAATATTGCAAAAAATGGGAGGGTACAGCTTTTGTATGATATATGATGCATGATACTTTCCCTTTTTGTATCATAAGCAATTATGGGGATCATATTACGAATCATTCATAAAAAATAAATAAACAACTACTACTCCATAAATTTTAATTAAGATTTATTTTAACTAAATGCATTATTGCATGAAAATAATTTTATAAAAATTATCTTAAATTTAGAGAAGGCATCATTTGAAACTGAAACCATCTGGATCAAGATTACCTACTTTTAGATACAAAAGCTTGTGTCACAATATCACTACCAGTATTTCATTTAATGATTGTGATTCAATCTGTCAGTTATTCAAATAACAAAGGATAAATTTTCAATAGCAACTGCTTTAATCAAGGAAAATATTAATTTGTACTGATTTCTTTATAATCTTAAATTTTTAATTAATTTTAATTAAAGATGTAAGGATTAATTGAACATTGAGCTGTACACTTATTTTTCCTTTCAAATGGCCAGTCTACAACTTTGTGCAATTCCATGATTCTTATAATTGGGGAGGGGGATTGATTTATATTCGTTTTATAAAATTTAGGTGGTGATTAGAGAGATTCACCTATATTATTGTCACAGTTCAACATGTGGAAAAAGATGCCCAATATTCTTAATCCAGTTCAGTAATTTTGAAAACATTCTCAGCTTAACTGAGCATGTAAAAAGAAGAGCATCTTTTTCATGAATGTGGTGGGACTGGGGGGAACAAGGTACCTCTAAATTGCTAGAGGAAGAAATTCATGAACAAAACTACAATTTTAGGCTGATAAAAGATTTCTCCATAGTCCAATTAAAGAACCAATTCTTCAAAAAGTACTTAAATTGAAAAGTTTGGAACACATATTTAATATGTGAAAGCTTTACTAAGTACTGTTTATCATACAAACAAAAAAATATCTTCATAATCACTTGTGCCTGAAGTTTCTTCAGGTAGTCCATCCTCATAGCAATCATGTGAGTTGAATAAATAGATGGGAGAAATCCACCACCATGTTTCAGTTCCATATACAGCCTGCTTTTATAACTCTATTTTTTGTTTTCCTTATTTAAACAACTCTCATTCTTTTGGCATAATTTTGAATCTCTCTATAAAAAGTAATAGAGCAGAAAAGATTTCAGGGACATTATTAAGAGAGCGCTAAAAATATCAGGGTGGTGATTCAATTACTATTAATGGAGCTCAGTTTCTATAATATATTAAATTGTTCTGGACAATAAATTACTCCTCAAACTTTTCAAAATTGCAGAACACATATCTGCAACATCCTTCAGGAAGACAGGAAGAATAAAACAGGAACCCTGGGTCATTTAAAACAAAATAGCTTCCAGACCTTCTAGCCCTTGGGTTTTCCGTTCCAGATTATGATGAAATATACAGAAGAAGTGCTGCAGCTTCTGCACTGCGTTAACTTAAGCTTGTGAGATTAGGATACAAATAAGGGCCTCTCTGGAAACAGAGATAGCATCACTTTGAATCAGCCTGAATAGAACCTTCAGCTGTGGGGTTTTAATCAATTAAATGCAAACGTTAACTATATCAACTAATGTTCTAGGATAAATGCAGATTTGCTTTGTTTCTTCAGTCTTATGGGGTGGTGGAACCTGCATTGGCAGGAACTCATGTTTTGTCCCATTTTCTATATCATAGGATCTCCCATCTCCTCCTAAAGCAAAGGCACAATAGTATATTACTATAAAATTGATGGGAAACCTACCAGAGGCGGTATTCAACAGGTTCTAACCAGTTCTGGAGAACCCATAACGGAAATTTTGAGTAGTACAGAGAACCGGCAAATACCACCTCTGACTGGCCCCGCCCCCATCTATTCTCTACCTACCGAGTCCCAGCTGGGTTTTCTTTTGTTGCCCTGCACAGGAGAACAGAGCTGGAAAGCAGGTTAGTGGGGTGGGAAGGGAATGTGAATTTTGCAGTAACCTGCCCCCAAGGAGTGGGGAAGGAATGTGGATTTTACAGTGTCCTTCCCCTGCCATGTCCACCAAGCCACACCCACCAAGCCACACCCACAGAACCAGTAGTAAAAATGTTTGAATCCCATCACTGAAACCTACCATCACAGAAAAACTTTCATTTCTTCTGGAACAGAACAGCAGCTAGGCCAAATAAGAATTTATTCTTTGTTTTCTGAATAACCCTAAGACAAGTGTTTAGGCTGGTCCTAAATAATAAAACAGCTAGACATAAATACTGTATTTAGAGAACAGTACATTTTTATTTGATGTTCTAAAGATCTGTGACTCGGCATGTTTGAAGTATGCACAGACCTATTATTTTCAGTCACAATATATCAGTCATTACCAAAAATTATAACTATCATTCCTACAAGATTTTTTATCATTTTTTAAAAAACTAAGAAATTGAAGGATTGTATTTTGAAGTCCAATAGGACCGTGCAAAGAAGATTGGAACAGACAATATGGGTTTAGATGAGTAACAGTCTAGCTTAGTACTGAAGCAGTTCCCTGTGTTCCTAATGCATGCAGCATTACTACAAGGTCTTTTAAAGTGGTTTTATCTGGGCAAAAAGCAATATTCATCATGGAAGCACAGCTGATGAGAAAAACTCCAGCAGCCAATATCATGGTTCACTAAAAAAAAAAAATCACCCAGGCCATTACAGGGTGTTGTGGGAGAACATCTGCAACCATGCAGAATAGCAGACACTGAATCTATCAGCACTGTACAAATGAAGGGCTGCTGGTTGGCTAAGTCTGCTAGACTCAGAAACATATGTCACAGCAACAGCAAATGATTTTTAACAGCAAACAATCTCACAAGGCACTGTAAATCGGGAGTTGTCATCTCCTAAAGCCAAACTGGTTCTCTTAATTTGAAACCTGAAGCTTAGACTCTATTTCTATCTTATTATTCAACTATGATCCTAAAAACCCTTTAGTTTATCCACTGCTTTCATATCAGAATACATGTCAAGGCAGCCGCTCAATTCAAAGGAAAAGTTATTAGTTGAGGGACTGTCTAACAGTTTCTACCTGCCAAGTAAGATTGGGCAGTGTACTCAAGGCCCCTTCAGTTAAACAATACCATCTATTAGGATCTAGATGATACACCTTCTCCAATATGCTACCTAAAATACATCTCTCCAGAGATCTATATGGATCATACCTGCTATTCTGAAATTCTTTGAAACCTCCCTTTGCTCTAAGTCACTATTGTTCAAACTTGGCAACTTCAAATTGAAGACTTCACATACTCTGATGGCATTCCTTCTTGGACTGGACCTGCCTTTTCTGCCAGATTTGATGGGACAGGTATACTTGATTGGTGAGAGGCAGTCCCTCAAATACCCTAATCACACATTGTATAGTGCTTTATAGGTCATGAGATGACCCATGACTCATTGAGCCATCAGATCAGAGACATTTCTTGTTATCTAAATAGATAAACAGAATGACCATGCGCAGAGAAAAAAGCAGTGGGAGCAGAAGTGATTTCTGACTTTCTGCCAGCTTCCCCATTGACTTTGCTCGTGGAAAGCTAGCAAGGAGCATCAGAAATCACAATAATAGGATTGCAGCTGGCTGTTTGCAAATACAACTTTAATGAAGTTCCTTCAATTTTAATTTCATGAATCAATAGGTCCCCAATTTTGGACACATTTTTAAGTTAGCCCATTTGAAATAACTTGTTTCAAAAATTGTTGGCTTATGATGCACCAGTGTGGCTTACTGAAGGTTACAGACAGACAATAGAGGTTAAGTAGCATATAGACTACTAGCACCTTGAATTGAACCTGGAAACAAACTGGTAGCCATCTTTGTCATCACATTTTGCCCCAGGAGAAGCTTCTGGATGAAAGAAGCCCCAGGCGAAGCTTCTTCCTTAAAGCCCCTTGTAAAGCTCATTATAGTAATCCATGCAGGAGATGACCAGGGCATAAGGGACTGAGTACAATCATTCCAGGAATGGAGTTAACTGGTGCAAAACCTGAAGTTGTGCAAAAGCCCTCCTAGCTACAACTGTAATCTGCTCTTTGAGCAGGAGTCATAGTCCAGAATGACCCCCAGTTTGTGCACCATATCAGCCTTGGGCAATGCTGCCTTTTCTAGAAGAAAATATGGTAAATGTACAGGTCCTAATGGCTCAAAAATTCAAAGTCCCTTAATCTGCAATCTGTTGGTCCCCATACAGACCTCCACAACCTCCAATGATCAAGTTAGAATGTCAAGTAATTCCCTAATTCTCATAGCACTGTCTCATGCCTAAGGATATTTATCCATCTAGTAGGGCTGTATTACTATTATCTTTCTCAACTTTCCTATTACGTTCTATTATTGGTTTATTATTATATTGCTTTGTTATTTGCACACTGAGAATTACCGAGAGCTTACATTGAGAGACAAATTTCTAGTGTGCCTAACATCATCAGGGTGGAGATATACAGCTAGGTAGTATCAGCATGCTGACAGTACTTCACCTCATGGCTATGGTTAATTTCCTCCAGTGGTTTCATATAAATGTTAAACAGGAGCAGAGAATGTATCAAACTCAACAGCACTCCCCAAGTCAAGTTCAAGTGTAGGACCTGTCACTCTCAATCAACACTGACTGGAACAGTTCATGGAAGAAGAAAGGGAACCAGCACAATGCAGTGCCAGCCACCCACAACTTCTGCAGCCAGTCCAGAAGGATACTATGATCCATGGTATGGAAAGCCACCAAAAGATCAAGAATGGATGCACTATCCCATCCCACTCCCACCAGAGGTCATCTAAAATCACAGCCAATTCTGTTTCAATCCCATACCCTGGTCTGAAATCTGTCTGAAAGAAATCCAGTTAATTTGCTTCTTACAGAATCCTCTGAAACTGCTACATGACCCATTTCTCAATAACCTTCCCTAAAAAGGGAACATTGGTTACTGGTTGAAATTAGCCAGTATATGTTAATCCAGCTTCTTGACAAAAGAGTCGATCAATGCCTCTTTAAAGGGTAAAGAACCATACTCTCTCTCAAAGAATTCACCACCACTAAAACTTAACTACATCGCCTCTCAGGAAGCCTTTGCCAGCCAGAAGGGTTATAAGTATAATAAACCAGTAACAAAGAGCAGAGTTCATCCAGGTCAATCAGTTGCCCAAATTATTTTATTCTACATTAAGTGTGGATTGTTTTATTCTTGTATTTGTGAAGATTCTTTATCTAAGTACAAAGATTTCTTTACTTAAATTAAAAGATCTGTTTTATCTGAAGCCAGATCATTTGGAAGATGTCAAGATTCCCTACACCACATTTATTTTTTTATTTTATTTTTATTTATTTATTTTTATTTGTCAATTGCTTACAAGATAATAGGTATAAGTAAAAACATAATTATGAATACATGGATACATATAAGAAAAATAAAAAAAATAAAAGAAACAATAGGACAGAGACGGTAGGCACGTTGGTGTGCTTAAGCACACCCCCTACAGACCTCTTAGGAAAGGTAGATAGTCTAAGGTTAAAGTTTTTGGAGTTTGGGGAAGAAACCACAGAGTCAGGTAGAGTATTCCAGACATTGACCACTCTGTTGCTGAAGTCGTATTTCCTGCAATCAAGTTTGGTGCGATTAACTTTGTTTGTATCTATTGTTTGCTCTTGTGTTGTTATGGTTGAAGCTGAAGTATTCACTGACAAGTAGGACATTGCAATGTATGATTTTTTATACTATACTTAGAACGGACTGAAGGCGGCATAGTTCTAGGTTTTCTAAGTCTAGAATTTCGAGTCTGGTGGCATAAGGTATTCTGCAACGAGTAAAAGGGTGGAGAACTCATCTTGTGAAATATTTCTGGACTTTCTCAACTGTGTTAATATCAGATACGTAATGTGGGTTCCAGACTGATGATTTACAACTTTTATAAAGCATGGTCATTGAGAAAAATGGGAGAAATGCCAAATTATCAATAGAAGGGGAAGCGAACCGGCTCTGACTTCTAAAATGATAGTTTTTAACATTTCTCATCATTGATCATATTGCCTGAAATTGGCAGAAAATAAAATCCAAAAGTTCACATTCTCCCATTCCTGATCTATGGTCCGCTCCAGGGATAAGTAAATTGTAGCCTCTAGATATTTTGGAGTACAACTTTCATAAGTCACTATCAGCATGATTAGTAATTATGTAGTGTGGTAGCCATATACATCTGAAGAAGAGCATAGGTTATACTGTAAATACCAGGTCTATCTCAAAAGCAATTGAGCAATTTTCCAGAATTTCAGGCAAGAGTTTTTCAGTTCCATTTTAGTCACTTCCAAATCTTTGTGACTGAAGGGGTATCATTCACTAGAATGGTCTATTAGTACTGGTTTCTTCAGTACTTGTAAGCTTTTGTTTGTGTCATTAGTGGCAGGACTCATAATATCATTTAACTAGCTTGACTTCTGTTGGCTTCTTTTTTAATTTGATATTTTCCAAGCATCAGAAACTCCTTCAGTAGCTCTTACCTTCATATTATATGTCTAAAACATCCTAAGCTTTAATCTAGAGCAGGGTGTCAAACTCGTGTTGTCACAGCAGCATCACATGACCAATTGGGACTTTTTTCCCCTTCGCTAAACCAGGAGAGGGTGTGGCCAGCATGTGACGCATCTAGGCTGGGGGCCGCAGGTTTAACAGCCATGATCTAGAGCTACTTATCCAGCACGAGTCCTAAAGCTCGGAAAAATGAACATCTGGTCCCAGTGACTGACCTAGATTGGATCCTAATATATTTTACAGTGCCAGATTCCATAGTTCAGCTGTTCTGACCTAAACCCTTTTCCAATAAGACAAACAGTTTTTGTCTTTCTGCAGGTAAGCATGTACTCTCTACACATCTCTGAGGACTAAAAAGTTTCAGAAAATAAAAAAAAAAAAGACAAAGCGCCACCAAAGAACCAAGATTAAGTATGATTTTGAGTCTCTGTGATGAGGCCACCCAAATTAGTGGTAAATGGGTTTTATACGCAACATTTCATAACTTACAAACTTCTGTTAAGAAGATAAATATTTGGATCCAATTCTCCATATCTCTATATATGCCTACATATACATCTGATAGGGACATACTTCTGATAGGGAATAGTTCAACGAACCAGGCTTTGAACAGGATAACCCATAACTTTTTTTTTACTATTGCCAATCTGCCACTTCAACTATTAAAGTTCTCACTGAATTACTAATCATACTTATTTAATCATGGTAATGCTGCTTGATGTACCATATATCAATTACATGTTACCTACTGTGTCATGAAGTGTTTCTTCCTCCATTTCATCTAAATTTTCCTGGGATTCTAATTGTGATTCAAAAACCACTGCTGTTTCACAGATAATTTCTCCAGCCTTCAGCATAAACTGCACCATAAAAAGGATGTTTGGGTAAAGTTGATAGCACATTTCACATGCTGCTAATGCTATGGCACAAACAACAACAATACCTTGTTAGTTTGTCCTGTTGAATTTTAGATACTATGTAACTTCAACCACTGTTAGAATGAAAAGAATCTTTAGCAAAGAATTTTCTAGAATGCATATATAAATATTGTGTGACCTCTTGTGGATTTACAAAATACTACATGCACAATTTTAATGGAAGAATTTTATAATCTGTATAAGATACTGAAGTCATTTTCCTTTTTATATTATTGACATATTTTTCACAAATGTTTCCTCTACTTTTTACAACTCTTGGTGTAGAATTTTTAAAAATCTATATAAAAAACAGTTGGTTTAGGTTGTAATCTTCTTTAATGGTTGTCTTTTTATCTGCAATATTTCCTAATTTATTTATTTTTTTATACACCTACTTTTATAAAAGAACTGCAATCCAATATTTAGGCAAAAATGCAGGAGTAGAGGCATACTGATTCATCTGTAGGAAGTGTAAATGAATTCAGTATATATTAAATTACAGATCTGACTTATTATCCCTCAATCTCAGTACACAGAATTTTTCTCTGGCTATTGTCTCCTTTATTAAACGGAAGGATTCAATGTGCTTCTTCTAAGCAACAGCTGCTTACAATGAAACAGACGGAACAAGCTGATAATATAAGCAATCTGCTTAATACTGTACCAACTTGCTGTTTTGTGTGTAGGTCAGTGAATTTCAATGGCAGCTTTCATCCATCTTGAAAATATTATAGATTAGAATATTTAATGCATCTTAATACAATGTAAAAAAACAGCTGTCCAGTAACATCTAATGAAGGAACACACACTTGATCATTACTACTACAAGTGGAATGAGAACCTTCTTTTTAAATAGATTTGCTATGGCAAAAAGCTGCAACGTGTAAAGTTTTCTGAAATTACACTTTAAAGAATTACTAACATAATCAGGATAATAAAGATAGCGCAAATCTGTGAAAGTTATTTCTAATGAAATGTACATATTAGTTTTAATAAAATATTTTGTGGACCAAGTTTTTTTCACTGCCATTTTTCAATCTATATCCAATATCATATTACGGCATTTCTTGCGAAATATACTGCAGGATGGGGTGTAATTATTTTTTTATACCGGCTACTCCATATGGGAGGATCCTTTAATGAGGGAGATACAAATATATCGTTGATATTGTTTTTAATTGTCTGACTTTATATTCTTGATTTTGGGAATGAATGTGTGGCCATGACAACCAACAGCAGTGGCAAGTTTGCAAAATCACTGCAATATTAGCAGCACCAGTCCCCCCCAGCCTGCTGAGTCACTGCAAGCTATGCATATGTATGCCAAAACTATGGTGTATATATTAGGGAAATATTTAGCATTCATTAGAAATACCAGCTTTGTGAGCAAAAACTATTCTGGTGTCGTCAAACACCATTAGCTGCTTTTTCAGACATATTAACCAGCAGGAAATTCTCAGATTGTTACATTTGAATTTCAGGGAACTCTTAAGATAATAGTGGAATGCTACATTATTTAACCTTTTGCAGAATCCCTTTCTTGTGGAACATGATAGATCATGGCAGCACAACAAAAAGCCTTCAGGGTAATTCAAGTTGAGCAAATTCTATTCATAATTTGGAACTGATCTTTGGGATAAAATCATATTGTTTTAACAGTTATTTTTACTTGCAATTAAAGGTTTATTGGAGAAATAACTTTCTTTTAAACTATAAAATGAGTCCAGACCAGACTGTGGAAAACAAGTTTTTCCTACAATTAATTATAGGAAAACAAGTATGATCTTCATATCAAGTTGTGTTCCCCCCACACACACACATGCCACCATAAACACTATTTTCTAAAACAGATTTAAAACAAATTAAAGAAATGAAAGTCCTTAAGAAAGGAAATCGGGATTGATGGTAATAAACAGATTGGTGAGTGCCAATATTCTCTTGAGTTGCCCCTTTTAAAGAGAACTCCTTTCGGTTAATGCAGGGGTGTCAAACTCAAGGCCCGTGAGCCAGATGCAGCCCGTGGGTGCTTAGATCTGGCCCATGGGGCTGCTCTGGAAACAGCGAAGGACTGGCACACAGTGCCTCTCCCAGCAAAATCAGAACTTGTGAGGGCTGAAAGCAGCTCTCCTGAGCTTCGTTTTTGCTGGAAGAGGGTTACAGGAGGCTGTTGCAGCCAAAGATGGAGCTTGCGAGGGCCATCCGTGGCCCTTCCCAGCTCTGGAGGCCATTGTAGCAGAAAACAGAGCTTAGGAGCCTATTTTCACTGGCAGAGCACTCGGACTATCATAGGCTCCCTTGACACAAGTGATGTTAAGCTGGCCACACCCACCTAACCATGCCCACTCCAGCCTTCTGAGGTCAAACACAACCCTGATGCGGGCCTCAATGAAATTAAGTTTGACACCCCTGGGTTAATGCCTATATTCTCTTGAGATCAAGAATAATCAGATCAAGACAGTCTGTCTGTTTGCCAGCAGAAGAGCAAGAAATGACCAGTGCTGCCCTTTCCTCTCTTTCTCCTAGCTCCACCCATCTATCCCATGCTTACTGGAAAAGACTTTTGCCGAAAATTTTAACCAACCACTTATGGATAGCTTATAAAAATAGTCTAAGGATGTCATAAAATATAAATGTAGGTCAGATACATTCCCTATATCAAATGTTTCATGTTCCTATTAAATAGGCAGGAGTAAATAAAAGATGTAATCTGGATCTGCTCTCAAGTTTCTTTTGATTTTGGGGGGGAGAGGTTAACACAACTAGATTGGTCACGGAAGATTCCAAAGTATGGTACAATATAGCAAAGATAAACAGACCTTTTTTTAAAAAAAAAAATGTACCTTTCAAGCCAGTGTGAAGCCTGGATTTGTGTTCTTTGGAAAACCTCTGGTAACCAAATAAATATAGCAGAAGTATTCTTAAAAAGACTAAAAATCCAAGCTGTCAAAAGAATCATACATAGTATTTATTCTATAACTTTCTATCCATGTATTTATCAGTTTCCATATAAAAGCTGTCAGAAACAATTTAATAAATATCTGTTTATTTAAGTATTCAGTTATGCATTCCCATTTGTCTCACTGTTATTCTATACCAGGGCTGTCAAACCCCCTCCCCCCCGCCCAGGGCTGGATGCGTCACATGCTGGCCATGCCTACGCCCGGTTTAGTGAAAGGGAAAAAGATTCTAATACATCACATGACGCCTCTGTGACAACGTGAGTTTGACATACCTGTTCTATACTATACTGTAGCTTTTTAACTATGTTTTAAATATACTATTTTAGAACTTTTGTTGACTTATTTGCATTGTTTTCAATTATTACTATCTGCTTCATGTAGAACTATTTCATTACACGCTACTATTCCAGATGAGGACATAAAAGGTTCTCCAAATATGTAAATGAGAAAGGTGGGATTCCAGAGACAGTTTTTTTTCAATGTTGGACCTCATCCTATGAAATAATCTCCATCTAGAGATTCAGTCAGTTCTAATGTTCTCTTTACTTTCTAACTATTTTATTATTATTATTATTTTATTTTATTTATTTGTGGAAATGTGTATGGCCACCAACTCACTCTCAGTGACTCTGGGCAGCTTACAAAAACAAAAACCCAATATACAATATACAAACAATAACATGTATGGTAAAATTTTGCTTTGTACAAATATTTCCGAAGCAAGTACTAATTTGTGCCCCACAATGTAATCATGCAAGTAATTTGTAAATATAAGTAACAGTGAGTTTTAAATGTTTATGTATTTCTTGTAGTTAATAGGCTAGAAAATATAATAGTAGGCCACATACAAACTTAAAAGTTGTGTCCTCAAATCATTTTTAACTGCACCCTACAGTTTTTTTGACAACCTTTTCAGAAGCAGTTTATTACTACTTAGGGCTGACAGAGTAGAATAGGTTCAAAGTGCATAAGACAGGATTAAAATCCATAATCTTTACACTGCCTAATGTATTATGATTGGCTGCAGAGTTGGCCAGATGCTTAGACAGAATTTGGCATTTTTATCCACCTATTAAGTCTTTCCCAAGAACTTGCTATAGGCAGATGTTGCTGTTTGATAATGTTAAAAGTTATCATTGCAGAATGTAAGCTGTTCCAAATAATGCTGCCTGTTGCAATTGATAGATGTCAGTGCCAATGGTATTCAAATGATGCTCCAGATGTTTCAGAACGGCATTCAAGGTGCCTATATTATTATTGGTACTATCTTTGTTGCTTTTGCCACAGTCATTCTACTTCTACTTGGAGGTCTTTATATATTCTGATTTTCTCCACTTCGTTTATTCTGCTGTTTTTCAAATATTGCAGCATCTACTATCCAGATTTTTTTGTCTTTCTTATTGACAACTACTAATTCCGTAGTATTAAATGGCAGAGGCTTCTCTGTTTAAATTATCAAAACCCAGAGCCCTTCATCTTCTCCTGGTTCTGGCCAATTCTTGATCTTAATCTTTTAACCACCAATTCTGCAGTTATTACATATTCTTTCATTTCAGCTTCCTTTTTTTCCTTCTTCACCTCCTTTATCCAAGCCACATTCTTGTATATCTAATGACTGGAATTGCCCAAGTGTTGAGGTGATTGTTATTGTTATCATTATTTGAGGGAAATATAAATTTTGCATGTGGTTATTTTTTTTTTACTATGAATGCAGGCTTAATGGGTGGGTGGGATCCCTACTCTAGCATAATTTTGAAAGTCTGAAAACGTACAAAGTCTTGAAGTTTAATTCTTGCTTAACTGAGTTGGTGCTTAATTTGAGTTGCAGTTCAAAAGCAACAGCAGTCTACAAATTAATATATCAAGTTAATCCATACTTGGGTCTTCAGAGACTAATTATACTAATATTATATATTATAATATTATAATTATATACAGTAAAGTCTACTAATTATATACAGTATAGACTTACTTTTATATAAGTGTAGACTTATTTTAGTTTATCCTAATATTTTAGCAATTACATTGTTTCATTTTTGTCTGGAAGATGATTCATGGCAACTGGACCTTTTTTTTTTATTTTTTGAAATTTTTCACTGCTTATCTCAGTACTTCTTCAGACTGAAGAATCTACTTGAATAAGCAGCAAAATATTTCAAACCAAAAAAAAAAAAGATTAGTTGCCATGAATCAACTTCCAAACAACTCTGCCTGGTTGACTGAGAATCTTCATCAATAAATGTTTCATTTTCTTTTTAAAAGGGAGATGATGTTTCTTTATTATTTTTCTGTAATATTTATTTAAAGCAGTGAACACAAAAATCATTACTTATTAACCAAAAATCATTACTTACTAGAAAAAAAAAGTTTAAATGACATTTCAAAACAAAAAAAGCAAAAAGTAAATAATCAGAAAAGCAAAAAGTGTTTCAGGTAGTATCTGAACCTGTGATTGCCAAATGCAATTCCTGAACTAAGAATTCTTTCCCAATCCTGCAGAATGAGCAAGTCTCCATAGAAAACTAAAGGGATATCGGCATGTAATGTTCATATAATCACTGTGGAAGCAATGTGTCAATATTAAAAGCATAGCATACCTTCAACAATTTGATTTCACATGAGAATAGATATGGTTTCTGTGCTGCATCGTAACAGAGTTTATACAAAATGCACTCCGCTACAAAAAATAAAATACTGATGTGTTCTGGAGCAATAGGGGCATGATCCAATGAAATTCCAAGAATCTCAAGAGCTTCTAAAGGAAAAAAAGGAAAGGAAAAACAAATTCAGATTGGACTTAATATTTTACAAGTCTACAAAATCTTAATATTTCACACAATACTCATCACACCTGCAACACAATGCTTGCCAAATTCTGAACAAAATAACAAGTATTAAATCAATTTCCTCCAGATTGTTTGTCTGTTCTGATTATCATGTTGATGAAAATGTAATTAAGACTCATCCCTCTCATAATTTTGATCAACAGTTGCTAAAATACTTATGCTAGAATGTGAATTAAATACTATTGCATAATAAAGCCATCCAATAAAGTTGAATGGGCCACTAAGAATGTGCAATGTGAGCCTCTGGGAGGCAATGAAGAACTCAAGATGTGACCTCCCCATCACAAAACCTACTGACCACACAGAGTCTTTATAAGCAGAAGAACACTGACACTGACATCCCCTTAAGTAGGTAAGATGTTACCTAGTATGGTAACAAAATGTTTGGAAACAACCCACAAGCTCAGAAAATGAACCTCAAGATGACTCTCCACTGAGAGTGGAGCTGATAAGTATAGCAGAATGAGGAACTTTGAAAAGACCAGTTCTTGGAATTCTTTTCTGAAAAAGGAAAGGACACAGATTACCCCCAATTACTCTAAACCAGGGGTATCAAACTCACATCATCACAGTGTCATCATGTGACATATTGTAATTTTTTTCCTTTGCTAAACCAGGCATGGGCGTGGCCAGCGCATGATGCATCTGGCCCACAGGCCATGAGTTTGACAGCCCTGCTCTTAGATAGTAGCTCCCTGCAAGGATACTGTAAGATAGCAGTCTCCAGTGGCTTTAGAGTTCTGGAAGCTGAGGGATCACTATCTGTGCTTTGTAAAAACTATTAAACAATAGTGATAACAAATCTGTCAAATTCCTTCTCATGTGGGTTCAAACTCACAAGTTTATACTGATACATTTTAGTCATGCTGGCTGGAAATTCCGGATTATGGAAGATTCCAGGATAAAAAAGTTTATTCTAGACAATTCCATAACCCGGTGACTGATCCAGATTGAATCCTGCAACTTTATCCTGGAACATGTATATTTGCCTTAATTCCATAATCTTTTAGAGACATTTATGATTTGCCAGATGAAAAATATGGAAAAGACAAGTGATTTTTGCTGATTCCATGTCTTTCCTGGATTGAAGGGCCTTCTGTAAATAGAAGAGCATATTTGAATCAATTCAACAGGTATCTAAATATTATTTACACTGATAAATAATATTTAGAACAGTTTCAGTTTTAAGTCTGTCTCTCTCTCTCCGTCTCCCTCTCTCTCTCACACATACACACACACACTCAGCATACACACAGTGATGTAATTCCATTATTCCTGAGAATATCGAAGAATAGAAATATTAAAGGAGAAAATACGCAGCCAGTTGGGACAAGTGAAGTGAGGCACAAGTATCCCTCTCCTATTACCATCTCAGAAATCTGAAAATAATAAAACCCACACAGCTCAGCCACAAAATGTTTAGGAGGCCAAGGAATGTGAATAAAGCTAGAAAGTGAACACATGCTCTGGAAAACAAGATCACCATGATTAAACCATGCCTTTGTTCCATAGTTTCTATAATTCCAACCCATTGTTTCATAGAATCTACTCATTAATATATGCTGCTTTAGTTCATAATCTACCATCAATGAATCCAATCTTATAAATACTTTAATTTGCATAACTATATAAAGAGCTGTTGCAACCCCACTATTAAGTTTGTTCTTCTTGACTCCAGTAATGTATAGGTAATCCTTGACCACAACTGAGCCCAAAATTTCTGTTGCTAAGTAAGACATTTGTTAACTGAATTTTGCCTCACTTACTACCTGTTAAATAAATCACTGTAGTTGTTAAGACAGGTAATACAGTTGTTAAGTGAATCTGGTTGCCCCATTGACTTTGCTAGTCAGAAGGTCACAAAAGGTGATCACCTGACCTTGGGATGCTGCAACTATCAGCATCACAACTATGGAAATGTTGTAATGGTTGTCAGTGTGAAAAACAAATCATAAGTCACTTTTTTCAGTGCTGTTGTAACTTCAAACAATCACTAAATGAACTGTTGTAACTCGTGAGCTATCTGTATTAAGCAGTCTGTGCTTCATCAGAATTGTATGCTGGTCTCCAGTTTAAACGAATTATCGGGGAAAAGCTGTGGCCTATTCCAAAGCCCTATTTCCTATCCATAATATAACATAACAATTTTGTTACACATCTCTTTGAATGACATCCCATTCTAGTTCAGCAGTGAATAAATACATAAACTAACAAAACAAAGTAGCATACTTAGGCATAGAATATGGTCACTATTAAGTTTTAAATCACCAATCAGCATACATATTTCAGGTAACAAGGAAGGGAATCTCAAATGTGGCAATCATTATTATTGCCCTTATCCAACCATTTTATTACTAATCTACCCTGCATTTCCAAATTATTTTAATTCTACTGTCAATTCTAAATAAAAGCTTAGGTATGAGATATACACCAGCATTTTTTTAAAAAATAAAATGTTCTGTTCTCCAAGGATTTTAAGACAGAGAACAAATCATGTTTTAGAGAATTCCCCATAATCTTTAGGGTCAATTATCATTTTATTCATTGTGTAATTGGGAAAAACTAAAGCATTTCATTATTAAGGTAAATTATTTCAGTATTTACACATTTTGCTAAATTACACCCTATTCACATCTAATTCAGAAAAAATTTCTAAAGCAATCTTATTTGAAAATGAAATCAAAAGGAAGAATGATGAATGTACATTATTTTGTAGTTGCAAAAAAATTAAAAATAAAATTGCAAGCTGTTAGGTAGAATCAGAGTTTGGTTTGGTTTTTCACTGAAGAAGGAATGTCCGATTTAGCAGAGATTAAAACAAAAACAGCTGTAGTTATAAGCAGACTAGTGAAATGAAAAGAAATGGCTGCCTAAAGAGAAGTGGATGAAGTGACCATGGGCTTCCTGATCTTCAAAAAGTGGTCAAAATTTCTTCACAGGAGCAAGCATGTGTACAAAACAAAAAAATTGAAAATAGACCCTCTACAAAAATATAATTAATAAATTGTGATGTCAGCAGTTACAATTCTGAACTTTAAGTGCATATTGTGCATGTTCAGGCATGTACTTTTACCATTCAGTCATGACAAGCAAGTTAACCACTTTCTAGACTTATGAGGGCTCCCTCAGTAGTTTTTAACGAGAACAGAATAAGCTGATTAAAAAAACTCTGAAATGTATTTTAAGGATTACTTACTGCAAGAGTAATTTCTTGAAAAATTATATCTGGGCTTGAAGTCTCACATTCTGAGACATTCATCCCATGGCTGCATCTAGCCAACTTCCCTGGACACAGCAAAGTTAAACAGTCACTGTTTTACTAATAGTTACCAACCAGTGACTGTTGATAAGTCTAATATATAAGGTAATTTTACCCCCTTACCCCCCCTTTCTTAGTTTCAAGCTGGTCTTTTTTATTTATTTATTTTTTACTTTTGGTTTCTAGTATTATTTGTTCTTCAGTTAAAAGATAGTTTTGTTAATTGTGTACAGTAGTATAGTAAAAATCCTGAGCAGATATAGAAGAAAAAAAGCCAAGCAGATAGTATTTGAATAGCAGATAATTAATTCCAAGATTATCAATTGAACTTTGAAAGTGAAATAATGTTTCAAAGGGAAATAATTTCCACTTGTTGCTTAATAGATTACAGATATCTCCATATAATCTCCCAAAGTCAAACTTGGTTTGAAGGAGCTTTAACTACTTGATGGACAAATCTCAGGCCAGAATAGTTCTGGCAGGAGAAGCCCCTTGAATGGCATAAAATGATCTCTCAACTTTGAGTTCTTGGTTCCTGGGCCCCTATTAAATAGAAAATATACGGCCAGTAGAGGGCAGAAAAACCTTAACATTTTTAGCTACTTCTTGCCACTTTCCTTACGTTTGCCCAGATTTTTGCAGCCCAGAACCCATATACCAACTCATTTCTCTTACAAATACATTTCAACTGTTCAGAGAAACCAATTAATCTTGATAATTGGCCCTATACAGCTTTTAGGCCTCTAGTTGTACATCCATAATTTAAAATAGTGTAAGAATGGATTTGCATAAGCCACTGGAATCATTCTAAGACCAAAATACACTTGATACAAAATCTTAGGGATAGCATATTCTATCTGAGAGAAAAAAAGCTTTATTTTAAGGGTAGCAAACGTTTACTGATGTTAGATACAACAGCATAAATTTCCTTCTAGGTGTCCCCTCAAATGGATTAATTGCATCCAATGTAGTCTAGACAAGACAGTTAAAATGTATATTGATTTAATTTTACAATATCTGTGCAATTTACTTCTTCTGAAATAGCAATATTTTGCATGTTAAGCAAATTATGTCATGTGCATCAATTTAAGTCATTTGCATAAGAACATCATTATTCCAATAGCATGTTGGTGTATTTTAGCTAATTGTGTATTTTTATATTGAGCAAACAGACATAACAGCTTCCTTCCACAAAATACTTTGTTAAAATGAGGTCCCTATGTTCACAATTTAGCAGCATTTGTTCAGCAAAAAGAAAAAATGTATATCAATTAAAATGAAAAAGCAACATACCTTCACTAATTTCTCCTTTGCACTGCGATAACATTATTGCCTCAGTCCATCCTATTGGAAGATTCACATACTTCCCACAACCTAATACATTGAGACCCAATCGTCTCTGTCCAGAATATAAAATGGAAAGAAGCAAAAGATTATAATACCATTTTTCCACCAAGCTAACAATAGACTTGGAAATGAACTAAAAACTAATGAAATGAGCACATTCGGAAGAGATTCAGAAGAAATTCTTCAGACTTTGCACAGTGCCTCTGACCTATTCATTAAATAGGCTGAAAAACAGTTTCTATCCCAGGGCAGTAACTTTATTGAATTCTACTGTATAGTGTAATATTAATGCAATATTAGGGGTTTTCAATTCAATGTATAGAATGTGAAGGGTGTGTGTTTGTGTTTATTTTCATAGTCATAATGTACACTGAAGATGGTATTTAATTTCATTGTAAAAAAGTACAATGACAATAAAGGAGACTAAACTAAACTAAAGCAGCCTGACATTTTTCAGTCTTCTGCTTAGAATACATGCTTGCTGATGCTGCTTAAGGAATGCACAAGACTCTTAAAGCAGTGGCATCTTTTGTCAAGACTGGAAAAGTGGAGTTGCTCTAATAAATAACAGAAACATAATAAATGGCAGTGCAAAAAAAAGCATTGTCAACATATGCAAAACTCTACTTAAAGATAATATTTAAAATGAAAATGCTGACAAGAAAATACAAGGGCTAGCCGAGATAGCAATGTTTTCATCCCTCAGGTTAGACTTAAATAAGAAGATAAATACTGTGTGTAATTATATTGTTACCATCAATTGAAGTGCCTTGCAATAAAGAGCAATTAATTACAAGCTCTGCACTCTAGCAATGACTTGCACTGAGCCAGTTTGTGAAGAGGGCACATGTAGTGCCCAAAACCAATACAATGAAACATCTTCAGGCATTTGGGAATAGGCTTTTAACATAAATCTGTCAGAGTTGGAATAACTTTGCCTTATTTTTATACTAGATTGCCATAACAATATTTAACTTGACTACAAAGGGAAAGTTTGTCAGGCCATTTCTTTTTCCTCATTTCCTGGAACAAGAGGCAATAATTAAAAACTAAGATGTCCTTTCCTCACTGCCAAGATGGTTTTCATGAAATTACTTCAATGTAATTATGTATAAAAAGAAAAAAAGTATTTCAAGCATTTTCAGCCTGATAATTTTTATACATTTTAGATGTCCAAATACAAATTATTTTAACATTGTCCTTTAAGGACATCTTTGTATGAATAACTTTAAAAAGAAAATGAATGTCATGTAGTAAAAAGTATTTTCATTAATTCTCAGGTATTAAACAGCACCCTAAACATTTTGGTTCAACAGATGGTCTTTATAAATAACCTTTTATAAATCCTACATATACAAACCTTGCATCTAACAAGCATTTTGTTAGCCAGATCTATGAATGCTTCCTTTCTTTCTGTTTCTGAGGCATTATTGAAATTCTCAATGAATTCTTCAGTAAGTTCAAATGGATTTCTAGAAAGATATACCCAAGGGAATATCAATTTAATTGGATAAATACATAGAATTAACCTTTCAAGCATAAAAGAACAGAAAGCTTATTTAATTTTAAAAGATCCATTATGCAATGTCCACTTTAATATATATACAAGGACTTTCTGCTGCCGCCTCCCTTTTACAATAAATTTTACTGCATCTACAGACTTGACAATTCTGTCCTGTTAAGATCAGAACAATACGTGACAGGCCTCTCCTTTATCTAGATGGAAATACTGGTTTTCTATTCTGAAAGTAATCTAGCTTAAGAAGTTGCAGTTCAGAATTCAATATGTTCATTAGCTTTGGCACTGATATTGCCCAGGCTTTGGTCCAGATGGGAGTTACCAAAGCTCCTAGCTGGTACATTCCTATGCATCTTTACCACTTCCACCTTAAGGTAGTACCTGCTTACTAACAGCAATTGGATCAGAATTAAGTCATGCAATTGGAAAGCCCAGTATCACATGACTGTACCATTCAGCCATGGCAGTTCTACATGTCCAATTGTCAAACAAACCCCACATGATCATTAAGTGCAATCTTACATGGTCACATTTGCAACCTCCTGCCAGCTTTGCCAGTGATTTTGCTTGCAGGAAGATAGCAAAGAAGCTCACAAATTCCGATCATATGACTGTGTGACACTACAAAGTCATAATTGCAATCCAGGTGCTGAACAATCACATGCAGAGACACTGCAATGGATGGAACTTTGAGCACAGATCATAAGTACCACTCCTTCAGCACCATTGTAAGATTGAATGATCACTGAACAAGTGGTTATTATCGTTTGAATGGTCACTAAACAAATAGTGATTAAGTACTAGGAAAACAAGAGCAAGTTGTTTGCCTTCTGAAGAGTGGTCTTTCAGGATGCACACTTTCTGTACAAGGAATCTATTATCGTCTCTCCCTTGTACTTGATATCTTTCTACTGGAACAGATGTAGTATATCCTGAGGGTACTAGTTTAAGATCTCTCAGTGTAACTGTAAAGTTCTATCTGCCTACAGTTAGTAGCTCAGTTGGAATTGCTCAAAGTAGTGTTTGACTTAGAGGTCACGAAAACAATGTGATGATCAAGAAGTTCTTCCTGCTACAGGCATTTCCACTGCTATTGAAAACCTTTAAGTCTTTGTCCAACTGTTTTCCAAAGAAAAAAGAATTCACTATCTCTACAAGTACCAAGTGCAATTAATTTCAAATCTCTTCCAAAATAAAAACTAAGTGAGCAGTTTGAGCCACAAAATACAAATGTATGCCAGGTGAAGGAAGGAACATTGTTGATTTCATAAAATTAAAAAGAAAAAAGAAATATAAAGCCAGATTTTTATTTGAAGTAGACATTTTGGGTGGGACAAATTAGTAAGAAGTGGATTGATTATGCAAAATGATTAATTGGTAAGTCTACTGTGAACCTAGATATTTAGGCCTAGCCTTTTCTTTTATTATTTATTTATTTATTATTTATTTATTTATTAGTTAGACTTATATACCGCCCCCTCTCCCAAAGGGACTCAGGGCGGTGAACAGCCAAGATAAAAAATACACATACGGAACACATGTACAATATGACAATATTAAAAATTAAAAGAATTAAATACAGTTTGGCTCTAATTAAAAATTTAAAACAAAAAGTTAAAAGAGATTAAGAACCAGGTTAAAATTTAAAAACCCGTAGGCCAGTCCGGCTTGCCGAAATAGATGAGTTTTAAGTAAACGACGGAAGGTCATGAGATCAGGGATGGCCTCACCTCCGGAGGTAATTTTAAACATACAATTATTAATGGTATTTCTGTTCTCATTTTTTTCTGAGATTAAATAGGTGCTAATGAACTGGAAAAGGAATTCTCAATTCTGGCCTTACATTCCTGGCATGGTTTTCCTGAGAGTCACTTAATATCAATTATTGCACTTATCAATGCCATGCTGTAAGCTTCAACATTGTTATTTTGCCTATTTTGAATGTTTTTATCAATTGTGTCCTATATTTTCTTTCCTTTTCCATAATTTCATTTTTAAACTTATTTTGCTTATTATTTTTGCTTACTATTTTTCCACACTTGGCTTAACACTGCTTACCCCAAAAGGGAATGAATAATGTGACAGATTTGTTATGGGTGTGTGTCTGCATCAGTTTTGCTGGATTTTATCTTCTATGATTATACCACTTCTATGATTCTCACTTATTTGTTTTTAATAAACAAAGGAGTCACCCTGTGGCAAGTATAGAATTTTTTTCTGGAAAATAGTAACACTTAGCTAGGGTTATTATTTAAAAAAAATATTGAATCCACCCTTAGTTAAGGAGTGTATATTCACTATATTTGTTATAACACATCCAATTTTGTGCAGCTTTGACACAGGAATCACTTGAAATTCTAAGGTAAAACTATGTCTTTTCATTTTTGTTTAATCAATTGTTTAACTACCATAATATTGCCTGAAATAATTCATTCAGTATTACTTGTAGATATTAAATGTTTCATATAGTATTATAGTTCATATTTATTGTCAACTCATAAAATATTTATATGGTCTGTTTAGAGTTGCCAACGGAAAGGGAGGGGGGAGAAGTGCGGCAGCTTGCAAACCAAAAGTGCATTCCATAAACGTTTTCAAAGATAGTAGCTAGGTTACTGAAGTTTCTGCTGCGTAAAATTCTAAGTGGAGAGCATGATTGATGACTCTTGGCTATGGATGTGTCCCATTGGAGAATATGAATTACAATACACCCAGGGGGTGGGGGAGAAACCAAGGTCAAGGGTGACAATGAATTATGTGTCTCAGATTCGGTTACACCCAGGCACTGCCGGACATGTTAACTCCAATAAATCCTTTTTAAGTTTTGGAAGTATGTCTTAAGACTTATGATTTAAATGGGGGTAACTGCCGGAATCCTGACAGCTAGCCAACTCTGAGACACATAATACATTGTCACCCTTGACCCTGGTTTTTCCCCCATTTAGCAATCTCTTTCATCTCCTCTGTTATTTATATAATTATGTATTCTACTTATATTTTGCCACAATTAAAAACAATCCTCTCTGGTTTATATAATATAATTTAAAGTATCCAAGCTACAAATTAAAAGCTAAAACAAAGCAATATATAAAAGCTATTTGAAGAAATCAATGAAAAGAAATTGATGGCAAGATCTAAGCTAAACACTCTGCAAAATAACTCATTTTCAGCATCTTAAGTGAAGTTAGGAAAGGAGCAAGAAGAAAGGTTATTCCAGATTATGCCTAGTGCTTGTCTGGGTTTTGCAGGCCAGAAATGATTACAGTAATCAACTTCTGATTTCATATTCTACAAGATATACACAGATCTAAAAGATATTAAGATTCAAGTCATTTTGTCAAGAATGTGATGAGGTGTTTTTAAGTAACATAACCACCCTCCTCAAACAGTAATTTCTCCAAGCAATCTTCTGTTTCTTCTATTTTTAAAGAAGATATCACAGAAATTAATTGTATTAGTTCTCATCAAGAAAATTAATGTCATATAAGAATTCCATTTAATGTGGTGATAGCAAACTCTTAAAATCAATTTTTAAAATGTATTTAAATTCAACTGACAGGACTACTGATAATGACTCACAGATGAGATTCAATATGGATTCTACTATTTCATTTAGGCAAACAGATAATATTATTCTAAGTAATGAGAATAACAAAAGAAATTGAGTGTTTCACTCCATCTATTACAATTATAATAGAGAGCTAATTCCTTAAGCATGAATTTTATTAATAGTTTCCAGTAAGTTCCAAGGCATGGGATAATATTCTAGTTCCTAAATGTGGAGAAAAGATTTATTTTTTGCTAACTCAGTTTAAGCGCTAAGATTATTTTGTTTCTTATTCCCCTTTCTCCCTAAAGAGATAGTTATGTTTCCTTATTATTTATGTTAATGTTTCCTATCTTTGAAATATAACAGTATCCGCCTCTCCACAAGTGGTACAGATATCACCATTGGAACAGATTGCTATAGTATATTATACTATATTTACTATATTATAGTAAATAATATGCACCAGAAAATGATCCAAAGCAGAATTTACAGGTTAACATCAAAAATTGGAATGAAAATTTCCATCCCTAAGTGTGCAATTGTTTTATTTTAATTTTATTTATTCTGTCAAGTATGCATTTGATAATATATGTAATATAAACATGATTATTAATACACAAAATATATATGAATAAAAGGGAACATTAAGACAGGGACGGTAGGCACATTGGTGCGCAATATCACATAACAGCACTGCTTAGCAACAACAATTGCTGTCATTAAGGATGGTGGGTCATCAAGTTAAATCTTCTTCACAACTTCCCACCCGCTTCTTACAAGCAAATTTAATGAGTAAGACAACAGAAAGTTGCAAGTCCTAGGCAGCTCGCAAATAGGTTAGTGAGAAGGTAAGTAGTTGCTACGGAATGATGCAATGACAGCCAAGCAAGGTGAGGGGAGGGGCACTCCAGATAGCAAGAGAGTGCACAAGCCATAGCCCAGTACAAATGTAACCAGATCATGATAGCTGCTGTTGGTGGCAGAAGGATATTTGGGTGGCTGCCATGGCATTACACAAGTGCAACCATGGCACCACATAAGGGATGTGTGCACTACAGAATAAGAGAATCCTGATATCTCACACTCCTGACTAGGTTCTTTGGGAGAAAAAGTGATGAGAAGGGGAATGATTTACAGGAGCGACATGTAGCCTTCCTTGATGGCTTCCCCATTAACTTTGCTTGTAAGAAGCCAGCAGAGAAGGTCACAAATGGTAATCATGTGATCATGAGACACCGCCATCATCATATCTCTTTTAATTTTTTTACTATTTATGTCGTTTTATCTTGGCTGTAAATCGCCCCAAGTCCCTTTTTATGGAGAGAGGGGGCGGTATAAAAGTGTAATAAAATAAATAAAATAAATAAATAAGTGCAAGCCACTTGCCCAACACTCAGATCGCGATCAGATGACTGCAGGAGTACTGGGTTGGCCAGATCTTTAAGGATAGATCATAAGTACCATTCATTCAGTGCCGACATAACTTCAAAGTTGCTGAATTAGTGGTTGTTAACTGAGGACTACCTGTACAGGAATCTATTAGCATAGGCTGAAAAGGCAAAAGTGAAGTCATGTGCTACCTATTGCATTGTACATCATATCTTTCATTTTCTACATTCTGATGGCATCTTATTTAAACTCTAGTAAAGTGTTTAGCTAACTTGCCCTTTTGCTTAAGATATGGGTTGAGAACCTTGAAAACATTGAAGGTATAAATACTACATCAATTATCAATATTTAAACTTACCTACGTGGTTTTCTCTTGAAATCAGCTGAATCTTTTTTCACACATTGAGCCACCAGTCTGTGATGAAGCCTTTCGTGCTCATCACGGGACACAATGCCAAAGTTATAATGCACCGGCACTTTTAAAATGGGCATAGTGTTGTAAATTCAGACTTAAAACAAAAAACAAAAACAGTATAGCCAAAAGGAAAAATTACCATTTCCTCTATAAGACTAAGCTTTAAAAGTTTTCTGTCACATCCTCCAGGGAACTGTAAAACAAAACAAAACAAAACAAAAACAATAATGTGGATATCCTAAAAAGAACAGCAATTTTAAAAACTTAAGGTTTTTTAAAGCTCTCCACTTAGAAAACAATTTAAACTGCATTTATGTTAATCAAATATTCATAACGGAATAGCTAAAATTATGTTATACTATTTACATCCCAAAAAATATAATTGTTGAATTGCATCTGGAATCATGCCAAACTGTTCAAGTTATTCCAATGTCTCTATTTCATTATTACTTCTTGATCAGATAGTTAATTAGCCAACATACCAGACTAGCATGATGTTTGATTAATCAATTTAAATGTTATTACCGGTAATAATTGGTATGTGGTAGGCAATATAATATCAAAGAATTACAATATTATCCACAAAATAGAGCTAAATAATGGAAATGTCCATTAAAATTACATCTATTAAAATATTTAAAATATAAACTCCTAAAATATAATTTAAACTATGTTATTGATAAATGTAACAATAATTGCTTATAAACATCAGAAGTAAAACATACTCTTCCTGCCCAAAAAACTTTTGGATGGAGGCAACCATTGACAGTTGCTGAATATATAGATGTTATCCAGATATATATTCTATTATAGCCCTTCCAAAGAAGGCAGACAGTAATCATCATATCAGAGATACCTTATAATAAAATTATACCTGCAGCATTAAAGAAAGCAAGTGATAGATAATCCCGTCTTTGGTTTTAAGGCTATCTAGTTTAGTTTAGTTTATTGTCACTGCACCTCGTACAACGAAATCAAACACCATCTTCAGGGCACATCATGACCAGGACCATGAAAATAAACACAAACACACATCCTTCATCCTCCACACATTAAACCGAAAACCCCGACACCACACCAACACTGCACCATACAGCAGAATTCAAAAGAGCTACTGTCCTGGGATAGAAGCTGTTTTTCAGCCTATTTCTCCTTGTTTTTATTATTCTGTACCATCTGCCAGATAGTAATAGTTCAAAAAAAGGATTCCCAGGATGAGATGGATCTTTGAGAATGTTTTGAGCTTTCTCATAGCAGCGGGAGCTATAAAGCTCTTCCAAAGAGGGGAGAGGGCAACCAATGATCTTCTGGACAATGACGTTAACCCTCTGGAGTGCTTTCCTATCTGCCATTGTGCAATTGGCAAACCATACAGAGGTGCAGTAAGTTAAAATACTCTCTATGGTGCAGCGGTAGAAGGTCACCAGCAGTTTTCCATTCAGTTGTTGTTTTCTGAGAAGTCTCAGATAGTATAATGTCTGCTGGGCCCTTTTGATCAGGGCTGCAATGTGAGCACCCCAGGTCAGGTCCTCTTTTATTAACAGCCAGAAACTTAAAACTGGCCATTTGTTCTACTCAGTCTCCATTGATAAGCAAGGGCTGGATATCTGATTTGTTCCTTCTATAGTCCACTATAAGCTCCTTGGTCTTATTGGTGTTGAGTACCAAGTTATTGTCTCCACACCAAGAAAACAACCAGTCCACCTCATCTCAACAGGGAGACTCATCCCCCCAAAGATGAGTCCCACCACTAAGGACTTATAGTAGAGATCCTATGCTATTATCAGAAATACAGGTAACCCTCAGATTACAATGGCAACTGGAACCAGAATTTCTGTCGCTAAGTGATGAGATTATAAGGTGTGATGTCATATGACTGTATCACACAGCAGCAGCAATCCCAGCAGTCCCAGTTACTGTCATAACCCCAGGACTGCACATGTCACTAAGGAAGAAAAGGAAGGAATCCCAAGCAGGAAGGTCAGTGAATGAGAATCGTGGATAATCATGTGCCACAAGCAAATGCTACAGAGCAGAGGCAGGTGGGTGGATACCACAGGCAGGAAGGCGAAAAAGCAGCAACAGCAGGAGTACCTTGTAACCTCCTGCCAGTTTTCTCACCGACTTTCCTTGTGAGAAGCTGGCAGGAAAGGTTGCAATGATCAAGTGACCATGGAATACTACAACTGTTGTTAATTGTAACCCAGTTGCCTAGAGTCCAAATCACAATCAAGTAATTGCATGGATGTTGTGATGCCACAATTTCAAGGACCAGTTTTAAGTCTCCCTTGATCAACAATTAACATTGTCCTAATTTTGAACAGTTGCTGAACAAATGGTCATGATCCGCAATCATTCCATAAATTCAACAAAATTTACTCTACTGTATGGATTACAGCCTCTTTTCAGCAAACACTAATCTAATGTGTATCTAATCTAATTGGATAAAATCCAATACAGTTCATTGTGGCATTTGTCATTGGAACTCTCTTTAAGGCTGTGTTAAGAAGGATCTCAAAAACAGTGGGATTGCTATGAATTCTACCACATAAACAGATTAGATAACTAAAATTGCCACAGTTTATAGCTTATACCACTAGTGGGATTAGGATAATGAAGATAAAGGATAATAAAGGATAAATAAAGAAAGCACCAATAAGGAAGAAAAATAATGCAGCAATTCCACATTTTTCCTTAGTAAAAAAAATCTTCCTTATGGAAAAATGCTAGGAATGTTATAAATTTATTATTCCATTTATTTATTTTATTTTGTTCATTTAAACAGAAGCCCATCTCACATGATTCTGTGTACCTCACAAATTAAAACGGTGATGACAAACTCATGTAAATAAATTAAAACAATTAATCAGAAACATAGAATGACTGGAAAACACCAGCCTTCAGACAATATAGATATCTTGCAGTCTCCCCACATCTCCACAGTACAACATGAGGCAAAATAATCACAGAATAAAATCTTATCTGGAAATACACAGAGAAGACATTTAAAATAGATGATAAACTCATGAGAGTGCCAAATAATTAATACTTTATGTGATAAAATAATTCATTTATTTAAGCCAAAGCCATAAATATCCTTTGTGACTACTACTGGTGTTCTGCCTATGGCTCAAATATTCTTTCTGAAACAAACAAATAAAAAATGGAATATGATACATTTAATAATTAACAGAGAAAGCTATTATTAGATGCCTTACTATTTGCCAAGAAACAATCTGTCAGCTTTGGAATCCTTATTAAAAGCTGCCACCTAGCTATGAAGGATGGAAAAAGGGGGTGTTGTTATTTGAGTAATTTTCAATAGACATAATAGATATGTAAGACTGTCAAGGTCATTTTCTACAGCAAGAATTATAGTTGAAAAGTGATTGGTTCACGCGATTGATGATGTGGAAGAAAAAGGGTGGGCGTTGATTCAGTATTGTGGGAAGTCTGGAAGGAACCTTAGTTCCGTAATTCCACAGATGTGTCGAGTTTCTGTTTTTTAATTAAAGCACTTTGAGAATATGCTTGTCTCGGAGTTACTGATTGAAACAGACAATTTCTGGAACCCTGACACAATCCTGCTTGGTTTGTTTTTTAATTTAAGATTTAGCAAATTATAGATGCTCCATTTTAGTTAGAAAGCATGGTTAAATCCATAGTATAGATTATTTCATATATTTCCTCTTACAAAAAATGGTCTATTCTGGAAATTAAAAAAAACTTAAGTAAATTGTGCTCCATATAAATCTGATCAAATTTCATCAAATAAATACAACTTTACAAATAGCTTTCCACCACATATTCTATATTAGTTAACGAGTAATTAAAAAGTGTTTATGCTTATAATGAAGATTTTCTTAGAAAAGGTCAACTGCACTGACTGATTTGTTTTTGCTGGGGTACATTTCTGGAAAGGGAACTTTTATCATTGGTCCTTCACACTCCTGAGTCTGTCTGGTGACAGGTCAAAAGAAAGACACAGCCTACATGTCCAAGATTCTACTTCTCATCCTAACATTAAATCACTGAGAGTATTATCAGTCGCTCAGTATTCCAACAGCACTCACAGCTACTATCAGGATTTACTGATATTTCTCTCACTGCCTATAAATTTCAAAGCGGCAATTCTTCACAGTTTTCAGATGATGGCTACACTGAAAACTCAACAACTAATTTTAGTTAAAAGTTAAGAAAAGAAAATGGCTATTCAAAGAGGCTAACACATGAACAGTTCAATTATAAGAAAGAACATGAAATTTGAAACATTCAAAGCATGATTGAGAAATTGGACTTTTACATGGTATTAGATAACATCTACTTACATTAAATTCTGATGAGGTCTAAGTGTATGTCATTTCAGGATCTTAAACTATTTTATTTATTACATTTATATGCCACCCATTTCATCAGGCAAAGCATGCAAATGCAAGTAGATAAATGGGTACCACTGAAGTGGGAAACTAAGAGCACTCTGTTTCACCACACATTCTGCACTGCTGTGTGATATCATGCTGACCACTTGACCATGGAAACATCTTCAGACACTACTGACTCAATGGCCTGGAAAAAGAAATAAGCACTGTCACCTAAAATCGGCTACAACTAGGGAAGTAAAAACCTACTAGGATTCCTTTATATTTGCCGTCTTATCAGAAACAACTCTGGGCAGCTTACAAACATTAAACTAGTACACATTAAAACAATAAAAAATAATAATAAATACCATTAAAAGATGAAGAGGAGGCAAACATGAAACACAAAGGTAGAGGTAAAGGTCTTTCCTAATCCAATATTCACCTCCTGAATGGGGGCCCTGAGTCAACTGGCAGAGCCAGATGTTCAGAAGGTCAGAAAGGTGGGTGTGAATGTCACCTGGGGCGGTACAATATTCCAAAGGGAAGGAGCTATGGCAGAAAAGGTTCTTCTCCTGGACCCCATCAGTTGAAAATCCTGCAGCATGCCCCCTTCTATTGGCTAGGTAGAATAGGCTATTCCTATCAAGGTGAAATGGTTCCTCAGGTAACCTTGACTCAAAATTTAACCAACACCTTGAATTGCACCCAGAGGCAAACCGGCAGCCAATGCACTGCACAAACAGTAGTATGTGCACATGTGAGTATACACAGTGACCTCTAGGAGGGAAAAGATGCATCATGGTACCCACAGACACTATCTCACCAACTCCTGTTTATGTTATGATACTCAAAATATTTAAATGGCTACACATTGGTTCACATAAAGGAAAATGTACCCCAGTTAACTGAGTAAAGTATCTGTACCCCACTTAATTGAGATTGCTGCAATATTTAAAATATCTCAATCTAAAACTGAGTTGATCACACAGCCACTTTTTTCTAGATTGAGAAATTTTGCTACTCCCAAGCTTGTTTTCTCCCTCCCTCCCCACTCTCTTTCATACACACGTAGCACATAGTAGTAACACAGGAAGCACATTGCACTGCCATCAAATCCACCTTTAGCACAGGCTTCTAGATGCCTTATGAGATATTTCTTTACTGAACTCTTGTGCTTTTTAAGGAAGGAACAGAGAAAAACACTGTACTTTTATTATACTGTACATCAACTTAAAACCACTTAAAATATTATTTCATGTTGACATTTTTGGTGTGCCTAGATAAGACTATGTAGCCTGAAAGTGACAATAAACAGCTAGGGCAATAATATCCTATTGGCTTTGGACTTTTGGCACATCACCCAGACTGTTGCTAAAATGAAGCATACTATTCTTAGAGTTAGCAGAATACTTTTTGCAAGGCTTGGCTATAACGAAGGCATCATCTCTTCTTTTCTTTTAATAAAAACATTATCCTAAAAGCTCAATTAACCAATTCTAAGATGGGTGGTGGAGATCAATGTTTACAGACTCATCTAGAGATGACCATGGCATATGGAAGACTGTGACTTGGAATATACAACGAATAACTAATAAAAGGTGTCAAAGAGATATGTTGTGTGTATATGAAACTTAAAAGTCTTCCAATAGGATTTTGTCAAAGCTCACTATCTCCTGGTTTCTAGGCCAGCAGCTTAACTACTACACACCAACTGGTCATATATAAGTCATTTAATAATCTTAAAAACATTTCCTTTTTTAAAGTGATGTATAACAAATAAATTGAACTACTTCACTTAGCTGTCTCTCAATGAAATCAAACTTTGTCATGTCATTGTTCGAATAAGGACACTTTGATGTCTGCTTATCCACTGGTTCGAGAAACCTGTTCTGAAGGACAGCTTATAGCAGAGGTCTCCAAACTTGGCAACTTTAAGACTTGTGGACTTCAACTCCCAGAATTCTCCAGCCAGCTATGCTGGGGGTTGAAGTCCACAAGTCTTAAACTTGCCAAGTTTGGAGACCCCTGATTTAGAGTTAGACCATTTTCTTTCTACAGACTTACAGCACCCTATAACATCTCTGTTGCCAAATATACACCAGCGAAGACTTCAAATCATCATAACAATGATTATGTGATAGCAGAATATACAAACACTGTAGGAAGAGGCTGTATTGGCAAATAATCAGGAGCACCTTTTCAGCCTAAACAAATGCCATTTAATAAAATGCAATATCGTTTGTGAATGGGAAAAGGAGCCGATTTAAAAGATGCAGAAATAGATAGAAATAACAGACTATGATAACTGCCGCCCTCTAGCGGGTTCTCAGAAACTTTACAGCCCAGAACTCACGTCCTCACGCAAGCAAGCTCTCGTACTAATATTATTCCTACTGTTTTCTCGGCGCAGGATGGAAGTGATTATTTCTCAGCGCTTTCTTCAGATATAGTTTCCAGTCCTAGTACTACGAGTACGAAGCAGGTCCGAAGGAACCCGCTTAACTTTCTCAATCCCGCCGGTGCTGCCCCTCACTTAGGTGGGCATTAAGACAGACGTGGAACCGCAGCTCACGAACCAGCGGTAATGACAACTCTAACCGGGTTACCAGGCAACCTGCCGGGATTAAAATCTTTCCCTTGCGAAGCTTCCGACTTTGGACCGCATCCGCGACAGTCTTGTTAAACTTACCGTACTCGTAGGAGGCGGCGAAAAAGAACAAGCGCGTCGGCCCCACGCTGCCACCTTGGCGGGGTTTTCATGAGTCGGGGCGACCGTTGCCACGGACGCAGCAGGACGGGACTCCACGGAGCGGGAGAGGTGAAGCTCATCTCTAGCGCTCCAGATCCAGCTCCCTGGCGGCTATTCCTGCGCCGCGTTTTGTATTATGCCGCTGCTGTAAACAGGAGCTATGTGTAGCGGGAATCAATATCGGGATTGTTTTAATGACGAATATCGTTTGTTTCTTCTTTCCCTCCTTCCTTTCTTTGCGAACTCAAGGCAAGAGACATGGAAGGAGTCGGAGAAGGTCTGCCTTCTGGGAATTTAAGTATTTTAAATAAATGCACCCCATCCCAATAAATAAAATGAGAGAGGTGAATCCGAAAGATAGACACTTCTTTATTGGCCAGCTGTGGTTGGGCACACAAGGAATTTGTCTTGGTGCAAATACTCTCAGTATACATAAAAGAAAAGGATACATTCGTCAAGAATCATAAGGTACAACACTTAAGGATAGTCATAGAGTACAATAAGCAATCAAATCATACTAGGAAACAGTCAATGTAGATGATAAGGAGAGTTGAACAATGTTGAGGGAATTAAAGGAAAGTGGCCTTTGTGTTTTCAGAAGTACCACGAATCTATTACTTGCTCCTGAATAAATGACCAATATTAACTATTCATTTGATTCATAAATACAATTCTGGTAAACCACTTGGGTGACCCTGATTTTGTATTTATCTGCATCTTCCCCAGCCCCTTTTTATACTATTTATCTAAAAAGTTCTTGGGAACTCAAACGTTTACACATTCATTTCTCAGCGATGGTTGGGATGTGAGTGGGGGCTTCTTTTAAAATTATAGACACAGATGGAGGTCCACCAATGTAATCAATTGTGGTCCAGAAAGTTTATAACATTTCTATCAAAAATCAGTAGTACAGATAGTCCTTCACTTACAATTATTCATTTAGTGACTATTTGAAGTTAAAACAGCGTTAAAAAAAGTGGTATATGACCATTTTTCATATTTAAGACTTTTGCAGCATCTCCGTGGTCATGTGATCAAAATTCAAATGTTTGACAACTGGCATGTATTTATGAAGGTTGCAGTATCTTGGGGTCATGTTTTGTGACCTCCTGAGACAAGCAAAGTTAGTGGGTAAGCCAGATTCATTTAATACCATGCTACTAATTTAACAACTGTAATGATTCACTTAACAAGAAAGGTTGCAAGAAAGGTTGTAAAAAATTCACTTAACTGTTTTGCTTAGTAAAAGAAATGTTGAGCTCAATTGTGGTTGTAAGTCGAGAATTACCTTGTATTACATATAGCACATATATCATCTATTATCATACATGATATACAACATTGTAATGACTTTTGATTGATAGAAAAATTCCTCATGAGTAAAAGTAATAATTCTAACAATAAAGTCTATTTTAATATCTTCAACCACAAATGTTTCAGACAAATCAAGTTTCAATACATTTTCTCTCTATTTAGAATAAAATATTCTTTATTGGCCAAATGTATTAGACAACCAAGTAATTTGTCTCCAATGCTTAAGCTTTCAGTGTACATACAAATAAGTATCATCATAAGATACCAATAAGAGAAGGTAATAGGAAAGATGAGAAGGGTAATAGTAATACAGCCCTACCCATAGGTAACTATCCTTAGACATAAGACAGTACTGTGGGAATTAGGTGTTTGGCAGAGTGAAGCCATGAGGAAAAAAACTCTGTGTCTAGTTATTTTGGCATGCAATGGCCTATAGCAGCATCCTGAGATATGATGACCCGTAGTGTCTCAAAAATAACAAAGAACTAAAACATGAATCAAGGTCTTGTAGTACCTTCAATTTAGCTTTGCTGTTTTATTAGTCACAGTTTAAATTCAAAAAGCAGATAACGAAGCAAAAGGAAACAAAAACAAATCACATTGATGAGAGTTATCCAAGATAATTAATCACACACTCCAGGAAGATAACAAGGAGTCCATGGGAAGAATGCCAACTAAGATAAACCTCATCCAAGGAAAGCACTAATTTGACTCCAGCGTCTGTGAAAACGCAGTTCCAAAGTCTTATACAGAGCTCACAGCTGCAACCCATGAGGAGGATCATGGTCCTCTCCTCCCAAGTAAACCACACTTTTCCCTGATCCTCTCCTCCCTGCGTGCCCTAGGATGGATAGAAGATGGACCTTGTTCCTCCTCTGATTGCTCAGCCAGCCTCTGCCCTTTCCCAGCCTCCTTCCTCACCTCTGGAGGCACACTTCCACTCCCTCTGGGCTGTTCTTCCTCAGAGTCAGTCTCCACCAGGCGCATGACATGAGGAGTTGAAACAGTTTATGTCTATGTTTATGTTTATGGAAAAGAGTTTAATCTCTCTTCTCCATAAAATAGAACTGAAAACAATCCTTACTACCGACAATCAGTGAAGAAACTCAGAGGTTTAGTGCAAGAGTCTAGCACCGTGATGGTGAACTTATGCCACACGTGCTGGACATGGCATGCACAGCCATCTCTCCGGGCATCCCAACTGTCGCCCATTGCTCTTCCGGGTTCCGGTGCACACATCTGCACTGGCCAACTGGTATTCGTGCATGTGGAAACACCAGAAACTGGAAGAACAGCTCCCCCGGTCAGTTGGATCTTCACGTGCGTATGCACGCCGGCCAGCTGGTCTTCTCACACATGGGAGTGCCGGAAGCTGAAAAAGCAGTTACCTGGAGTGCATGTGTGCACCGGCCAGCTAGTCTTCACACATGCATGCACATTAGAAACCAGAAGACCAGGTGGCCAGTGCACATATGCTAAGCTTCCAGGGCTCCCACGCGCGTCAGGGAGCTGCTCTTCCAGTTTCTAGCCCCCAAAAAGTTACCCACCACTGGTCTAAGAAGACAGCACTTAAACAAGGAACTGCTATTCTATTTCAAATTATAATTTGTGCGATTTTCCCTTTCTGTATGGGGTACAATGTAAGCTCATAAGTGAGACTCATATAACATGTTATCTCATAATGTGCTGTGGCTTAGCATATTATTGTAATTTGTATTATTTATTAGAAGTATAATTAATATACTTGCTCCTCCAGTTTTTCTTCCAACCATGTAAAGTAGGTTGGGCTAACAAAGGTGGCCAATATGCTTCTATGGATAAAATGGGCTTCTGCCCAGTCTCAGTTCTTGATCTTAGCCACTATTACTCTCTGGCTTTCTGATCTTGCTGGTACTGGGCAAATTGTGTCAATAGCCACCATTAAGCAAAGTATAGATTAATAAGGGCAAGTAAAGCAGACTATTGCATACCCGCAATAGTTGCCTTTTGAGCAACTGAGTGCTTAAAGTACTATAGAAGAACTGTAACTCAGCTTTGCTATAAACCAAGATCAATTTTGTACCATTGATATTTATTTGTAACCCCTAAATAGACCCAACTACTAGAAGCAATTACATTGCAGAACTGAATTACACTAATCTTCAAACACTGCGGACTTATTGTATATCGCCCTTGCTATGTTAAACATTGGAAAATGTTATGAACATCACTATACTATTGTCAGTTTGCTTGGCCCCTTGCAAATTCAAAGAAAATCATTATGTATTCACTTCATATAAAATATGATAAACAGTAAAACAGTTCATCAATGTATTTTGTTTTGATAATATGATATTTTTGTTTCGATAATATTTTTTTTTCAGCTGTGTTACAACTCTAGATATCTGTGTTCACTTGTACGAACCTCTCCATATCTCATACAAGAAACATTTAAAAATGCTAAAGGGGACTAATGAGACCCAATTGGAAATATGATTCACACACAAAGGTTTTCTTAGCAATATTATATACATGCTTTCCCATGTAATCTTCTGGAATAATTTTCTGCCTCCGCTCTAGCTTGCAAAACCTAATTGCTGGGAAATCTCCATCTAGACCTAGCCAACTGCCCTCAATTTCCCGATAGTCGCCAAGCTCGGACGAAGCCTACGTTCCTAGCTAGGCGAAGTCATATCGCTAGGCAAGCTAACGGATTTGCTTCCGGTTGACACCCGGAAGTGAAGCTTAGAAAGTGGGAGTTGCAGTTCTTCGTTCTTCCCGATCTTGTCTCTTTGCTTGTTTTCACCGATCCTGCTTGCTTTCACTGCCCAATGCATCCGCGGCGCCCCGAGGGCTTCGACGGCCTGGGCTATCGGAGCGCCCGAGAGGAGCCCGGAGGTTTCGCGGCCAAGCCGGACCTAGGCCACTGGGTCACTACCCCGCCTGACATTCCTGGCAGCCGCAATCTCCATTGGGGTGAAAAGACGCCACAGTTCGCCGCAGGCACACCTTTGGTGGCGGCTGGCCTCAATGAGGACCCGTACCTAGCTGGCACCAATTCCGGTGCGTAAAACAAATCGTCGAATGCGGGAATGGCACGCGCAGATTAAGAGCCTGGCCTCCGCCCTTAGGCAGCAGGTGCTCCGGTGCGTCAGGCAGGTCTGCTCCGCAGTCCTTATTGGTTAGGTCCGCTTGAAAAGGCTACCGGAAACGGTGTGCTAATTTACATTCTTTGCTTTGGATGCTGTCCAGCACTTTGCTTTGCAATCCATGTCTTTAGGTGTGACTTTTTGGAAGCATCTTGACATTTGAGTGGCATATGCTAGGCACTCCTCTCCCCCCCCCCAAAAAAAAAAAAAAGTTATACAGTATTTGGAATATTATTTAAGAGATACAAGGAAATTAAATATTTAACCTATTTAGAAACACTGTATATCTTGCAGTTAATAAAGACACCTAATGTGCTAAAATTCATAGATTTGCTATATACTTTATTGCAATGCATAGTAAAAATTCTATACTGAAATGTGTTGCTTACATTCTGGCTTTAATGTATGGTTATCTGTCTTTTAGAGCAAATAAATCGGTTTGCAGGCTTTGGGATTGGCTTGGCAAGGTAAGAGGTCTAATCTTTCATTAGTGGCATTTTTTAAAATGCAAAGACCCCTTTTTTTTCAAAATTCATGCCCACTGTGTAATTCAGAAATGTAATACTGCCATTAAAACTTTAAACAAAATGTTACAGTTGTTGTGTTTCATAACTAACACAGTTATTAATATTGTTAAGTAGCTATTTAATACTCTATGTTTGTTCAGTTTTTGTGGCTGCCCATGTCAATCAATCACTCTAAGTGGCCTGTAATATCTGAATCCATCTGATGTTGCTAACTAACCAAGGCTATTCATACTCTTTCCTAGTTTTTGGCTATTAGTACTAATGCTTGCAGTAAAACTACACTAAAAAAAATTACTAATTTGGAACAGTGGTGGGATTCAAAAAAATTTACTACCAGTTCTGTGGGCATGGCTTGGTGGACATGGCAGGGAAGGATACTGTAAAATCTCCAGTCAGAGGTGGTATTTGCTGGTTCTCTGAACTACTCAAAATTTCTGCTACTGATTCTCCAGAACTTGTCAGAACCTGCTGAATACCATCTCTGATCTAGAAGGAGATAGTGTTTAACATCTCAATTTGAACCAACAATTCTTCAAGTTGGTCTCAACTTATAGTGAAAGTTTGGAATGATACATTTTCAAAACAACTCATAACTGAAATAAGTTCATCTCTTTGGAGATAATCATTAATTTATCTGAGCAAAGGGTTGTTTAATTATAACAAGTTAGCCATAATTTGCCAATGTATGTATCCAATCCTGAACTCTTATTAACAGTTTGCCAATAAGATCTGAATTGGATGGAGTAAAGGACTTCTGTTAGTTCAACCCAATATGTAATGTGTTTTCAGTGTAGACTGAAGCGATAATCGAAATTTCTATTATCTGTAAAAATCCAATTTCTTTCAAAAATTTATGTAAGAAGGGTCTTAAGAATGTTTATACTTGATGTTGAATCATATAAATGTTTTGAAGATTCTGTTAGTGAGCTGGTTTTGATATAGTGTAAAAAAATTAAGACAGGAATCCTGGATTATTTCCATATTTTATTTAGATCATATAAATTTTTAGCCTTTTACTAATCCGCTATGAATATAATCTCATGAATTTGTGGTTACTAAAAGAGCACTTTCAATGTGCCATTCAATGCATTGCAATTCAATGTGTCATTTCAGTGTGTCATTTCAATGTACTTTTTATGGCCCCCTGGTTACCATTAGTCTACTTTGGAAATAAAGGATTTTAAAAATCTTTTTAGATAATTTCTATTCAACATATCTGACATCTACTGAAATGTTAGATTCATTATTATAGAGCAAATTGGAATAAATAATTGCCCCAGAACACTATAAGACCATGAAAAATGATAACTAGAATGCAGTTGACTTAAATTATTTATGGTTGCTTCTGTATATAAATTAAATTTCTTACTATGACTAGTATTACATTCAATACTAGAACAATTTCACAACCAAAGAAATCCCAGCAATATTTTGGAAAACTTGGATTTGTAAATATAGGTAGTCCTCAACTTACAACCATTTATTGAGTGACCATTCAAAGTTACAATGGCACTGAAAAATGTGACTTACAACGCTTACAACCAACATAGCATATCCATAATCATATGATCAGGGTTGCTTGGCCTCTGACATGTATTTACAATCATTGAAGAGTCCTGGGCTGATGTGATCATCATTTATGGCATTCCTAGCCATCTTCTGGCCAGCAAAGTCAATGGAAAAAGGCAGTTTTGTTTGAAGACCACATGATTCAACAACTGCAGTAATTCACTGAACAGCCATGGCAAACAATCTCATAAAATTGGGTGTGACTCACTTAATGACCACCTTAACATAAATTTTAGTCTCAATTGTGGTTGTAAGTTGAGAGTTACCTGAATATTCCAATTTGGATGGATCTTGCGTAGGTAAGAACCAGCTGTATAACAAAACCAATTTATCATACTAGAAGCAATTGTTGTATCCAGAATTAATATGGCAGTTAACTATTAAATTTTGCAAAAACAACAGCAGTAGCAAGAGGACGTATTTGTCCTATTGCAACAAAATGTAGACTTATAAATTAGTTTGTCATGCTCTGCTATTCATACTGGTTTTGCAGATGCTTAAAGTTTATTACTAAGCCTGAAAGCCAAAGTGCTATCAATCATAAAAAGAAATGTTTACAACATATGTATGGATTTTCTTCAGTAGCGTCATTCTACTGAAAGCAGAATTTTTAATAATATAATCACAAAATGTATAGATGTAATGCACTTTAATTCTATCTACACTATGTTCACGATTATTAAGCAAGCTGTATTTTTGAGGATTAATTTTATTATTGAACAACTACAGTGCTCTTGATCAACCCAAAATGTTAATAAACCTCAAACCAGAATATTTTAAAAAGTAAAAGTGAGGATATGGCTTTCTTGGGAGAATATCTATGTGTGCACAATTATTGGGCAACTATTAGTGTGCAGAATTATTATGCAACTAAATGAAAAATGAAAATTTTCCCATTTATTTTCATCTGTTAAAGTTTCCCATCTAAATAGGAGCATTTTGATGCATGCGATGGAGCATTGTTCTGCATAAAAATCATGGTGATCTTGAAAGATGCAGACTTTTTCCTGTACCACTGCTTGAAGAAAGTATCTTTTAAAAACTGCAGTAGGTTTGGGAGTTGATTTTGAGTCCATCTTCAACCCAAAAGGGTCCAACTAGCTCAACTTTAATAATACCAGACCATACCAGTACCCCTCCTCCACTTTGCTGGTGTCTGAGTCGAAGTGGAGCTCTATGCCCATTACTGATCCAGCCCCAGGCCCTTCCATCTGGTCATCTTATCTCATCGGTCCATAAAACCTTTGAAAAATCTGTTTTCAGATATTTCTTGTCTCAGTCTTGCCATTTCAACTTATGTATCTTGTTCAGTGGTGGTCAGGTTTCAGCCTTCCTTACTTTGGCCATGTCCCTGAGCACTGAATATCTTGTACTTCTGGGCACTCCAGATAGGTTGCAGTTCTGGAATATGACAGCACTGGAGGATAATAGATTCCTGGTAGCTTCACATTTGATTCTTCTCAAATTTTTGGCAGTTAATGTGTGTCTTTTTTTCTCAACACATTTCTTGCGACCCTGTTGACTATTTTCAACAAAATATTTGATGGTTCTGTGATCATGCTCCAATATCTTAGCAATTTCAACAGTGCTGCATCCCTCTGAAAGACATTTTACAATTATTGACTTTTCAGAGTTAATTAAATCTCTTTTTTAGCCCATTTTGCATGGGGAAAAGAAGCTGCCTAATAATTATGTACACCTTGATATAAGATGTTGATTTCCTTAGGCCACACCTTCCCTCATTACACAAATACATATCAACTGATATGCTTATGCCAACTAAGTATTCAAGTTTATACAGCGTGGAAGTGGAAAATATGCATAAAAATGATATGGTCAAAATAATTGCCTAATAATTGTGCACACAGTGTAAGTATGTATAAACCTTTTGTTATCCTTGTTGTAATTGGTATAGAAGTTGCTTGAGGGGATGTTCACTATATGAGATTTTTTATGAATTGATAGGTCTAATTGGCCATGCAAAAAGCACTATACCTCTCAGATTAATTTCTCATGAGAAAAGATACATACTACTCGTTTCCCTCACTTTCCTAGGGTAAAACAAAACCACAAATCTAATAGGATGGGCTTTGCCAATTGGCCATTGTGGTTTTTAACTGCTGCTTTTTAAAGGTTCCATTGTAACCATAGCGGAGAATAACCCCTCCCCTTGGAAGTGTGCTGCCTAGCAACTAGTGCCAATAGTGCAGTATGCTTTCCTTTTTAAGTGGCAAGGCATTCTCACACAAGTAGTTGAACCAGCTATACAGTTCTTGCTGCTTACATGTGGCAGGGCTGACTGATGAAGTCTTGGACACGGATCATAACGTACAATAATTCCTGTCTGGCTGTTTAATGTGATATGCTGATTTGTTTTGGTTTTTTGTGGCTGTGTGTCTATATAAATGGATTTCATAGCTAGCTCATGTAAACCGAATAGAGAACAAGTATTTCACATTTCACTATTTCTAGACATTATCAAACTGACAGTTTTGATAAGTGTAGACTGTTATCAATCTGTCTAATACCTATGTATATTCATTTATGTAAATGAATTAATTTTGGTGGGGTTTGTAGGTTTTATTCCCCTCTATGTTTGTATTGACAGGCTACTTACATGTTATAGTAGCCCATCTTTGTCTTTCAGCAAAGGTGGACAACCTGGATCCTTAGAAATGTAAAAACGATTGTGGAAGTTATATCAGAAACACATAGGTTGTCTGTTAGAATGAGTTTATTTTGGGCAGCTATTTTGCTTCATCAGAATTCAACACACCTCTTCAAAACAAACAGCACTCATCTTCTAATCAACAGAGTGGTTATTTGGTTTCGATCTAATAAATGGGGCTTCTGAGCTATGAATTCAATGCAGATCGTTACTGAAAAAAACATACTACTCACATTATTTCTGCCTTATTTTGTAGAAGCAGAATAACTCATCTTAACAATTTTCCATATTAGAAAAACATTTTGTATTTCTCATATATGCAAAAGAAGCTGTAGTTCAATATACAACATAGATTTTTGCAGAAGGCAGATAGATATATGTGTGAAGCTTATTGAGAGTTAGCTATGTGTTATAAATCTTAATTTCCTAGACATTACAGTTGAACAAATTAGAATAACCAATGTTCTAATGAAAGTTGAGCATTTAAAATAATTGTTTCTTCACAGTTTATTCACAGAAAATGTGCTGGCTCATCCTTGCATTGTTTTGCGTCGGCAATGCCAGGTAAGTTCTTTGGGCTGTTGTAGGCTATTATTCAAACATTTGTTTTGTGTTTCTCTGTATATAATTAGGACAGCGGGTTCCGTGCATATTTAGCATTCAATTTTATAACTTTTTGTGATATTAAAAATGTATTTCTTCACTTTTGTAAAATAGAAAATATCAAAAGATTATGAAGTTAGTTTAACCTGGCATAACATTCATACAGCCAAATAACTCACACTTCTACATCAAGTTTGTAGAGATTCTCAGTCATCCAGGTCATGATTGTCCCAAAGGTGCTTTTTCAGGAGGCAACTGGACTTCCTAATTTTTTTCTTTTGAAGATGTTTCGCTTCTCATCCAAGAGCTGAAGAAGTTTCTTGGATGAGAAGCCAAACGTCTTCAAAAGAAAAACCAAGGAAGTCAAGCTGCCTCCTGCAAAAGCACCTTTGGGTTCCACACCAAGTAAATAAATTGTTTTACTGCTCTAACTGAACCGCTTAGTAAAATAGAACTGAATTTTATATTTCACTGAGCTTTTCACTGAGTTCATCTTCTATATTGTTCCTAGTTTAAACTTTATTTATACTCAGGTCTGATATTTTATATATTTTAATGAGAAGTTGAAATAGTATCCTCCTTTTTTCCAAAATTATGAATTTGTTAAAATCTTTATCAGTGTAGCCAATCGTAAGGTAAAATACTTAAGGAAATTCATTCAAGCTATACACATCTTTTGAAATAAGTGTTTTAGAGCCTCTGGGAACACATAAACACCTCTTATCAATACACTGATAACTTTACAGCTTCATAAACCATTGCCAGTCGTTTCCCTATGGATGCATGTATATTTGTACATATACACATATAGAGACATCTCAGAGTGGCTTCCAAAGCAGCAGCACAGTCCTTAAAAAAAAAAAGAGGAGGAACTTTGTGGATTTAAAAAAAGAAACTTCATATATGCTCCATCATGTTCTGAAGCACCTCTTCTGAAAGATCTAAAAATCATCATCCTAATATTTTGAAGACACCCATTTTAGTATTTGGATCTGAAAGGCAATGCTGCTGTACCTGTTGGTGAATCTCTAAAGGCATTCACACCTTTTGCTGGTTTTACTCATAGCCATAATGGCTCAGAAAAGTCCATATTTTCATTAAGGAAGTAGTGACGTGTGGTCAGGCCCATTTCTGTCTCTTTGATATTTCCTAATTCTTCTATGCAGTTTATTATGCAAAAAAACAAAAAAAGTAGATAAAACAAGGTGTCCTTGCCATTATAGAACTCTTTGGCTGCAAAATCTGGAACTTCTAATTTAAGTGCAATGATATATTAATGTAGATATGATTGCCCCATTTGAATTTATTGTCACAATATATGGGATTCGATTATATATATTTTTAGATGTAAAAGTATTCATGCAACGTTTATTGCATCTAAAGATCCAAGGGATCCAACTCAGACACATCATTAAAGATTTGTAATCATGATTTGTCTACACAAAATAAGCAATAGCGATCTAGCATATATATGAACCACATTGATATATGTCATATTATAAATTATATGAATTTAGGACAGCTCATTTTTATACTTGTGTATATACTTTATATTTTCAGGTTAATTATCATGCCAAGAATTATCACCTTACTCCTTTTACAATCATCAACATTATGTATAGCATCAATAAAACCCAGGTTAGTATTTACTCTCACTTGGAGATTATTTATTTATAAATTTAACTTACAAGTTTTTCAAGAACAATAAATTTGCTATTGTTTTTTATTTGATTTATGCACTGTGACTTTCTCATATGGTGTAATAGTACAAAATAGCAATATATAAAGAGATTATTATTTGGTAACATCAGCTTTTTCAATACATCCAATGCTGAACAAATTGTAACTTAAATTTTAGGGGCCCAGAGCTCTTTGGAAAGGAATGGGGAGTACTTTCATTGTCCAGGGTATAGCCCTTGGAGCAGAAGGCATCATCAGTGAATTCACACCCTTGCCAAGGTATAATCATTTTCTGTTATTGTGTTCTGTCATTGTGTTAAGTAAAATATTAATAATTGTTCATATATATGTGAGAGATTATTTGTTTAAATTGGTAAAAAAATAAGCCACTCTAATAATTGTTTTATGATGAGAATCATTCAAAATAACAGAGTTGGATGGGATCTTGGAGGTCTTCAAGTCTAACCACCTGCAGTGTTGGAGCATCCACAATTTTTGGAGGTTAGCTGTTCCACTGATTGTTTTCACTGTCAGGAAATTTCTCTTGTTTTAGTCTGGATCTCTCCTTGAAGTTGCCATCTGTTACTTCTTGTTCATCCTTCAGGTTCTTTGGAGAACAGGTTGATCCCCTCTTTGTGGCAGCTCCTTAGATATTGGAACATGCTATCATGTCGCCCTTAGTCTTTCTTTTCACTAGACTAGACATACCCAGTTCCAGTTTTAATTCAGTTGAAGCTTATATATTTGAACTTCTCCCTTTTCTACTGACTGGGGAAGTTAAAAAAGTATCTTTAGTGTTACGTGGACACTACTGCTACATGGCACTATTTCTAGAGACACTTACTTCCTTTCCTTTGCTGAGCCAATCCACTAACCTGTGCCTGTAGGAGGAAGAAGAGAGTTTGGTATTGACCAAGCATGTTCCAAATGCTTGTGAAGGTAGGTCCACCACGTGTATGCAGACTAACCAGGATGTCTAATAAAGCTGTCTGGATTAGGATCATCAGTATAAAGCAGGCATGCTCACATTCTTGGATAAACCATATTTTTGAGGAAATTATTTTAACACCTAATATGAATATAGCATTATATCTATAGGTACAGTACTCCTCAATTTACAACAATTCATTTAGTGACCGTTCAAAGTTACAACAGCACTGAAAAAGGGGACCTGTGACCATTTTTCACACTTAAGACAGTTGCCACAGTTGCTTGACAACTGACTCATATTTATGACAGGGGAATGTGAAAGGATTCGCCTTTTGCGACCTTCTGACAAGCAAGGTAAATGGGAAAACTAGAGTCACTTAACAGCCGTGTTACTAATTTAACAACTGCAGTGATTCTCTTAACAAATGTGATGAGAGGTTATATACAACATAAATTTTGGGCTCAGTTATGGTCGTAAGTTGAGGATTACCTGTATTGTTTATTCGGATGTGTTGTAAACTACTAATAATAATGTATGCTGAAATTAGTAGGAATTCTAGAAAAAGGATAGATAGACTTTGTTATAGAAAGTTACCAGTTAGTAAAATATTCTGCCTGCTCTATAAGCTATCAATGAATACACACCTTTTCTTATCCTTTGGGGACTCTGTATTTCGCCTTTATAATGCAACTTTACCTCCATTACCAGTTCTGTATTATTCATAAGCGTGTCTTAATTTTTCTTCAGTTTTAACGTAAGTAACGAGATTGTGGCAAGGTCCAATAAGTATTAATAAGTAAAATAAAACATACCACAGGTAATCCTCGACTTACAACCATTCATTTAATGACTGTTCAGAGTTACTGCAAATAGTGACTTGTGACCAGTTCTCAGATTTATAACCGTTGTAGCATCCCCACAATCGTGATCAAACTTTAGGTACTTCGCAACTGGCATGTATTTATGATGGTTGTAATGTCCTGGAATTGCCATTCGCAACTTTCCTAGTGAATTTCTGACATCCCTCAACATAGCATAAAATAATGATTTGGTGTATATTCTAATTGCTGCATGAATAAGAGATCTTTTTTAAAATTTTCAGAGAAATTTCATACAAATGGAATCCCAGGCAAATAGGAGGACATCTGACCCTAAAAGCGTATGTAGGATTGTCAGTTTTTATTGGTAAAATTCTTGCTGTTGTCATAGTTTCAAATTAATAACCACACAGGCAAAACAAAAATGAATGGTTAGCACAAGACTCTCCCTGTTGTAGAATAAAAACATCAACTTGAGCAGGATTATCTGGATTTGTTGAAGTACCAAATCCAGAAGTCCCAATTATAGAAAAAAATACCATTCTGACCGAAAATTCTGAAAGGTAATCCAACACCGTGAACGGGCCAATTTATGGAAAACTTTGAGACTTTCAGGTTGTGGTATTTGTTTTTAACACTAAAATTTGTTTTCTTCATTTTATTCTGATGATTGCCTTGATGCACACACAAAAATTAGCATAGTTGACAAACTGAGGATGAATTCTTGTTTCTTTTTTACTTCTTTCCAATTAATGAATTTAAGTAGTGTTCAGAAAATGATACATAATAGGTTTGAAGAAATAGAAAATACAAGTAGTTGTTGACTTGCAACCATTCGTTCACTGGCCATTCTTAATTGGTCCACTGATTTTTTGCTGTCCCAGCACTCCCAAAGTCAAGTGATTATAATCTGAGTGTTTGGCCATTGGTTGTCATTTAGGACCAGTTGTAATAGCCCATAATCTTGTGAGCATCATTTGTGACCTTCCCTACTAGCCTCCCACAAGCAAAGTCAATAGGGTAGCTGGCAGGAAGTAGGAAGATGCAATGTCTTTGCTTAACAATCCCCCAGTCTTCACATAATAACATCAACAGGAACTGCTGGAATTGCCATTGCTAAGTCATGTGACATCATGCTTTTATGACCACATCACTTGGTGACAAAATTCTAGTTCCAATTATCCTTGCAACCTGAGAATTACCTGCATGGCTGAAGTAAATTAAATCATAAAGAATTAAGGTGATTCTTGAGTGGGATGCTTGAAATTAAAATATGTGATTGGATTTTAGCAAATTGGATTTTGATTGTCTTTATTCCTCTAGGTTGACTTGTATCATAGCAATGCCTTTTTATTCAGCAAGTTTGATTGAAACTGTGCAAGTAAGTTTTGATTTTATATATATGTATATGTTTGCATTTTTTGTGTGTAATTCCCAGGGAATCAGAAGTTTGTAGACTTGGAACTGAGCTTTTACATTCTGTCTTAGACCAATTGCTTTGAAGGAACATAGTTAAAATTTCCAAAATTGTTAGATGCACCTCAAGATCAGGTTTCATATATTTATTTTTTAATAGAATAACATTCTTTCTATCAGGGTTCCATTCAATTTCTTTAAATCACTTAATTTAATCTCTAATATGGAAAACATATTAACTATAATGAATAATAATTGTTTTGAGACTAATGTGGCCCACAAACCAGCAAGTAGTTTCCTTCCTATGTATTGCTTTTCAAAGTTCTTACCACTTGGTGGCACTCTAAGAACTTCATAATCCATTTTTATCTGCATTGGAAACATAATAGTTGCAGATCTGTGTATTCCAGTCCCTGTTTATTTATTTATTTGGATTTATTTGATTGATTGATTGATTTCTATAGTTAGTAGATGACTCTAGGCAGCTTACAATTCAAACACACATTACAATCAAAAATTTAAAAACATTTTAAAGCAATAGAAACAGTAAAAACATTAAAACCAATAGAGAATATTAAAACATCTAATTTACACATAAAAGCAAGATATCTTGGCCTGTTAACAATATAGCCAGGAGGTAAGCCCTTAGCTCATGTGGTGCCATGGCTTGGGAGCATAGCCAGGTTTTACAAAAGACTTACAGGGCTGGGGCCATTTTAATCTCTGAAGGAAGGATGTTCCATAGAGCCAGGGGTGCTGCAGAAAAAACTCACTTTCTAGCTCCTGCCAGCTGACATTCTTTGGCTGAAGGGATCTGCAGCATGTCCATTCTCTGTCCTAGTTGGATAGGTAGAGACTGAGAAAAAAGGCAATCCCTCAGGTACCCTTGTCTCAAACTACCAGCACCTTGAATTGCACCATTGTTATCAGAAATACATTGGTAACCAATGCAGCTCACACATAAGTGGTGTTACATGTGCAATATACATGGCACCAGTTACTACCTGCTGCCCCTGCATTCTGACCAGTTGAAATTTCAAGGGCACCCCATGTAAAGCGTGTTACAATATTCTCCTCTGGAGGTTACAAGGGTGTGAGTTATTGTAAGCAAGGCCTCCCAGTCCAGGTATGGGCGCATCTGGTGCATCATCCAAAGGTGTACAAAGGTCCTCCTGGTTATGATTGCCATTTGCTGTTTGAGTGGGAGCAGCATGTCCAGCAGGATCCCCAGATTGCACACAGGTCTGTTTGGGGCAATGCCACTCCATCCAGAACCGGAAGATACTTGTCTCCAGAGATTCCAAATACCCACAGCTACTCTATCTTCCAAAGATCTTGAACTGAGATTTAAAAAAAACAAAACTGGCAAATACTGAGTATGTTTGCTAACCATCTAGAACAATGTTTCTGAACCTAAGCAACTTTAAGATCTGTGGACTTTTCTGGGAGTTGAAGTTGCTTAGGTTCAGAAACATTGTTCTAGATAATTAACAAATATACATGTTAAAATTCCACACACGTTAAAATTGCCAAGGTTAAGAAGCACTGTTCTAGAATCTTTCAAGCAATGTCTGATCCCCTGTTCTACAAACTATATTTGATCCCTTTTACTACCATTACAGGTTCACTATATTCTGTGAAGTCACCAAGAAATTAAAACTTAGAATACAGAAAAAACCTAATCTTATATAATTTGCATGGATCAATTACAGAAGATAACATAAAGAGAATGTAAGACTAGAGGATAAACCAATTATGCCTTCCACAATTTCATAAGCTTTAGAGCAATCATTTGGCATAATATTTAAATCATGGGTGTCCAACCTTTTGGCTTGCGTGGGCTGCACTGAGTGAAGAGGAATTACCTTGGGCTGCATATAAATATATATAATATAGTTAATGTATATAAATCACACAATAATTTTAAAAGTTAAAATCTGGTAAGACCGTGTTATAGCGGTCCAGTGTTACATGCAGCCTTTGGGCTGTGGGTTGGACACACCTGCTTTAAATCAAAACCTATTCAACCTGAAATACAGTACAATAGATTGGAAGTCTAATAAGACTCTATCAATTTATTTTTCTGAATAAGTTTAAACTAGTCACAGTAATCATAAATTCTGGGTATTTACCTAGTTGAAATACTGTGTTCTCTTACAGAGTGAAATCATTCGGGATAATCCTGGAATTTTGGATTGCCTGAAAGAGGGCATAGGCAGAGCAATGGGCTTTGGAGTTCCCCATAGCAAGCGACTACTCCCTCTATTGGCCTTGACCTTTCCAACAGTTCTGCATGGAGTTCTTCATTACATAATCAGCTCGGCAATACAGAAACTGGTCCTCGTCTTCCTAAAGAAAGAGAATTCTTCAAGCTTCCCAGCTGAGACCTCTAATTCTGTACAAAACATGTTGGATGCGTATTTTCCTGAACTTATTGCAAGCTTTGCTGCCAGTCTTTGTGCAGATGTTATGCTTTATCCACTGGAGACAGTTTTGCATCGCCTTCATATTCAAGGGACACGCACCATCATTGACAATACAGACCTTGGATATGAAGTTCTCCCCATCAATACACAGTATGAAGGGATGAGAGACTGTATAAATAGTATAAAACGTGAAGAAGGAATGTTGGGGTTTTACAAAGGGTTTGGGGCTGTAATTGTACAGTACACACTGCACGTAGCTGTATTACAGCTTACAAAAGTTATTTACTCTACACTGCTTCAGAACATTTCTTAATAACTAGTGAACATGGCCATTTAGTTGGCTACATTTTCAGAAAATAAGTACAAGTAGTGAAATCTGAAAGATTAAATATATAGTAATGGTTCCTTTCGTAAATAAAAACAAAGGCAAACATTTCCTTTACACAGGCTATGGTAATAGGAAATTGAAATGCGTAAATCAACAAGGCTTTTAAAATATTGAAATGTAAATAAAATATTAGAAGGCATTTTATAAATCTCTGCAAAGTATGATTTTTCAGAATGATGATAGATAGTAGGTACAATTCCACTGGCAATTTCTGCTGTATAACTGTTAGAAATAAACAATAGCTACATAGAAACAAAGTTGTGTTCTATTTAAAGCCTTGTCCCTTCTTACAGACACATGCACTAAAGATTGTTAAGATAAAATTAATTTGGCAGTCTTGGAATAAACTGAGGAAACCATGTACTTTGTCAGTTTTGTTGAAGGACTTTTCATGTAATTGCTGTAAACAATTTTGCTAATATCAATAATCCAAAATGTAAACAGCATTTTTACACACTGTACTCTTGTTTTACAGTGTACTTCCCCCTCCCCATATTGTGTTGATTAAACAATATGTGGTACCACTCCCCCCAAAATATCAAAACTGAAAATTATTCCATTACTTGCATAAAAGAAAACTGGTTGAAATTTTTCTACTTAATTGCTGACAAGAATTTTGCTGTAGTTGAAACTACTGGAATTGTTCGTACAATATTGGAATTCTGCCTCATCACAATATGAGTTCTCAGAAGAATATCATAAGTGGATGTTAGTTTAGCTTTCTAGTCTCCCTGACTTAAAGACAACATCAAAATATTTTCCAGTGAAGGTTAATTGAGTTCAGTTGAAGTAAATACATTCCAAATAAATATTTATAAGTCATATATAACAAGGAATTTTTTATTGATAACTCTCTCAGCACAATTAAATGGCTTTTAATTAAAGCCATTATTAATTTGAATAATGGGAAATACTTTAAGCTTGAAGCCCAGTGGTTTAAACTCAGAACAGTGCTGTTTTAAACTAAGAACAGAAATGTTTCAAACTCAAAACACTTCAAAAATGATCAAAATAACCCGCTTTCCACTTGACAGTTGCTTTACAGTAAAATAGCAGTTTGAATTCAAATGGATTGAGTTGGAAATTATTGCAATTGCTAATTGTTTTCAAATTTTAGTTAAAGTAGAACAGAGGTTACTTTCATTATTGCTGATACTATTTCAGGAATTGAATTGAAATTTATCTGAGTAATCTGGCTGAACTTGATGATCTTTGTATTTCCCAACCAAAGCATATATTGTAATTTTAGCTATTTAAATCCTTGCTTTTTTTTTTCCTGGAATAGCCGGTTGTAGAGCAGAATTTTTCTCCCATCAGCATATTATGCAACTCTGGACTGCAGTCCATAGTAGGTTCCCTTTTAAAATGACATAATTTTATTTCAAAAACCTAATATATTAGATGTCTATATGCTTCTGGGTCCAAACATGATCTAATGGAAAATGTAGAAAGATTTATTTAACAATGCAGAAGTCCTTTGGAAAAGTTCCTTCTAGCAATCAGTATATGGTAAAAGACTAGCTGTGTCTATAAATCTAAAGACAATATTTCAGTTAAAAATGTATGTACAAAATTCAAATTTATGGGATACACCTGCTAAATACACTTTTGAATTATGAAGCACATCAAATTACTTTTGAAAAGAAATTGAAATGGAACAAGTTAATCTTATTAATTTTTGTACTTATCAAAGAATTGATATGAGAATTGAAGACATCGTGTATATAGACTGTTTTGCTAAAATAAATGTTCCAAACAAATTAATTGAGAAGAGGGCAATAGTAACACATTTCAGCTTTTCAATGTATCTCATAGATGTACTGTAATTTTTTCACAATGCTTCTGCTAAGTTGAATGCTAGTGTCCTAAAGGAATTGTACACTTTGTAAGCGCTAATAAATATAAAATATGCTGTGATGAACTTGTGGGTCCCTCAGTTTACAAAATATGTTTCTCAGAATTCTGAAGAAAATTTAAATAAAAATCAGTATAAATTTTGTTTGACATATTGGATAAATATTTGGTTATGTGTGTGATAAAGTGTCACTATTTTAAAATGTATAGCAGAGTAATTTGGAAATGGTGTACACAGATTTTAAAAAATTAAGCTCCTATATGTCAACTTTAGTATAAAAGATCAAGTGGGGAGACTTCTTCATTATTAGTCAAATATTTGAAACATGCTGAAACTAGAAGTATTATCATTACAAAGGAACTTGGTATTGAACTTTTTATACAGTAACATAAAATGCCATCCCTTGTTCTATGACGAAACCTTTAATGCAGTAATATGTTCTAAGACAATACTATGACTAAATTTCTTAGAAAATGCTGGCTTGTTATAATTATTTCCTGTGGACTTAGTTCAAACAGCTGAAAAAAACAAAGGAAAAAAATACTAAAGTATCTTATAGATTTTCATAACTTTACTAGTCTTTTAATATGTCCAAAATATGATAATTAGTTATTTGTTTTATTATTAATTAGTTATTTCTCAGTTATTCTCAACTGAGAAAAGTTGTTCTTTGATCCATCGGGAAGAGACGGGGGAGTGGCTTTCCTGGTATTTCAGAAATTTTCTCCAACATCACATTTTGAAAGCATCAATACACTTTCTATCCTTCTTCCAAACTCAACTTTTATGTTCCATACATTGTCAGAGGGAAAATCATTGCCTGCATAATTTTGAACTTCATAGCTACAAACACAATCTTACATCTGAGTATCTTTTCCAAGGTTTTCATTATTTCTCTATCAAGTGCTAGTCTGACGTACTTATTGACTGCTGGTTTTCTTATTTCAATGACTTCATTGTCAAATTTTGCTGCATAATGAATCTTATTCTATATTAATATCATTTTACATAGAATAATATTAAAACAATTTTAACTTGGGCTCGGCCTTAGGGGTATGAATTTCAGCCATAAAATGCCTGTATCAATTCCACATATAAAAATGCTATTGTGTTTATGTCTCTGAGAAACTGCAACTTGCACTTATGTATCAGAATTTAATTTATTTAAAGAAGGATCAAGCAGGGCCTACCTTCCTGTAATTAAAATTAATTATGCCACAACCTATTTTCTGGGATGATAAAGAATTCTATATTTGACAATGTTATGTTATTTTCAACCATATTTTCCTTCAGCCTTCTCATGCTAAATGAACCCATTTCATCCAACGAGTTTTCATAAAGATTTAACATTCAGTTCACTTATTACCTGTAATGATATGTAAGAACGAACTTGAGAGACAGGGAGGGGTCACAGCTAGTGGGATGATGGGATAAGGGGCAGCTTAGCTTGCAGAAGCAATGAGGCATGGTAAATATCACAGAAGGGATCCTTTCTAGTTTTGACAATGGAGAAATTCACTTTCAGATTTGCAAGATTTGATTAACTTTACAATAAAGTAAAATTAGTTAATTTGGGCATGCTTTCTACCTGGACTACTGTGCAAGTCTGACAGCACCCTTAGTGCCCCTCTCTGAACCTGTTTCATTTCCACTTGTATTCCATTCATTTTAAATTATCAGAACTGTACACTATACTCAAAGTATGGTCAGACCAATAAGAAACAAAGTATTACTTTTTGAGACATATGAGATACTTCTATTAGTGAAGGATAAAATTAAGTTTGTCTTTTTTTGCCACTATCACTTTGTTCATACGTATTTGGTTAGTAATCAATTACAGTTCTAAGTCCTTTTTCACAAATACTGTTGCCAAACCAAACATTTCCCATTCTAGTAATATTTCACTTACATAAAATAGTTTTGTCTCTGTTAAATTTAATTATAAAATTCAACTCATTTATATAAACTACCAATGTAATTTTACAATTTATTTCTGATGTCTAATGGCTTAGAAACCCCCTATGCAAATAAGTAAACCTCTCTAAATATTAACAGGGGCCAGAAAAAGGAAATCTCCCAGTATTGCTATCCATCCTGAAGTTCTGACCTTCCTTCAAAGAGTTATAGACAATTATCACTAATCTGCATGGGCATGTGTCGGCCACTTTGTAGTAGAGTCTCAAACTTGGCAAGTTTAAGACCTGTGGACTTCAACACCCAGAATTCCTGAGCTAATATGACTAGAGAAGGAATTCTGGGTGTTAAAAGTCCACAAGTCTGAAAAACATACAGCACATATAAGTGAGTACCTATCAGCTCAAAATCTAATCCCACAACAACCACAACCACCACCTCAACTACAATCACCACTACAACCAAAAATAAATACCAAACCACAACCACAAACAATTACTATCCCTTCAAATAATTCCACGAATAATATCTCCTTACTCATCAGAAACACCATGGAACGTGAACAGAAACGTCCAAATGCCATCTTATTTGGTCTTGAAGACACCAATGAATCAGATGACATTACCAAAGTTCGTGATATCGTAAGCAACGCAAATACAACAAACATCTCTCCTGAATATATCTTTGAAATAACCAGAGATGGCCCTGAGTTCAAATACAATGATGGCTCTGTGGCCCCAAGATTTTGTAGAGTTGTATGCAAAAATGAGTCCAGCAAACGCATATTCATTCATACAATAAATACCATTGCGAAAACCAATCCCAACCACAAAAAACTTCGCTCAAGAGCAAACTTATCCATACTGCAAAGAATCCACTCCCGTGAACTCCGCGCTGAACTCAAAAACCGTCTAGACAATGGAGAAAAGGACCTATACATTGACTACAGAGCTGATTGCATCAAAAGAAAGTCACACAATCCACAACTCTGCATCCAACCCCACCCCATCCAATCCATCATCACTCAAAACTAGACATGCACGCCCCAAACTACCTCTATCTCAACTACAACTGGTCTTAATACAATACAAGAAGCCTTGTAAATAAAATACCTGAATTTCTTCTCTTATTAAGTACGGCTAAATTCGACATCATATTTGTCTGTGAAACATGGCTCAATGCATCTCTTCCTGACTCCATTACCACAGTAAGAGACTATCATGTTTACCAATCAGATCGTGAAATCCGTAGAGGAGGTGGTGTTGCTATCTTCTATAAAAAGTCCCTACATCTAAAAAACATCCAAGTTACCCAGGAGCTTGCTATTCCTGAGTCCATCATCTGTGAACTGTCCTTAAATATAACATTTTGGTTCTTACTATGTTACAGAGCCCCTGATTATGAAGTCGAACATGCAAACAAGCTAAATATACTACTAACTTGGGCAGCATCCTGCCCACACACTTTCATCTTTCTTGGTGATTTCAATCTACCTCAAATTAATGGACCCTTAACAAATGTACAACTGAACCCACACATGCAATCTTCTACAATGCAGTAACAAATCTGTGACTAAAACAACTAGTAACCAAGAACACTAGACTTAACAACTGCCTCGATCTCATCTTCTGCAATAGTTTGAATTCAATTTACAGAATACAGATTAAAGAACCCTTTTCCAACAGTGACCACAATATGATTGACTTTTGTCTCAACATACGTCCATACAAAAATCATCACAATGACGGAATCCTCAATTATAACTTCAAAAAAGGCAACTATGATCTTATAAACAATGGTCTCTCATTCCTTGATTGGCAATTTCTATTTCAATACTATAGAAGACCATTACAATATATTTTTACTTGAAGTCAAAAGAGTCATCAAACTACATATACCGTTAACAACTCCCAAAACCAGAAAAAACAAATTACCCAAAACAATAAGGAAGCTTCAATAGAAAAAGAAATCACTTTGGCGGAAAAACAAATCTGGTCACGTTGCCAACTTCAAAAGCCAATACCAAAACTTAAGCCACGAGATAAAAACTGAATGCACCAATTATCACATTAAACAAGAAGAAAACCTTCTACGCACCAATTCCACCTGTGCTTTCTACAATTTTATAAACAATAAACTAAAAGACTCAAGGTCCATCCCACCCCTGAAAGGACCTAATGGTAAAGACTGCAATGATGACACTATTAAAGCCAACATCCTTAACACATTCTTTGGCTCAGTATTTGTAAACAGCAATGGATCATGCCCAGTATTTCCTAGTCGAATCACAGACAACTACAATGATCTAATACATCAATTTTACAGAAGACAATGTTGAAAAAGCATTATGCAATCTAAAACCATGTCTATCTATTGGACCGGATGGAATATGTGCCTACTTCTTAAAAAAGCTATTCACTGCCGTAGCAGAACCTCTAAGCATAATCTTTGAAGAATCTTTCAGGACCAGCTCCTTGCCTAAACTATGGTCACAAGCCAGGGTCATCCCCATCTTCAAAAAGGGAGACCCCAGCCTAGTTGAAAATTACAGACCAATCTCTTTATGCTGCGTCACCTGTAAAGTCATGGAATCAATTATTAACCAATCCATCATCCTCCACTTAGAAACAAACAACCTACTCTCTAATAAACAATTTGGTTTTAGGAAAAAACTATCATGTAATCTGCAACTCTTACATTGCAAAAACATATGGACTACACAACTCAATCAGGGCAAAGCAATAGACGCAATCTACATAGACCTCTGCAAAGCCTTTGATTCAGTGGTACATGACAAACTACTCCTAAAACTAAAATCTTATGGTATCTCTGGACACCTGCATAACTGGATAGAAGCATTCCTGTCAAACAGACAACAAATGGTCAAAATTGGGAGCGTCCTATCAAATTCTGTATCTGTCAACAGTGGGGTCCCCCAAGGCAGTGTTCTAGAACCAACTCTTTTCATACTCTACATAAATGACCTCTGTGATCATATCAAGAGCAACTGCGTTCTCTTCACTGATGATGTAAAGCTATTCAACACCACATAAATTCCACTACCCTTCAAAAAGACCTTGACTACGTATCAGAATGGTCAAACAAATGGCAACTTCAGATCTCAACAAATAAATGCTCTGTCCTACATATTGGCAAAAAAAATCAGAAAATAAAATACAGGCTGAATAGTCAAGACCTTGTTGATGACCCAAACTCTGTAAAGGATCTTGGAGTACTCATCTCAAATGACCTAAGTGCTAGAGCCCACTGTAACTACATAGCCAAAAAGGCGCTAAGAATTGTTAACTTAATCTTACGTAGCTTTTTCTCTGGTAATATTACACTAATAACTAGAGCATACAAAACATTTGCTAGACCAATACTCGAATACAGCTCATCAGTCTGGAACCCACATTACGTGTCTGATATTAACACAGTTGAGAAAGTCCAGAAATATTTTACAAGAAGAGTTCTTCACTCCTCTACTCATTGCAGAATACCTTATGCCATCAGACTTGAAATTCTAGACCTAGAAAACCTTGAACTACGCCGCCTTCGGTCCGATCTAAGTATAGTATATAAAATCATACATTGCAATGTCCTACCTGTCAATGAATACTTCAGCTTCAACCATAACAACACAAGAGCAAACAATAGATACAAACTCAAGGTTAATCGCACCAAACTTGATTGCAGGAAATACGACTTCAGCAACAGAGTGGTCAATGTCTGGAATACTCTGACTCTGTGATTTCTTCCCCAAACCCCAAAAACTTTAACCTTAGACTGTTTACTATTGACCTCATCACTTTCCTAAGAGGTCTGTAGGGGGCATGCATAAGCGCACCAATGTGCCTACCGTCTCTGTCCTATTGTTTCTTTTATATTTTATTTTTCTTATATGTATCCATGTGTTCATAAATATGTTTTACTTATACCTATTATCTTGTAAGCAATTGACAAATAAAATAAATAAATAAAGTCTTAAAGCTGTCAAGTTTGAAGACCCCTTTAGTAGAGCATCAGTCTGCCCAAACAGCATCAGGGAAGGAAGGCACTTAGAATTAAAACACTGATAAAAAAACATCCTGTTTGCTAAAAGGGCTAAATTTCCCGTTAACCTGGATTAACACTGCCCAATTAGCTCACCTTGCATCCCTGTTTGGTAAACAATTCTGAAATTATGTGCAGTAATTATGTAATCTGCTTAAGAGATGCTTTGCTATTGCTCTTGAACATAAAGATGCTAGAGACTAAGGCTTTGATTTGCATGTACTAGAAATACTTAATAGCCACTTAAGTATTTCTATTATTATCCCAAACTGATATGGCTCTGGGTCCTTTAATTATGCTTATTTGATCTCCTCCACACCAAATTTGTCCTCATGTGTTTATTTTGTGTGTATACATGAATGCACACATGTGCCTTCAAATCAGTCCTAACTTTAAGAAATTAAAATATAAATCCATGCAGTTTTCTTAGCAATGTTTTATTTTGCCTTCTTCCCAGAACTAAGAGGGAGTGACTGGCTTACGGTCATTCAGTTGGCTTTGTGCCTAAGGCGGGACAAGAATTCGCAATCTCAGGTATCTCACCTGGTGTTTTTAAGTACCACATCCAATCAGCTCTCACTTCCTTTAAAACTAAGAACTTCTGGTAATTATACAGTTTTCATTCCTAAATAAAGTATTTGGGTATCATTCCTTTTAATGGAACAAATAATTGTAGTTGTTTTGGGTGTGTTTCTTCTTGGAGTCATACATCAAATATTGGCTAAAATTAACATAGATAAATAAATGAAAACTTTAAAAAAATCTTACACTAGATTTAACACAGAAACAAAGGAAAGCCACCACCCACTAAAAAATATAAGGAAAAAAAGGAAATAAAACCCATCCCCTTCCTTTGCATAGTGCAGGGCCACTTGGATGATGTCATCACTCTTACTAAGGCTATTGAGAGGCTTACAAATCCAGGGATACTAAAAGATTGCTCACTGGTGATCAATTTTTTGACAAGACTCTCCTAAATGCTGTCATGAAAAATGATGACTCAGGCATTATTAGAATGAAATGATTCATCGGTTTCCTATTGTGATAGTTGTGTCCATGAAAAATGTGACAGGCTGGCTTCTACATATCTACAGTACTTCATATGGATTATTATAAGTAGGCTTCTCCAGCATGTTTTGTCAGGATGTTAGCTATTAAACAGCTATTATAGCAGCTGTTAAGCTATTAAATTATTATTAAACAGCTTGCTGCATTGTGAAACTTGGGAAATGAAAGTATAATTATTGCTCAATCAATATTATATAATAAATAATATTTTGACCTAAAGATATTTATTTATTTATACTAATACTTATATACCGTCCTTCTCCCGAAGGACTCAGGGCGGTGCACAGCCAATCACAAACCCCAATACACGATACAAAACTTAAAAACGGATTAAATAATTTAGGCTGTTTAAAAATTTTGCCCCTCCCCCATAAAATAGGTAAAACCCCAAATATTCAAAACCAATTAAAAACGTGAGACAAAATTAAAATCCTATGTCAGCCTAGGCCAGCCTGCTCAAAGAGCCAAGTTTTAACGCCCGTCTGAAGGCTCTCAGGTCCGTGTTGGTGCGTATCTCTGGGGGCAGACCATTCCAGAGGGTGGGGACCCCCACAGAGAAGGCCCTACTCCTGGGGGCCGCCAGACGGCACATAGAAGCCGACGGCACCCGGAGAAGGCCCTCCCTGTGGGAACACACAGGTCTGCTGGAGATCACCGGCAGAACGCGGTCCTGCAGATAACCTGGTCCAATGCCATGGATCGCTTTAAAGGTCAGAACCAGAACCTTAAAGCGAACCTGGAAAACCACCAGCAACCAATGCAGCTCGCGCAGGAGAGGTGTCACATGGGAGCTTCGTGACGCCCCCATAATCACCCGCGCGGCCGCATTTTGCACCAGTTGGAGTCTCCGGGTGCTCCCCGCAGGGAGCCCCATGTAGAGAGCGTTACAGTAGTCCAGGCGAGAGGTGACGAGGGCATGAGTGACCGTGTGTAAGGCGTCCCGATCCAGAAAGGGCCGCAACTGGTAAATCAGGCGAACCCGATAAAAAGCCCCCCTGGAGACGGCCGCAATATGATCTTCTAAAGACAGCCATGCATCCAGGAGGACACCCAAATTGCGAGACCTCCCTGGGGGGGGTAAAATCTCTCCCCCAATAGCCAGCGACGGAGTCAGCTGATTATATCGGGCCGATGGAAACCACAGCCACTCGGTCTTGGACGGGTTGAGCCGGAGCCTGTTCCCGCCCATCCAATTCCGCATGGCCTCCAGGCACCGGGACATAGCCTCCACAGCATCATTGGGGTGGCCCGGGGTGGAGATGTAAAGCTGGGTATCATCTGCATACAGATGACACCGCACCCCAAAACCACGGATGATCTCCCCCAGCGGCTTCACATAAATGTTGAACAGAAGAGGGGAGAGGACCGATCCCTGAGGCACCCCACAAATGAGGGGCCTAGAGGTGGACCTCTCCCCCCCCCGTCAACACGAATTGCGAGCGGTTGGAGAGGAAGGAGGAGAACCATCGCAAGACAGTTCCCCTAATCCCCAACCCCTCCAACCGCCGCAATAAGATACTATGGTCGATAGTATCAAAAGCCGCCGAGAGGTCTAACAGGACCAGGACAGAGATCATCAACCAACCATGGACCAGCCCTCCAGAGATCATCAACCAACGCGACCAATGCTGTTTCGGTACTATGCCCAGGCCTGAAGCCCGATTGGAATGGATCGAGGTAAGTTGCTTCCTCCAGGTACTGAGGGAGCTGATGTGCCACCACACTCTCAACAACCTTCGCTAAAAAAGGAAGGTTGGAGACTGGACGATAGTTATTTAAAACAGCCGGGTCCAGGGCAGGCTTCTTGAGGAGGGGCCGCACCACCGCCATCTTCAGGGTGGTGACCCCTCTCTCAACGAAGCATTGATAATCCCCTGGAGCCAGCCTCGTGTCACCTCCCTGGCGGTCGAAACCAACCAGGAGGGACACGGGTCCAACAAACATGTGGTGGTATTCAGCCCCCCCAGCAACCTGTCCACACCCTCAGCGGTCACAGGGTCAAACTCTTCCCAGATAATAGTCTCAAGACCTGCCCTGGACACCTCCCCCGGGACCACCCAATTGGAGTCCAGCCCGTCCCGAATCTGAGCGATTTTGTCGTGCAAGAATCGGGAAAACTCTTCTGCCCTACCCTGCAAGAGGTCATCCCGCGCTCTCGGCTCCAGCAGGGAGTGGGTCACTCTAAACAGAGCGGCAGGCCGATTTTCTGCCGACGCAATAAGGGCGGAGAAATGCGAATGCTTCGCTGCCTCTATCGCCACAAGGTAGGTCCTAATGTGGGACCTCACCTGTGTTCGGTCAGACTCAATGCGGCTAGCCCTCCAAACACTCTCTAGACGTCTTTTCCGGCACTTCATCTCCCGTAGCTCCTCCGTAAACCACGGAGCTAAATGGGATCTATGCCGAGTCAGAGGTCGCAGAGGCACAACTTGGTCCAGAGCCCCGGCAGCCAACCTATCCCAGGTGGCCACCAGGTCTCCAGGCGAGTTGTGAGCCAGAGTCTCGGGAAATGGCCCAAGCTCCCTCTGGAACCGCTCAGGGTCCATCCGGCGCCTGGGGCGGAACCATGTACACGGCTCCGCCTCCCTGCGGTGGGGGGTGATGGTACAGAAGTCCAGTCTAAGAAGAGAATGGTCTGTCCATGACAAGGGTTTAATGACTAAGTCCCTAAAATCACAGTCATTCAACCACTGACCAGAGACAAAATTCAGGTCCAGCGTGTGTCCTCCTATATGAGTAGGGGCAGAAACTAATTGGGTCAGGTCCATGGCCATCATGGAAGCCATGAACTCCCGAGCTACCCCAGAGGTTTCCCCGAGCGAAGGCAGGTTGAAATCCCCCATGACTAAAAGCCTAGGGGTCCCAACCGCCAGCTCGGCTATCGCCTCGAGGAGTCCGGGCAGGGCCAATGACACGTGGCAGGGAGCCAGGTACGTGATCAAAAGGCCCATCTGAACCCCCTGTCCCCACTTCACAAAGAGAGACTCACAACCATCCATCTGAGGAACAGTGGCCTCCCTAGGACGAAGGATCTCTCTAATAAGAACCGCCACCCCACCACCCCTTCCCTGAGACCTAGGCTGATGAAATGCTAAGAAACCTGGTGGGCACATCTCCTTCAGAGGAACACCACCCTCTGGGCCCAACCAGGTTTCGATAACACCTACCAGGTCCACGCTCTCTTCCTGAATAAGGTCACAAATCAGGGGGGCTTTATTGACAACGGACCTGGCATTGCATAGCATCAGCCGGGTACTCAGGGCCCGAGGCTCTGGACAACCAGGCCTGCAGGATGGGTGAAGAGGGTCGGAGCGTGCTACCGCTTGAAGACATCGACAGCGCGATCCCCTAACCTGATATGGCCCTCTACTCCCGCCATATCTGCCCCTCCCACTAACTGTGCTGATAAAACTGGCCCCCGGCATCCCACCCTCAGTCTGCCCCCCCAACACACACCCCTCTGAGCCCTCCCAGACGTGCGCACTAGCCTGGCTGCCCCCAGATCCTCGCGGGTTGTCCCCCAAACCGGTTTGGATTTCCCCAATCCCCTTAAAAACCCCATTAAAAAACTATAAACCCTGGGTTTCCCCCCAACGTGCCTCCTACGGCCACACCATCTCTCGGGATCCCAGGATCCATCATTAAGATATGTCCTAGAGAGCCTTGAGGGCCACTTAAGGGAGAGGGGGGCATCCCTTAAGGCCCAAAGCTCTCTCCTAGAGTATTTCAAGGGCTCCGATAAAAGTGTCCCGGCAGTCCGGCGATGCCCTCCATAGTCTTCAATATTTTTCCGAGGCACAAAACAGCAAGTTTGATGTGTTCCAGCTGCTTCGGGGCCCGTGGCCCCCCTGGTCTATCCACCTCTGCCACCGGTGGGGACCCCGGGGGGGAGAAAATCACAGACGGGGCCTCAATCCTCCGGCCCCACCGCCACCAGACGCCGCACGCAGAATCACAGCCAGAACCACAGCCTGACCTCGTTGCCATCCAAAGGTCCTGTGATCGGTCATGGGGCCTGCGGAAATGCTGTCTCCCTTCGGAGCCACTGATCCCCCCCCCTCCCGGCCCAACCACCTCTGCCACTGGTGGGGGCCTAAGGGGAAAGGAGGCATAATCCGCAGCTCCGCCAGCCATCCGGGAGCACCGCTGCCACCACCCGACGCTGTACACCACTGCCCAACGCCGGCGACAGCCGCAGCCGAGCCTCCGCCGCCCAAGGCCGCCATCCTCGTCGCAGGCTGGAACCGCCGCAGGCATCGCGGGTGTCGTGGCGCCGATGTTGCCGCCGTCGCGGCCGCCATTCTCCTCACCCCCGGACCCCCCCCCCACCTCTGCCACCGGCAGGGGGGAAACCCAGGGGGAACGGCGGATCCCTAGTCCGCTGCCGTCTCCGTCACGGCCCGGAACCGCCGAGGCCACTGAGGCCGCCGCACCAACGCCTGGAATCGCCGAGGCCGCCGAGGCCGCTGCGCCAATGCCGCCGCTACTGCCGTCGCTCCCGCCGTCGCTCCTGCCGGCCCCATGGCCCCGGCAGGCCCCCGACCAGTACCTGCTGGAGCCCGCTGGTCTCCCCTGGTCTTCCCCCACCTCTGCCACTGCTGAGGGGACCCAGGGGACATGGGGGCTCACGCCGCAGGCCATCCAGGTCGGAGGAGCTTCCGACCAAAACGTCCGGCCGCCATCTTGAAAACGCCGATATACAACAATCAAATAATAAGCATTAAAATTTATGGAAAAAGTAGTAAACATTTTTATGCTGGCATATACACAAGGCAATTCAATAACAAGCAGTTAATAATCTATTAAAATTTGGCACAGTATTTGATTCAATGAAGGGGACAACACTTTCAACCATCAGCCAAGAAGATAAAAAATTGTGAGGTTGGTATAGAAATATGTGTCAGAGACAAGCTCTGGAATTTTTTCCAAATAAGTGCACCTCCCACTGCCCAGAGTGATTGGTTTAAGTAATAATACATTTAAAAGACAATTAATATGAATTACTAAATGATAAAGACCTTTATTCAAGGGTAAGCATTGATTTATTAATAGCAAGCTTGCAATATTATTAAGAAAAGAGAAAAAGACATTTCAATTGATTTTTTTGTGTTCAACAATAAAATTTATTTTTATCCTTTTTTATTATTTCATATCATGTAGCAGGGGTTACCAAACCCTGGTACTGGTCCATGGCCTGTTAGGAACTGGGCCACACAGTTGTAGATGAGTGGCAGGTATTTGAGCAAAACTGAAACCATTCCCTCACCACCCTGGTCCATGGAAAATTTGTCTTCCATGAAACTGATTCCTGGTGCCAAAAAGGTTGGGGACTGCTGCTATATAGTAAACTTACCTATATTCTTCCCAAAGTCACATTACTAAAATAAAGAGAAAGATTAGTAAAAGTCACAGTAATATCAGGAAGGATCTTATATAATGCCCTAGAATAGGGGTGTCAAACTTGATTCCATTGAGGCCCACATCAGAATTGTGTTTGACCTCGGGGGCTGTGGGGGCTGGGGCCAGCTGGACATCACTCATTTTGGGGGCACCTCTAGTAACCTGAGCACTCTGCCAGTGAAAATGAGCTCCCGAGTCCCGTTTTCAGCTGTGATGGCCTCCTGCAACCCTTTGCCAGTGAAAAAAAAGCTTGTGAGGACTGCATGTTGCCCTCCCGAGCTCTGTTTTGGCTGGCAGAAGCACCATGGTCAGTCCTTTGCTGTTTCCAGGGTGGCCCTGCAGGTCAGATCTAAGCATCCCATGGGCCGGATCTAGCCCCCAGGCCTTGAGTTTGATACCCCTGCCATAGAAAAATATATATTCTATTATTTCTCTGGGAATGCCAAAGTGACTGACCAGTTCTTGGCAGGTTGACACTAGAAATGTACAGAATATAATGGTTTAGAAAAGGAATGTTCCAAAGAACTCTGGAATTTTTCATTCACTTCAGACTGCGAAGGAACACTTTCTCCTGTAAGTCCCTACCGGAGCCTTAAGATCGCCAGATGAGACTTTCTTTTAGGTCCCCTCCCAAAGGAGGTGGTAACCTTTATAAGGGGGAGAGCTTTTCTATTGTAGAATTTATGGAATTCCCTCCCCAGAAGGCTCACCCACACTAGCATTATTTCATATGCAGGTGAAGACCTTTCTATATTCCCAAGATTTTTAACTGTTTTTAGTTGCATTTTAATACATGTTGTTTTAGTTTTTGAGCAACCACCTTACTATTTAACATGGTATGTTATGTTTTTATTCAGTCTGTCTTTTAAGTATGTTTTATTATAAGCCCTCAAGATAGCTGAAGCTTTATTTTTTTATCAGCATAAATACACACATACAAGCACACCCCAACTGGAAACAATTCAAGAAATCATTGTTGCCAACTGTAAGAATCACAAGTATAACCTTGAAAAATTTATGCAACTTCATAAATTTATCATTTAAGTTCAGTATAGGAAGAGAATAATAGAAAGAAACTCAAACTAGCTCTGCCTTAACTCCAGAGGCAGTATTCAGCAAGTTCTGACCAGTTCTGGCCAAACAAACAACCAAAAGGTCGTTGCACTGAACCGTTCATTTGGAAGTATAGAATAGATAAGAAGATTGTCGTATTCAAGAGAGAATTGTTTGCTTGCTTATTTTTTATTAAATAATATTTCAAGCAATGCTGCTGGTTTTGAAGGGCAAAAGCAATGAAATAATTAAAAAATGCAAACTTGTATGCAGGTAATCCTCAACTTACAACAGTTTGCTTAGTGACCATTCAAAGTTACAATAGCACTGAAAAAAATGACTTAAGACTGTTTTTCACACTTGCAACCATTGCAGCATACCCATGGTCACATGATCAAAATTCAAATGCTTGACAACTCATATTTATGACAGTTGCAGTGTCCCAGGGTCAGGTGATCACCTTTTGCAACCTTCTGACAAGCAAAGTTAATATGGAAAACATATTCACTTAACAACCTGTTACTAACTTGATCAACTGCAGTGATTCAGTTAACAAAGGTGAATCAAGAAAAGTAATAACATAAATTTTGGGCTCAATTGTGTTCATAAGTTGAGGACTACCTGTAATACATTTGTTTAAAAACTATCCTGTGACAAAGATGCTTTTTCAAAAGGCAACTGGATTTTCTGTTTTTTCTTTGAAGATGTTTTGCTTCTCATCCAAGAAGCTGCTTCAGCTCTGACTGGATGATGGGGAATGTAAGGATTTATACCCCTTTTAATCCTTCCATTCCCCATCATCCTCAGTCACACCTGAAGAAGCTTCTTGGATAAGAAGTAAAACGTCTTCAAAGAAAAAACAGAAAGTCCAGTTGCCTCTTGAAAAAGCTCCCTTGGGACAACCATGACTTGGATGGCTGAGAATCTCCATAGATATCCGGTCACAGACCCACTTGTATCTTTGGCTCAATAAAATAGGAATCCTTTCACTTCTTCAAAATGCAAAAAATGTGCACATCCAGGGAAAGCTTTCCATAAAGTAAGGCTACTACTAAAACTTGATATATCTGAATATTTTTGTTTGAAAAATAAGCATGTTCTCTGAAAACTAGAACAACTATTTCTAGGTTTAGCATACATGAAGAAACTCTGGACTCTTTCTTGCATCAGTGTCTGTGATAGGTTTATCAAACAATGGTAATAAGCTGCAGTACTTGTACAGGTAGCTCTCGACCAACAACAGTTCATTTAGTGACTGTTACAATAGTACTTTAAAAAGTGACTTATGGCCTTTTTTCACACTTACAACCATTGCAGCATCCTGCTCATGTGATTAAAATTCACACACTTGCTACCTGACTCATATTTATGATAGTTGCAGTGTCCTAGGGTCATGTGATCAACATTTGCAAGCCTCTGACAAGCAAAGTCAACAAGGAAACCAGTTTCACTTAACAAACGTATTACTAACACTACAGCTGCAGTGATTCACTTTATAAATAAGGTAAGAATGGGGCAAAATTAACAATTATCTCACTTAGCAACAGAAATTTTGGGCTCAATTGTGGTTGCACGTCAAGGATTATCTGTGCACACTACCATACTGGTGAGGAATTCTATTTTAATTTCCTATAATTCCACAGAGTAAAGCTACCATGTGCATGAAGGTCAATAGAGTTGATTGCTAAGATAATTTATTGGAATTGACATTCAGATAGTGAATGGCAGAAGTGTGTGGAAGTATGCGGAAGTATGAATCACTTTGCATGAAACTAAGAGGCTGTAACAAAACAAAGTGATTTGTATTGCTTATTTCTACCTTTGCACTAGAATTGGCAGCCAAACAAGAAATGTAATATGTAATGTGATACAACATGGGATGAAGCATTCCTTAGGCATGGCTAATTTCCCTGGAATGCAGAGGAGATAGAGTATTGGTGTTTTAGACATTTTCTCTCCTGAATTTACCACTACTTTAGTCACCACAAACAGTAGCAATAATCTTTGAAGGCAGTGTTTAAATTCTCACTCCAGTATTTAGAATATCTTGACTCACCTAATTCTCTAATTTGAACAGTCATTTTAATAAAATTTGGACAAAATCACCACTTTGGAAGTATGATACAAACTGAAGTCAGTGCTTATGATTAATACTGACTTAGGTTGACAAAATTTGGTTCCTTCAATTTTGACACTTCCAGTATTTCAGGATTACATGTCTATTTTTCTGTAAAAAAATAATTCACGAAATCTAACTACTCTGAGCAAAACCACTCATCTTCAGTCAGCAGCTTTGTTAGTAATAATAGTTTCCCAATATTCTAACTCAGTATATCTGGGTCTTCTGATCACTGGATGTCAACACACATGTAAAATGGATGTAAAACATTTACACATGTAAAACAGCCCTATCTTTGCCACTATGGTGACCATCTGCCACTGTTGAGTCTCTGCCACCAACTTCAGGACTATTATCATCTTTGGTGAATAACATCTCCCACCGACCCGCTAACGCCCCTGATTGATTATCCCTGGCCAGGAGAAAGGCGCCAGATGATGACTGCCGTCGTGGTGAGAGGATGACGACGGTTGTATTCCATCTTCCACCCCACTGCTGTGAGAGGACAGTGGGGCTGAACTATTACCCTCACCTTGAGGTTCTTGAGACTTGGTCCCTCACCATCGTGAGAGGATGGTGGGCCTACTATCATTGGGACTCCCCAGTGACCGTGAGAGGGTCATGGGGGTAGAGGATCACTTTTCTGTAGGACAGTATATTCTGGACCTTTCCATGTCATCAGGCCTTACCGCCCGGAGATGGAATGATGAAATTTAGCTACTCGACAGCCGAACTGTGGGCCCTGAGGAATGCCCCCCTTTCTCAGGTTTGGCCCACGGGTCTTTCCCTGTCACATCTTGAGGATGGTTCTTGGGTTCCAGAGAGGAGACATGGCGCAGTTGGGGGTTTTAATTATGCTGATTTTAAGGGTGCTTTTAAATTGTTTAAATTTTTGACTAAATTTTTAATGGGGTTAGGGAGGGGGAAATTATTATTGGGGTTAGGGAGGGGGGCCGGACTGGGTTTGGGGGACAACCCATCTGGGAAAAAGGCCGGACCGGGGTATGCATGCGACCGGGAGGTCTTGGGACCGGGGATGGTCGAATCGAGGATGGGGGTTTCTTCTGGGGAGGGGGAGAAAAAGGCCATCCCTACGATCGGTGGGAGAGGCAGGTATGGTGTTGACAGGGGGTCTTATCAAGTTATGGGAGCCCGCCCCCACTGTTTACAAGTGGTGGTGTGCTCCGGCCCCCAGGTCACGTCTCGCTCCCTGAGTTGTTTGAATGATCGGGCCCCGGGCCTCTGGCTGATGCTATGCAAAGCCAGGTCCGTAGTGAATAAAGCCCCCCTTGTTTATGATCTTGTCACGGAGGGGTGTGTGGACCTGGCTGGCATTGCCAAGACCTGGCTGGGACAGGAGGGGGGTGTCCCTCTAGTGGAGATGTGTCCAGCCGGGTTTCAGGTTTTTCATCGGCCGAGGGCCCAGGGGAGGGGTGGGGGGGTTGCGGTAATTATTCGGGAGGATCTGGGACCTAGGGAATCCACTGTTCCTCAGACGACCGGATTTGAGTCCCTTTTTGTAAAGTGTGGTTCCGGGGTTCAGATGGGCCTATTGATCCCATACCTGGCTCCCTGCTATGTGACATCGGCTCTGCCTGAGCTCCTCGAGGTCATAGCTGGTCTGGCAGTTGAGACCCCCCAGGCTGATGGTCATGGGGGATTTCAACTTGCCTTCGGCTGGTGGAGCCTCGGGGATTACTCAGGAATTCTTGGCTTCCATGACAGCCTTGGGCCTGACCCAATTAATTAGGGAACCCACTCACACTGGGGGTCACATCCTGGATCTGGTTTTTGTCTCTGGACAGTGGCAGGATGATCTTGGTGTAGGGGACGTAGTTGTTGAGCCCTTGTCATGGTCAGATCATTCGCTCCTTAGGCTGGACTTCCAGGCCGCTCCTCCCCATCGCAGGGAGGCAGACCAAATACGATGGTACCACCCCAGGTGCCTGATGGATCCAGATAGGTTCCTGATGGAGCTTGGGCCATGTCCTGACATTCGAACACACGACTCGGTTGAGGACCTGGTTGCCACCTGGGAAAGGGTGGCGGCTGGGGCCCTGGACCGGGTCATGCCCTTGCGGCCTCTGACCTGGCACTGCTCTCACTCGGCCCCTTGGTTTTCCGGGGAGCTGAGGGAGATGAAGCGCTGGAAAAGACACCTGGAGTGTATTTGGAGGACTACTCGCTCCAGACCCGACCGAACACTATTACGGTCTTATATTAAGACCTACTTAGTGGCGATAAGGGTGCAAAGCGTTCTTACTTTTCCACCCTTATTGCGTCTGCAGGAAACTGCCAAGCCGCCCTGTTTAGAGTGACACGCTCCCTCTTGGAAGGGGGAGCGCGGGAGGACCCCTTGCAGGGACAGGCTGAGGACTTTTTGAATTTCCTGGTGGATAAAATCGCTCGGATCCGGGATGGGTTGGACTCTGAATGGGCAACTCTGGGTGGGGGGTCGGGGGCAGAATTTGAGGCAGTCATGTGGGAGGAGTTTGATCCTGTGATCCCTGAAGACGTGGACAGGTTGCTGCTGGGACTGAATGCTACCACATGTTTATTGGACCCGTGTCCCTCCTGGCTGGTGTTGGCCACCCGGGAGGTGACACGAGGTTGGTTTCAGGGTATTATTAACGCTTCCTTCAGTGAGGGATATCTGCCCGCCGCCTTGAAAGAGGCGGTGGTGAGACCCCTCCTCAAGAAACCGTCCCTGGACCCAACTTTGTTATCTAATTATCGTCCCGTCTCCAACCTTCGTTTTGTGGCGAAGGTTGTTGAGAGTGTGGTGGCACAACAGTTTCCCCGGCACCTGGATGAAGCTGTCTATTTGGATCCACGCCAATCGGGCTTCAGGCCCGGACACAGCACGGAGACGGTATTGGTCGCATTGGTGGATGATCTCTGGAGGGCCCGTGACAGAGGTTATTCCTCTGTCCTGGTCCTCTTAGATCTCTCAGCGGCTTTCGATACTGTCGACCACAGTACCTTATTGTGGCGGCTGGAGGGTTTGGGAGTGGGAGGCACTGTTATGCGGTGGTTCTTCTCCTTCCTCTCTGACCGCTCGCAATTCATGTTGGCAGGGGGGCAGAGGTCGGCCCCGAGGCCCCTGGTTTGCTCTCGCCCCTTCTGTTCAACATTTATATGAAGCCGCTGGGTGAGATCATCCATGGCTTTGGGGTAGAGTTCCATCAGTACGCTGATGACACTCAGCTGTACATCTCTACCCCGGGCCACCCCGATGAAGCCGTCGAAGTGATGACCCGGTGCCTGGAGGCCGTGCGGTGTTGGATGGGGTGGAACAGGCTTCAGCTCAACCCATCTAAGACTGAGTGGCTATGCTTCCCGGCATCCCGGTACAGCCAGCTGGTTCCATCGCTGGCTGTGGGGGAGGAAACTCTTGCCCCCACAGAGAGGGCCCGCAATCTGGGTGTCCTCCTGGATGTGCGGCTGTCATTGGAAGACCATGTGGCGGCCATCGCCAGGGGGGCTTTTGGCCAGGTCCGTAGGATCTACCAGTTGCGGCCCTTTCTGGATCGGGATGCGCTTTGCACGGTCACCTCCGCCCTGGTGACCTCCCGCCTAGACTATGCCAATGCTCTCTACATGAGGCTGCCTTTGAAGAGCATCCGGAGGCTCTAGCTGGTGCAGAATGCAGCCGCGAGGGTGGTAATGGGGGCTCCTATGTTATGCCACTTCTGCGTGAGCTGCATTGGCTCCCAGTGGCCCTCCGGGTGTGCTTCAAAGTCTTGGTTACTATCTTTAAAACGCTCCATGGCTCGGGACCGGGATACCTGCGAGACCACCTCCTGCCATTATCGGCCTCCCGCCGACCGATACGCTCCCATAGAGTCGGCCTCCTTGGGGTGCTGCCGGCTGGACGGCTGGTGACCCTGAGGATGCAGGCCTTCTCATTGGGAGCACCCCCTCTCTGGAATTGTAATAGTTGCTGGGAAATGTGGGTAGGAAAATGTTTTGAACAGGAATGTAGGGAAATCAATCATCATGATAACCTTTAATGTCAAATGTGAGAAGAAAATACAGCAGTAGGGCACCTATTATATATAAATCCATTATGTAGAAAAGAATACAGGTAGCTTTTGTTTAGTGACCACAATTGAACAACAACTCAGTTGTTAAGCTGAGTAATCACTAAGTGAAACTACAACTGTATTTAAGATCTTAGTTCAGATTGCTTTACACACCTGTAAATGTCATAAATGTGAGGATTGGTCACAAAGTTACTTTTTCATCACCATCATATAAGTTGTTGCTAAATGTAATAGTAGTTAAATAAGGATTATTGTATTGGGCACAAGATGGCCTCTCCTTAGGCATATATCTAAATGTGTGAAGGGGGATAGGACAGGAGTTTCCAGACTGGGGCAGAAGGCAGATGAATGGGAAACAGTCTCTATTAGAATTTAAAAATCTTAAGGATTTGAATGGTCCGTTTGAATGGTTGGGTTTCTTATACATTCATATGCTGGATCTAAATCAAAATGTTTGTTTTGGCTCTTATGAAAAGGTCTGGATGAACTCCTTTTCTGTGCAGTGGGGTATTTGCTTGTGAAATTTAGAATTTGGTCTGGAGGGGATGGGATTTTCGATATACGCAGGTTGTTAATTCACCATTATCTTCTGTCTTTATGTCAATGTCACATACTGACCAACAACAGAGAACATACGGAAAAAAGAGAAGACAAATAATACCTGTACAAAGTGATTGCAGAACTTGAGAGTAAATCACAGCAAACTATCATCAACCACCTCTTCTACATGGTTGTCATCAAGTTGTATGCTAAGACTGAATGAGATATCAACTCACTGATCCATTATGACCTATATCTACAGTGAGGAGGGAAAGTAGTTAAAACCAATGGGATGAAATTATTAGCAGGCCACATAACAGGCATATACAGACAAGCTACAAATAACTGGGTACCTATGGAAATCACAATGAGGAGGCAAGGAAAACAGCAACAGCCAACAGCCAAGTACAACAAAGGTGTAAGACAGATCCTGAAGCTCAACAGGAAGAACAAGATTCATGCCAGTCACCAGATATCCTACCAGTATAGTGAGCTGACAAAGAAGGACATGGAAGCTGCCAATTTGATGACCCAGAAACTCCCATATCCCAGGACTTAGAGACCAGCTAAAAAGAGGACAGTTTTGATCTGTTAAGTGTCAAAGTCTCTATAAATAAATTTAGATAAAACCCAGATCATTCAGGAATACTTCTGTGATTAATGGTGAAATTGTTTTTAGAAGGAATTGATTACTATAGATAACCTTTGTAAGTTTGATATTATGAAAATGGTTTCTGGCTTTTGAAGAAAAGGGAAATTCTTTTTATAGTAATGTTATTAACATTCGTAAAATAGCTATTCATATTTATCTTTGCCATGGAAACTCTCTGAATGACCTTTGGTCAATCTTCCCCAGCCTAATCCACCTCACAGGAAGTTTGCATGGGGATAAAGGGATTTCCCCCGTATAAAGTATAAACTACTTTATACTCTGGAGGGAAGGCAGGATATAAACCTAATGAATGTTATAAAAATAAATGCTAATAATTAAAACTTGAGACAGCATACATGAAGGGAAGCCATAAAAGGGAGAGTAGAAGAAAAAAGAGAATCTGAATAAATCTACAAGGAAGTGAACAGAATATTACTAAAGAGATAAAGTGATCTAATTTTAAAAGTTACTTTAAACTTTAAAGATCATACGATACTTTTCCGAACTTTTGTGAACTCATGGCTTGAATACAGTCATCAGCAAATTCTATACTATAGAATTTGCTGTGGACTATATTCAAGCTCAGTGACTATGAAAACATCCAATAGATGAAACAATTTGTTTGGCTAATCTATTTTTTCTATTACATAATTGCAAAGTGCTGAGCTAATTTTTCTAAAAATTAGGAAAAAAGGGAGGAAGCTGATGTTAGGAGTCATTGTATTTCCAATCACATTGGAAGCCAATGCAATCCTAAATTGCATTAACAGAGGGATACAATCAAGATCAAATGAGGTACTAATATCACTCTACAAAACCTTAGTAATACTACACCTAGAATATTGCATCCAGTTTTGGCCACCACACTATAAAAAAGATGCTGAGACGCTAGAAAAAGTGCAGAGAAGAGCAACCAAGAGATTAGGGGACTGGAGGCTAAAACATACAATGAATTGGGTTGCAAGAACTGGGCATGGCTAGTCTAGTGAAAAGAAGGACCAGGGGAGACATGATAGCAGCGTTTCAATATTTGAGGGGCTATCACAGAGAGTAGTGGGTCAAGCCATTTTTCAAAGTACCTGAATGCCAGACAAGAAATAATGAATAGAAACTGAACAAGGAGAGATTCATCCTGGAAATCAGGAGAAATTATCTGACAGAACAACCAACCAATGGAGCAGCTTGCTTTCAGAAGTTGTGGGAGCTTCATCACTGGAAGCCTTCAAGAAAAGACTGGACTGCCATCTGTCAGAAATGGTGTAGGGTCTCCTGCTTGGATAGGGGTTTGGACTAAATAACCTACAAGGTCCTTTCCAACTCTGTTAATCTGTAATCTAATCTACATTCTTAGAGGAATGCAACGGATGTTAACTGGTACAATTTATTGTATTTTGGTTTTCTTAGAAATAATAGCATAAGAGTGATCCTTCTACATAAGATTTAAACAATTACAGAGAAATCCATGTAGAGGAATTGTGGAGTGGGGTGGGAAGAGATAAAGCATTGTGTTGGCATGATTTCACATGAAAATGTGAGCAAGGAGAGCTTGCAGAACTTGCACACAACAGCACAATATTGCTTTGACAAAAGTGTTCAATGCTGTAGATACCTCTAAATACTGTAAGCATATCTCTTTGTTAAGTTAAAGCAGACTCATACTTTAGCTGTCATAACAGATTCCTTGATGCACATTTTTATCAATGAATTGTTGTCCTGCACACTATTCTGAAAAATTCAAAACCTTAGTTCTTTCTATCTGAAGAATAAAAGAGTTAGCCATACTCCCTAGAAGGCATTAGAAATGCAGTGATCCATGACCATTCAGAGTCACCTAGGCAACACAGGCAGCATTGAAGTTTAATAATAAACAAACAAACCAATCCATAATTATTCTATAGATGATGTGGAAGAAAACCAAGTTGCATGTATTGGTCCTGGTTCTCACAATATGATTTCTTCCAATTCATAGAGACAGCCTACAAACATTTGTCATAGGCATCCCTCATATTTTCAAAGTATGTGGTAGAACCAGTTGGAGTGTAATGGTAGAAACTGCCATTCTCCCCATGTAGTTTTAGGCTTAGGGGCAACAAATATCTAAATGAGACTGATGTCTATATTTAAACACTTTTGTTGAGTCAAGGATTAGAACAAGAATGCACTGTTTATGGATCTATTTTGTTTTTAACTACTGCAGCCAAGGGCAAAAGAGTGATTTGGCAAGGCAGTCATTGTTATCTATATATAAGCAGGGGTGGGATTCCACTGGTATAACAACCAATTCGGTCATCATGCTTAACACCGAAATAAAGCTGCTGGTGATAATCTATTTCATATCATTTTTACCATGTTTTATCAAGGTTTTTATACTTGACAGAGTAGACTCACTCTCACTAGAATGCATAACAGTGATTGAGCACATGAGTTTACTTACTAAGGAAAAAAACAACTGAAAAGCAAAAGGAATATGAATAAATGAAAAGCAAAATTTATATATGGGAGAATGAAAGGGACTGTGATTCATGGGAAATCTATCATCCACCCAAGGATTCATCTAATACTAGATTACAATGGAGATATAATGGGGATTGTCTCTGTTGATGGAGGCAATTTCAGGGTCAATACTTGGAAATAACATTCTGAAATTCTTTAGAAACTTCAACATGAGAACTACTTGGGAATTCTGGATGCTTGTCAAATGTGGGACATTTTTAATATGTCATCAGTTTAATTCATGAGGTATTCATGCCCTCATTTTGTTCCATTTGTAATAAAGGTCCTTGATGAATCAATGGCTCTGTAAATTCAGATACACCTGGAAAAAAAATCAGCTTACTTGGAACCATATCAGTCTGGAAATATGTCAGGTTATGAGACTGATTCAGTTTCTATCAGCTTGATGGCCTAACACCAATGGGATTGCAACTTTATTGTTTCTCCTTGACCTCTCAAACTGGTACTATTCACTACAATATCCTTCTGTTCTGTAATCCGTGAATAAAGGACACAGTGCAGCAAGGTCATACTTGTAAAACCAAGTTGAGAAAATAGATTTGTTTAACCATTCTTTGGCCTCATGACAAATGGGCGTTGATAAATTTACCTGTGAACATCCTTTCTATCTAAACTGCGAGAGAGCCCAGGATGGGTAGACTCCTTCTTATGATGTCATTAAGCTGAGTCTGTACTTGTATATAAAAAGCCAGCCCCCGGGAGTATCCCCAGCTTTGGCGAAGATACTTGACAGACTGAAAAAGTGTCTCTGAAAGCAAACAATCCAATACATTAACATGCCTTACCATCTCCAGACAAACCAGGGAGGGGCTGGGCTCTCTCGCAGCATAGATAGAAAGGGCTTTCACAGGTAAATTTACCAACGTCCATTCTCCTCCATGCTGCAGCGAGAGCCCAAGATGGGACATAACAAAGCTTGCATGCCCACGGGCAGGTCCTTGTCTGGCCAATCACTCTGATGGTGAAACCACTCACTGAAGAATCCATCAGCCAAAGGCCGCCATCGCTGAGGAAAAGGAATCCAGATGGTAGTGTCTGATGAAGGGAGGTGGGGATGTCCACGTGGCCATTGTGCAAATCTCTTCCATGGATGCCTTGGTGGCCCAGGTGGCTGAAGTGGCCGCACTTCTCAAAGAGTGTGCCATTAGACCACAGGGTACCAGAAGAGCCCCCGCTTTGTAGGCTTGTGCAATTCATGTCCTGACCCACCTGCTAATAGTAGGAGAAGAGGCCTTGCTCCCCAAGTGAGAAGGAGAAAAGGAGACAAACATAACTTCTGTCTTTCTAAAAGGGGAAATGCGTTTGATGTAAATTCTAAGAGCCCTTCTGATATCTAGAGTATGCCACTTGCACTCTAAGTCATGGTGTGGGACAGAAGTCAGGTAACACAATGTCTTGGGACCGGTGGAACCAAGTGTTAACCTTTGGAATAAAGGAGGGGTCCAGACAGAGAACAATCCTATCATTGTGAAAGGTGCAAAGATCCTCCCTGACAGAAAGGGCGGCCAGTTCTGACAACCTTCTGGCCGAAGTGATAGAAATGAGGAAAACTACCTTTAGAGTTAGGAATTGGAGACACTGTTCTGAGGGGTTCAAAGGAGAGCTTCATAAGGGCATTAAGAACCAAGTGAAGATCCCATGAAGGATACCTGTGCACCATAGGTTGGAAGCCCCTTTCAAAAATCTCCTGACCGAGGGATGATGGGACAAGGAAGGAACTGAACCCCATGAAAGAACTGAGGAGAGAGCCGCTACCTAGCGACGTAAGGTATTGGGGGCTAAACCTTTCTCCATGCCATCCTGAAGGAATCTAAGAAGCTCTGCCAACTGGGCTGGGGAAGGAGAGAGACCCTCCTTGAGGTACCATTGGGAGAAAACCTTCCAGGTGGCATCATAGAGGCACCTCGTAGAAGGTTTGTGAGATGCCTGGATGGTGAGGATAACCCTCTCTGGGAGATTAGCTTCCCTTAGCCGCTGCCGCTCAAGTGCCACATGGTCAGCTTGAGCCACTGGGGCTCTGGATGGATCAGGGCCCCTTAGTACAGGGAGATGAGATGGGCCGGGATTCTCCAAGGGGAAGCCACAGACAGGTTGACCAGGTCTGCAAACCAGGGCCTCCTTGGCCAATAGGGTGCCAGGAGAATTAGCTCCGCTCATTCAGCCAACAGCTTCCGTATGACCGCTGGAATGATGGGAAGAGGGGGAAAGGTTTAGAGGAGACCCGCAGGCCATTTGCACCAAAGAGCATTGGTCCCCTCCTCTCCCTAGCAAGGAAACCTGGTGAAGAATCTGTTAACTTGGGCATTTTGAGGAGTGGAGAAGAGATCCCATCTCCAGCGTTCCGAATCTGAGGGAAAGATCCCTGAATAGGGATGGAGAAATGGACCATTCTGCTTGGTCAACTAAACTCCTGCTCAGCCAGGAGAATTGTCGACTCCGGAAATGTGATCCACTGAGATTGACAGCAGGTGTTTCTCTGCCCATAACCCTGAACGTTCTGCCTCCCTCATAAGTGCCTTGGATCTCATTCCCCACTGTCTGCTGACATGTGCCTTTGCGGCCATATTGTCCGTCAACATGAGAACATGGGAGCCAGTCACTGAGGCTCTGAAATGCTGGAGAGCCAGAGAGATAGCTCTGAGCTCTAACCAATTTATGGGACGGGTGCTGTCTGATCTGGACCAAACCCCTTGAGCTATCTGACCCTCCATATGGGAGCCCCAAGCCAGAAGGCTGGCATCTGTGGTGATTACTAGCCTGTCTGGTTCCTTGAATTGGAGCCCCTTCCAGAGGGACGGGGAGAGCCACCAATTGAGGGACCGCCAGGCCTGTTGAGACAGCAGGACCTTGATTGATGAGTGGCTGGTTCCTGCTCGTTGAAAGGGGAACAGGCACGATTGGAGCGATCGGGAGTGAAGCCGTGCCCACGGGATGATGCCAATACAGCAGACCATCTTCCCCAGTAGTTTGGACAGCAGTGACAGTTGAACAGTCTGTTGTTGTTGAATCTGGCTGATGATCTCTGCAAGGCTTTTTCCATGATCTGGAGACAGGAAAACCTGGCACAAAGTCGTATCAATGACTGCTCCCAAGTGTAGCAGTTTGGTCATGGGTGAAAGATGGCTCTTCTTGGTGTTGATGGAAAACCCATGGCTTGGGCCGAGTGGATGGAGGAGGACAGTATCAACACGTCATCCAAGTAGCATTGGATCCTCACTGGAACAGAATGGAGTGAAGTCACCAATGCTGCTAGAATCTTTGTGAAGATTCTTGGAGCCGATGAGAGGCCAAAGGGAAGGGCTCGATACTGGTAGTGGGCATTCTGGTAACAGAAACGGAGAAACTGGCGATGATGAGGCCAGATGGGGATGTGGAGGTAAGCCTCCATGAGATCAATGGAAGAGAGGAGATTGCCCTCCTGAACTCTAAGATAGAAGGCAGCGTCTGCATTTTAAATCACCTGTATTTGACAAATTGAGAAACTTTAGGTCAAGGATGGCTCGCCAGCCCCCCCCCCCCTCCGGCCAGGCTTTGGGAACAATGAAAAGATGAGAGTAAAATTCACGTCCCCATTGTAAGATGGGAATTGGTTGAATAGCCCTTATGTCGAGTAGGTGTTGAATGGCCGAATTCATAAGGGCTCTCTTTGAAGTGTCCCGTGAAATGGGACAAATCAAAAAATTTTCTGGGGGTGACAATAGACCTACAGTGTTGAGCACCCAGGCATCCATTGTTGACTCCTCCCATTTGGAGTCAAAGAAGGCTAAGTGACCTCCAATGGGTGGGGAGAACGAGGTATTACTTGGAGTGATGGAAGGCATGACCCCCTCCCCACAGAAAGAGCTGTTTACCAGCAGAAGGTTGTTGTCTGCCAGGTGGTTCTTGATGTTGGTCTTGGCATTGAGAATACGCCCTCTGTGGCCAAGGAAAGTGGGAGGTGTTCTCCACCTGAAAGGCAGGTGGGCAATAAGGAGCTGGGCGATAGTCAGCTTTTTTCCCCCCGAGGAGAAAAGAATTTTACGTTTATTTCTGGTCTTGATGAGATACGGCTCTAAAGTCTCGCCAAAAAGCTTGTCTCCTCTGCAGGGAGCAGAGGCCAGCTTCCATTTGCAGTGTGACTCCGCCTGCCAATTTCGGAGCCACAGAAGCCTTCTTGCTACCACCGAAGATGCCATGGCCATTGATGCAAATTTGGCAGAATTGAGGGTGGCATCTGCACTGAATTCCGCCACTGCTATAACTTTGTTAAGGTCCTGATGAGACCTGAGGTCAGAGGCAGGCAATTGATCCTGCAGTTGATGCAGCCATCGTAGAGATGCCCTCATGAAAAACGATGCAGCGGTCAAAGCCCGAACAGCCCATGCAGCTGCTTGGTGGTTGCGCTTGAGTGTCTGTTTGGAACACTTGTCCTCTGATTTAAGTACATTCTCTGGCTTGGTGGGAGTGCCAGAAGAGGAGAATGATGCCACAATCAGAGTGTCTACCGAGGGCACTGCAAGAGCGTTGGCTAGGGATGTGCTGACATTGTAGAACCGCTTGTCCAAAGATGATGGACAAGGACCTGCCGAAGAGGAAGCACATTGTTCCTTGACCATGTTGAGAAACAAAAGGGGAGAAGACTAAACCTCCATGTGTACTACGTTGCGGAGGTAAGGAAGCCATAGACTGAGAAGGGAGAAGGGCCTGAACCCTTTCCAGAGGCCGAAGAATCTGTTGAAAACTTTCAGCCAATCCTTGTCTAATGGCTAAGGAAACAACACCTTGGATCTCCTTGGACCTGTTATCAAAGGTAGTGGAGGGCCGAAGGCCAGCTGCAGTGGGCATGAAGGTGGCTTCCGGCCTGATCTGGGAGGCCTGAACTCTGGAGGGAAGAGTGGGGGCATAGGGCCCAGAGGTTTGCTGGAAATATGGCTCAGACCTGCTGAAATCCTGGGGATCTAGTTGTTCCTCAAATGCCTCAGGGGACCAGATGAGGGGGGCTCCATGAACAACTTCCCCTCCCCCAGGGGGGGGCTTTTCTGGAAACCCTGATGTTCGGCTGGCTGGGAAGTCTGTTGCAGTTGCCCTCTCAATTGTTGAATAGTCTTATTAAATTGTCTCTCTAGAGCCACTTGTCTGTGTTTATCTGCCTTCAACTCAGCCTGAGTTGTCTTCTTAGGGGCTAGAGCCTTAGCTCTGATTTTTGCAGCCACTTCCCTCTGAACAGTGCATTGTCTGCATCTTTTCCTTTTAGTGGGTTGGAGGGCCTGTTCCACTGGGGGTAAAAGCTCTGCATGAGCACTGTCCTGATCCATTTTAAAATAAGCAAGGCTCAAGCATTGAGAGAATGGCTCTCAAAAGTGCTTAAGGATGGCAGAGGGTGGAATTGGGTCTTTGGAGCCCTGAAAATGGCCACCGGGCCACTTAAAATGGCTGCTCACCTCGTGTCTGAAGAGCCTGCACTCCAAGATGGCCACTGCTCATCGATGGCTCCGAGAAGTGAATTTCGCTCCTTAGGCTATTGCGAGCCCTGAGTGATCGAATCAGCCAAAGAAGGAAGAGATCGCTGCCCACACGATCAGCTGGCTGACTCTGTTATCAGTTTGCCAATCAGTTTTATGATCAGACAAACTGCGGCTAAGGAGAAGGTCTCAGATGCTTCCCTGCTTGCCTAGGGAAGAAAACATTGATCCCAACGTTGCAGGAGAACGGAGCCCCACTCTCTTGAAGTTGCAGCTGCCTGGATCCCTGGGAGCTGATTGAAGCAAGGGTAGCTTCTGTAGAAAATTGCTGAATAAAACGCTAACACCTTCAGAGACACAGCTTGTGACTTAAAGAAGCTGAGTCAAAGCTGGGGATACTCCCAGGGGCTGGTTTTTTATATACAAGTACAAACTCAGCTTAATGGTGTCATAAGGAGTCTACCCATCCTGGGCTCTCGCTGCAGCATGGCGGAGAATTGTGGAGTTCTATTAGGTTGTCTTTTTATTTCAGGACTGTTTGACATTTATACTGATGGCATTATTAGGAAATATAAAAAGAAATCACTACCTTTTGACATTTCTGAGGCCTAATTCTATTTCTTTATGTCATCTGAGTCAAGAAAGTCTAGAATCAGTGTATGAAGGATGATCTCATGATAAGGATGATGAATTCCCTAGGAATCACAATGACACTCACACGTAAGCCTTAAATTTCATTTATTTACATTTTATTTTATTTCTCATTGCTTTTTTTCTTATGAGTAAAATCATAACAATGCATGTGCTTATGAATTCTAATGATTGTGAGTCACTCTTCCTACTGAAGGTGTGGCTGACGTTATTCTCTGAAATTCTGATACCATTCTCTGAAATACACACTGTTATTGTTTTCAGCAGGCTTTGGGACAGAGGATTTCTAACCCCATTTTACTATCTGGCTTCAATTGCCCCTACGTGGATATTAGCTATTCATTATTACTTCTTGATTTGTTTTTCCTTTGGATTTTTAAAATATTAATAAATTACTGTGACTTACATTGGATATAAATATATTAATAAATCTATTACAAAAGTAATTAATTAACCTGCAGAGCTGGGACTGGCTTCTCCTAGCAATAAATTGTTTAGCAACAATCACTGTGGTTAACCAGGAAAAACACACCACATTTATTCAGGCCTGTTCATCTCAAAAAGCAATTCATACCATGTAGGATTCTTGATGTAATACTAGAAACTGCTAATATTATACTAATATTATAAAATCCCGTAGGCTTGATATCTGACATTCTCACCTCAAGAACCTCTCTTTTCGTTCTAAATATATTCAGAGTAAAGGTGGGCTTTTGAAAAGAACCTAATTTTTATATTACAAGGCAGAGAAGGAAAGAAAGCAGCCACTCACATCTTCTGGATAATTTCATTGCATTGGGTAACATAGCAAGACTTTAAAAAGGATAGGAAAAGCATGGTTTTTGAATTCTTCCTAATCTTTTGACACTCAATGGTCATCAAAGATACATGTAGTTGTTTCTGTGTAACCAAATAACTTGGTGTGTGTGGTGTGTATGTACAATTTGTCTCCAAATCTAATTAAAGAGACTGCATGTGGTTTCCCCCTATGTGAATCTAATCATGATAGGATGCTAGATGCTGCGTCACCTGTAAAGTCATGGAATCAATTATTAACCAATCCATTATCCTCCACTTGGAGACAAACAATCTACTCTCTAATAAACAATTTGGTTTCAGACAAAAACTATCCTGTTATCTGCAACTCTTACACTGCAAAAACATATGGACTACACAACTCGATCAGGGCAAAGCAATAGACGCAATCTACACAGACTTCTGTAAAGCCTTTGATTCAGTAATACACGACAAACTACTCCTAAAACTAAAATCTTATGGTATCTCTGGACACCTGCATAACTGGATAGAAGCATCCCTGTCAAACAGACAACAAATGGTCAAAATTGGGAGAGTCCTATCAAATTCTATACCTGGCAACAGTGGGGTCCCCCAAGGCAGTGTTCTAGGACCTACTCTCTTCATACTCTACATAAATGACTTCTGTGATCATATTAAAAGCAACTGCGTTCTCTTTGCTGATGATGTAAAGCTATTCAACACACAGAAAATACTGCTAGCCTTCAAAACGACCTCGACTATGTATCAGAATGGTCAAACAAATGGCAACTTCAAATCTCAATAAATAAATGCACTGTCTTACACACTGGCAAAAAAAATCAGAAAAAAAAATAAAATACAAGCTGAATAGTCAAGATCTTGTTGATGATCCAAACTCTGTCAAGGACCTTGGAATACTCATCTCTAATGATCTAAGTGCTAGAGCCCACTGTAACTACATAGCCAAAAAGGTATTAAGAGTTGTTAACCTAATCCTACATAGCTTTTTCTCTGGTAATATCATGCTACTAACTAGAGCTAACTACAAAACATTTGCTAGACCAATACTGGAATACAGCTCATCAGTATGGAACCCACATTACATATCTGATATTAGCACAGTTGAGAAAGTCCAGAAATATTTCACAAGAAGAGTTCTCCACTCCTCTATTTGTTGCAAAACACCTTATGCCACCAGACTTGAAATTCTAGACCTAGAAAACTAGAACTATGCCGCCTTTGGTCCAATCTAAGTATAATATATAAAATTATCCATTGCAATGTTCTACCTATCAATGAATACTTCAGCATCAACCATAACAATACAAGAGCAATAGATACAAACTCAAGGTAAACTGCACCAAACTTGATTGCAGGAAATACGACTTCAGCAACAGAGTGGTCAATGTCTGGATTACTCTACCTGACTCTGTGGTTTCTTCCCCAAACCCCAAAAACTTTAACCTTAGACTGTTTACTATTGACCTCACCATTTTCCTAAGAGGTCTGTAGGGGGCATGCATAAGCGCACCAATGTGCCTACCGTCCCTGTCCTATTGTTTCTTTTTATTTTTCTTATATGTATCAATTTCATTTATTCATAACTATGCTTATACTTATACCTGTTATCTCATAATCACTTAACAAATAAATAAATAAAATAGATGTTGAATCTGTGTTTATATGTTTCTGCCCTCTGCTCAAATTGTATCTATGTTTATGTACGTTGAGGAGCATAGGAGCATAGGTCTCACTGTTGTTCATGTGGCCAGGAAGGAGAGGGTCTGGATGAGGAAATCACAAAAGCAGAATTTGACCTACTGTCTAATTGTCTCTCCAATAGGAATACACTAGGAGCTGTTTTTTTCTGACCTGATGTCAGGCCCAAGCCAAAAATTGAGACAGTGAGATCCAATCAAGTTCAATCTTTTACTGTATTTGCTTGCACCTAATAGAAGGAATCTTGTCAAACTAAAACTGTAACTTTCTAACCTGCTAAACATCTTCTGAGAGATTCTAGGATGGTTACCCTGAACACTGTCCCCCATCTATCTCAGAACTGCACAATGTCTTCACACAGGTTTCTTTCTGGGAAAGCTCTGAGATGACAAAATCCTTCTGCTCTGCTGCTGCAGGTGCACATTCTATCACATCTAAGTAATATTTAGGTTTGATCTTTTTCCTACTGGATTGTCCTACCACTTCAAATTTGGTCTTGTTACATTTTGTGGAAAATATTCATCACATCCCAACCTTTTTTGTATAATTTCTTTCTAATCTTCTCTTGGGGTAAAAAGAATAAAAGAGAAGTTCTGTAAGATGGTGAACTTGCAGAAATGCTCCTTTCTTCTTCTTCTTACTTCAAGAATGCTATATTTGTGTTGCTTTTAAAAGCACACAATTTATTTGAAGACAGCACATATGCTTTGGGCAACGTTTTTTTCCCAAGTGGAGGAAATATTGGATATCCTTGTAGTTTTAATTTTTCTTTCCTATTTTCTCACCTCTTTTTCTTTCTTTGTAGCCTTTTCCCCTGGACTTCTCATTTTTATTTATCATCTTTAATCTTAAACAATAAAAAAGTTTTTAAGTCAATCTGCTTAGTTACAGGTAACTAATTATAAACTGTTCAAAAACAAAACGCACAGTGTCTGTGCAGTCAGGAAGCACTGCATGGCTAAAATTTCAGGGAGAAATAATGGCAAGAAGTCTTTTCCTGAATAATGGCAAGAAGTCTTTTCCTTTCTTATTCAAAGCAGCCAGTGTGCCAGACACCACGTCTTTTCCAAGACTCCTGCTAAACCAACAATATTCTTTCCTATCTTCCTCAGAGACCTCAAAGAGAAAGATGCTCCACTTCTTGTCAGTTGGTCCTTACCTGTCTTCTTAATCTAGAAGTTTATAGCCCAATCTTCTTCCACAGTGTTTCATTTTGCCTTCCATCTCTAAATGGTTTGGTGTGTTTCTTGGGTCTCTAGGATGGAAAGATAGAAATAACATTGTGTCCAGATGAATTTCTCTTGTCTTGGAAATGAGATAGAGGCAAAGAACAAAACAATAATATGGAGAAGAGTATAAAACAAACAATAAACCAAATCACATACTAGAAATAATAAAGAAAGAGAAAGGATGAAGTAGTCTAAAATTAAACTAGGGGAAAATGTAATCCTTTTTTTTTCAAAATGATGCCGGGCTGTCCCACTATTGTCTTCTGTCTTTGAATTCATGTTCATTCAAGAAGGAAATCTGTCTGTATCCTGTTATCATATTGACTGGCAGGATTGAGAGGGGGAGCTGGCGTCGTGGCAGTACAGCGTGCGATCTTTAAGCTCTAAGATCGCCGCTGATATCTCCGTTGCACAACAGTCCCAATGGACCTAAACCATCCCAATGGACCTAAACTATCACAGAGACTGTGATAGAGAAGGGCACATCCTGTCGATCCCAGGGACATCACAAAGTCTCTGGTAGATCCAGGAGAAGCCCTTTTTCCCACAGCGGAGAGGCAGCCATCAAAGCTGCTGAAGCTGGGACAGCTCCGGAACGGAAAAAAGTTGGAAAGAAGTGTGTCAGTTTGGTAAGATAATTTTCTACTCATTATTTCTAGAGAGAACACCCTAAAAGACTAAAAATTAAATTTAAAAGTGAAGATAAAAGTGCTCAAGCGACGAGATTAAGCACAAATTAAACTTGAAGGGTTTTTTTTATTGGAACTTTGGATTTTTGTAAAAAAAAATTAATTTTTAAACTGGACTGGTCTTTCCTTTTTAGTTTTTATTTTTTCCTTTTAAAATAACTTTTTGGAAAAGTTTCTTTTTTTCTTGTCTTTTCCTTTTAATAATTTAGACTATTTTTATTTTTTTTTATTCCTGGTTTAAATATTAGAGGTGAAGGGAAAGGAAAGGGAAATATATAGCACTGCCACCTGGAGGCTTGGATACATTGTTTTTCTTTCTTTCTTTCTTTCTTTCTTGCTGATACATTTGGTGTTACATTCAAGGACTCTGTGTTTCTCATTGAAAAGATAGTGGGAAGAGCATGTAAATTGTTTATGCAGGTGCTCTTCTGGGGAACTATTGATAGCTGGAGTCTGGATTTGAAATTGAAAGAAAGAAGATTGAAGTGACCTTGAAAAGAGAACTGGAAATTTTGTTTCTTGATTTAGTAAAGAGCCTCAAATATTTAGTGGCAGTGCTTTGCTTACTGACAGAATTGCATTTTTTTCTCTCCCTTTTTCTTCTACTCCTCTCCCAGCTGGATTTTTGAGTCTTTTGATGCAGGAATAAGACCATTTTTTTCTTTTTCTTTATCCTCCCTCCTCCCTTTGTTTTACCTTTTTAGCAAGGGGAATATACAGATTTCTGTCTTTTTAAATCTCTCCTTATTTTTTTTTCATCCTTTTTTCATTTTGCTTTTTTTTTTTCCTTCTACATAATTGGAACCAATTGGATTAAGTGCCTGAAGATTTTTTCCCTTCCTTTTTATTTTTTATTTTTTGCTTTTATCTCTTTTTATTGGAATGGCAGTTGGTTGCTCTTGCTTTTTCTTCTCAACTTTCCTATTATTTCAAGATGACCAGAAAGATACCAGTCTCAGCTTCTTCAATCTCAACCTCTTCCTCCTCACCATCTGGAGGACAATGATCAATACAGGTGATGTTACAACAAGAGAAGGAAAAAGAAGTGACACTGCAGATGATTATGTAAGAAATTCAAAAGATCCAAATAAAAACAGATAATATTGAAAAGAGAACAGAGAATATTGAGCAAAGAACTGAAAAGACAAATGAGAAAATGGAAAATATTCAACAGATGATGATGCAATACGAGGACAAAATCAAGAAAATTGAAGAACAAGATCTACAAAGAGATAAGAAGATGGGAGATATGGATACTCGACTGAGTGAAGTTGAAAGAGACAAGGGCAGATCTCTGCAATCATTGGGATGGGAAATTGATAAATCAGAATTCTATCTAAGATTTCAAAATATAGAAGAAAAGGGTGAAAACCTTGCTGAAATGATTACAGAAATCCTGGCAGAAGCATTGGAGGTAACCAAAGAGAAGATGATGGATGGAATGGACGAGGTTTTTCGTGTCCATACAAGATATGTGATGAGAAAAAAACTGCCAAGAGAAGTTCATATCAGATTTACTAAGAAAATAATCAAATCACAAATACTGCAGGTGGCAAGAGAAAAAACACTAAAATACAAAGATAAAGAAATAGTGGTACTGAAACAAGTACCGAGAAGAGTGAGAGAGATAAGAAGAGAATATTTATTCTTGACCAAAGAGTTACTTAAGAGAGGAATAAATTACAAATGGCTGATACCAGAAGGTCTCATGTTTACTTGGCAGGAACAAAGACACAGAATTGATACAGTTGAAAAAGCTGAGTTATTTTACCTGGAATATTTTAGAGGAAGGGAGGAAGATACAAGAAAAGAAGAGTCATTAATTGAATTCCAAGAGGAATATATAGCAGTAATTGAAAAAGAAGGAGCCATAGGTGGTGTACCCAGAGAGCAATGACAACCAAGATCTACTAGAGCAACAAATCCTTTTTATAAAGTCTAAAATGGATGAGAGAAAACTGATTACAATTGATATAAATGGACATAATTCAGCTACTAAAAGAAGAAAAATATTTCACAAGTTAGAGAAACTAAAATTTGATATAATCTGCCTACAAGAAGTACATATTAAAAAACAACATGATTATATATTGAAACAACAAAAATTAGGGAAATTATTTACAGCGTTGACACAGTCTAAAAAGAGAGTAGTGGTATTATACATTAGGGATTGAGATACAATCCCTGCGGAACAAATATATACAGATGATGATGGAAGGATTTTGATGGTGGAGATAATGGACAATAATCTAAAGGTACTTTTAATAGCAATTTATGCTCCAAATGATAATCAAGAAGATTTTTACAGGAAATTACACAAGACAATAATTGAACTGGACTATGCTAATATTTGTTTGATGGGAGATTTTAATGGAATAATAAATGACAATTTGGACTATAAAACACAAAAACAGCAAAGAAAGCCAGAAGGACATTGCCAAAATCCTTCTTTCGAATGGTAGATGAGATAAACTTAAAAGATGCATGGAGAGAGAGAAATGCGGAAAATAAACAATATACCTTTTACTCAAATAGACATGCAACATGGTCTAGAATAGATACAATATGGATGTCAACAGAATTGCTTTCCAATACACAAAATATTGAAATAGAAACAAGTACCTGGGCAGATCACAATCCACAATCGGCAGGAGGAGGGAATGGCTATTAGCACGGTTAGCAGGAGAGGCAAGTATGGCGCTGACAGGGGGCCGTATTATGTTTTGGGAGCCCGCCCCCGTTATTTACGTACGGTGGCACGCTCCGGCCCCCAGGTCATCTCCTATTCCGAACGATCCGGCCCCGGGCCTTCGGCTGATGGTTTGCAACGCCAGATCCGTTGTTAATAAAGCCCCCCTTATCTCTGATTTGATCACTGATGGGGGGGCGGACCTGGTGGGTGTTACTGAGACCTGGCTGGGCCAGAAAGGGGGTGTTCCCCTGGTAGAGATGTGCCCAACTGGGTTTCAGGTTTTCCATCAGCCGAGGGCCCAGGGGAGGGGGGGGTTGCAGTAATTATTAAGGAAGATCTAAGCCCTAGGGAATCCACTGTTCCTCAGATGACCAGATGTGAATCCCTTTTTGTGAAATGTGGTTCCGGGGTTCAGATGGGCCTGTTGATCGCATACCTGGCTCCCTGCTATGTGACTTCGGCCCTGCCTGAGCTGCTCGAGATTATAACCGGCTTGGCAGTTGAGAACCCCAGGCTTATGGTCATGGGGGATTTCAACCTGCCTTCAGCTGGCGGTACCTCGGGGATAGCCCAGGAGTTCTTAGCTTCCATGACAGCCTTGGGCCTGACCCAGTTAATTAGGGACCCCACTCACATTGAGGGTCACATCCTGGACTTGTTTTTTGTCTCTAGACAGTGGCAGGATGATCTAGGTGTAGGGGACGTAGTTGTTGAGCCCCTGTCATGGTCTGATCATTCGCTCCTTAGGCTCGACTTCCATACTGCACCCCCTCATCACAGGGAGGCGGAGCTGATACGATGGTTCCGCCCCAGGTGCCTGATGGACCCAGATAGGTTCCTGATGGAACTTGGGCCATTTCCTGGCGCTTGGACGCACAACCCGGTTGAGGACCTGGTTGCCACCTGGGACAGAGTGGCAGCTGGTGCCCTTGATTGGGTCATGCCCTTGCGGCCTCTGACCCGATGCCGATCCCAATTGGCTCCCTGGTTTTCCGAGGAGCTGAGGGAGATGATGTGCCGGAAAAGATGCCTAGAGAGTGGTTGGAGGACCACCCACTCTGGATCTGACCGAACACTATTGTGGTCCTATATTAGGACCTATTTAGTGGCGATAGAGGTGGCGAAGCATTCTCACTTCTCTGCCCTTATTGTGTCTGCGGGGAATCATCCAGCCGCCCTTTAGGGTGACCCGCTCGCTCCTAGAGGTGGGAGCGCAGGATGAACCTCTACAAGGGGGGGCTGATGATTTTTTGAATTTTCTCCAGGACAAAATCACTCAGATCCGGGATGGGTTGAACTCTGACTGGGCAACTCCAGACGGGGGGGCAGGGGCGGAATTCGGTGAGGTTATCTGGGGGGAGTTTGATCCTGTGACCTTCGAGGATGTGGACAGGATGCTGGGTGGGCTTAATGCCACCACATGTTTATTGGATCCGTGTCCCTCCTGGCTGGTTTTGGCCGCCTGGGAGGTGTCATGTGGTTGGTTCCAGGGTATTATAAACACTTCCTTGAGTGAGGGATTCTTACCTCCTGCCTTGAAAGAGGCGGTGGTGAGACCCCTCCTCAAGAAACCATCCCTGGATCTGACTTTATTGTCTAATTATCGTCCGGTCTCCAACCTTCGCTTTATGGCAAAGGCTGTTGAGAGTGTGCTGGCACAACAGCTCCCCCGGCACCTGGAGGAATCATCCTATTTGGATCCATGCCAATCAGGCTTCAGGCCCAGGCACAGCACGGAAACAGCATTGGTCGCGTTAGTTGATGATCTCTGGAGGCCCGTGACAGGGGTTTTTCCTCTGTCCTGGTCCTATTAGATCTCTCGGCGGCTTTTGATACTGTCGACCACAGTATCTTATCATGGCAGCTGGAGGGGTTGGGAGTGGGAGGCACCGTGTTACAGTGGTTCTCCTCCTTCCTCTCCAACCGCTCACAATTTGTGTTGGCAGGGGGGAAGAGATTGACCTCGAGGCCCCTGATTTGTGGGGTACCTCAGGGGTCGGTGTTCTCATCCCTCCTGTTCAACATTTATGTGAAGCCGCTGGGTGAGATCATCCATAGCTTTGGGGTAGAATTCCATCAGTACGCTGATGATACTCAGTTGTACTTTTCTACCCCGGGCCACCCTGACGAAGCCGTGGAAGTGATGACCTGGTGTCTGGAGGCTGTGCAGGGTTGGATGGGGTGGAACAGGCTTCAGCTCAACCCGGCCAAAACCGAGTGGCTGTGCTTTCCAGCGCCCCGATACAGCCAGCTTACTCCTTCGCTGGCCGTGGGGGGGGAATTCTGGCCCCCACGGAGAGGGCATGCAATTTGGGTGTCCTCCTGGATGTACGGCTGTCGTTAGAAGATCATATAGCAGCCGTCGCCAGGAGGACTTTTTGTCAGGTCCGTAGGATCTACCAGTTGCGGCCCTTTCTGGATCAGGACACACTTCGCACAGTCACATCTGCCCTCGTCATCTCCTGTCTAGATTATGCCAATGCTCTCTACATGAGGCTCCCCTTGAAGAGCACCTGGAGGCTCCAGCTGGTGCAAAATGCGGCCACGCGGGTGGTCTTGGGGGCGCCTCGGAGCTCCCATGTTACGCCACTCTTGCACGAGCTGCATTGGCTTCCAGTGGCCTTCTGGGTGCGATTCAAGGTGTTAGTGACCACCTTTAAAGCGCTCCATGGCTTGGGACCTGGGTATTTACGGGACTGCATGCTGCCACCATCAGTCTCTCGCTGACCAGTGCACTCTCACAGAGTGGGCCTCCTTGGGGTGCCGCCGGCTAGATGGCTGGCGACCCCGAGGGTTCGGGCCTTCTCTTTGAGAGCTCCCTCCCTCTGGAACAAATTGCTCCCAGAGATGAGGTCCAGCCCAACCTATTGACCTTCCAGCGCGCATTAAAAACCCACCTATTCCATCTAGCCAGTCTAGCCTAGAGTTATGTGTAATGGTTTTAAATTTGGTTTTTAAATGGTTTTTAACTTTCTTAATTCCCTACTTTTTAATTCTTAATGCCAATTTATTTAATCCTTTTAATGTATTTTAAATTATTGTATTGGTATCTATATGTTTTTATTTGGCTGTGCACTGCCCTGAGTCCTTAGGGAGAGGGGGCGGTATACAAATTTGAATAATAAATAAATAACACTTGTATGGAAAGGACAAAAAAGGAGATCTAGATGGACTTTAAATAATATGATATTAAAGGAAAAAGACTTTAAATGGAAAATTGAGAGAGAATTGACTTTTTTCTTTAAAGAAAACACAAAAGAGGATACATAATTACAGAACCTCTGGGACACGATGAAGGCTTATACAAGAGATTTGATAATGGACTATACAAGGAAAAGAAATATAAAACAGAAAAATCTTTAAAATACTGGAAGATGACTATAAGAGGTTGGAAAAAGAACTACAGAGATTTCCACAAAAAAGGACATTAAAATTAAAATGGACATAACTAAACGTAAAATGGGGCTAATGGAAAAAGAAGAAATAGCACAAAAAATTAAAAATGCTAAGCAGAACTATTTTGAAGATACAAACAAACCAGGCAGATGGCTAGCATATAAACTGAGAGAGGAAAGACATTCAAGAAGGATAAATCAATTGATAAATGAACAAGGACATGTATGCTATGGAAAAAATTATTCAAGATTATTATGGAAAACTATACCATCAAGAGAATGTTCAGGAAGAAAGAATTCAACAATACCTACAGGAAGTAAATTTGCCCCAGATACCTAAAGATATTGAAATAATGTTAGAAAGTAACACAACAATGATGGAATTAACAGAAGCCTTAAAAAAGCAAAACATTAGGGAACCACCAGGCCCGGATGGTTTGCCAGTGGAATTTTATAACACATTTCAGGAAACACTGAATCTTTACTTATTGGAAGTAATGAATGAAGCTATGACAAAGAAGAGAATACCCAAAACATGGTCATAAGCATATATCACACTTGAACCGAAGGAGGACACAGACCCACAGCAAGTTAAAAACTACAGACCAATATCACTACTAAATTCAGATTATAAAATTTTTGCTTCAATTTTGGCAGAAAGACTGAAAAGATACTTAAATAATTTTATCCATCCTGATCAAAATGGATTTCTGCCGAAGAGACAAATTAAAGACAATATGAGAATAATTTTAGATACACTGGAATACTATGAGGCACATCCCGAAAAACAAATGGCTCTGATGTTTTTAGATGCACAAAAAGCCTTTGATAATGTGAATTGGCATTTTATGCTGTTACAATTGGATCAAAGGGGATTTGGTAAAAAATTTACTCAAGCCATAGAAATGATATATCATAAACAAACTGCAAAGGTTATGGTAAATGGAGAGTTAACAGACTTTATAGATATAACAAAAAGGGCTAGACAAGGCTGTCCACTGTCACCTCTGTTGTTTGTGTTAACACTGGAAGTGCTGAATAGGAACATCAGAGAAGAAAAAGAAATAAAAGGAATGAAAATTAAAAAAGAAGAGTATAAATTACAAGCTTTTGCAGATGACCTGGTATTCATATTAGAGGATCCATTGGAGTCGGCACCTAAATTGATAGAAAAGATAGAAGATTATGGGAAAGTAGCAGGTTTGAAAATAAATAAAGATAAAACAAAGATTTTAACAAAGAATGTGTTAGCAAGAGGAAAGAAAGAATTGGAGCAAGTTTTGGGGATCCAGGTCACAAATAAGGTTAAGTATTTAGGGATACATATAACACCAAGATGTAACACACTTAAGGAGGATAACTATCTTAAACTCAAACAACAGATTGCAACAGACTTGATAAAATGGGAAAATTTACAATTATCACTGATTGGGAGAATATCTACAATTAAGATGAATGTATTGCCTAGAATCTTATACTTATTCCAGACAATTCCATTCAGATTAGGGAATTTTTTTTTTTGAAGATTTAAACAAAATAGCGTTAAAATGCATCTCGCAGGGGAAGAAAGCAAGAATAAAACTCAAATTGCTACAAGACACAAGAATAAGAGGAGGATTTGCTTTGCCCAGTTGGGAATTATACTACCAAGCAACGAGTTTGTTGTGGGTAAAGGAGTGGATAACATTAAGGAATAATAGACTTTTAAATTTAGAAGGACATGACTTGCTGTTAGGATGGCATGCCTTCCTCTGGTATAAGGGAATTAAAACGCAGGGGTATTTTAGAAGACATTATATTCGAGAAGCATTGTTTCTAAACTGGGAGAAGATAAAGGATTTCAAATAATTTTATCTCTTTCCTCAATTGCTCTATGGATATCTGCCTTAAAGTAGATAAATATCCCAGACAGAAAACTTATATTTTAGTGTGTTTTTGTCACTATTAACATTGTCCTATTTTACGGTTTTAACATTGATTTGTTATGTTTGAAGTTGATTTAAAGTTGAAGTTATTTTTATTGAAAAAATGGCTAAAAATAAAAGAGGGTTATGATAGTATGAACTTATTACCTTTGCCCTTGTGATCATCAATTCAGTGTTTGCAATTTTAATTTTTTTAATTCAATAAAAAAAACTAAGAAATTAAACAATTGGTGTTTCTTAAACATTTAAACGAATTAATGTTTTCTGTTCTTTAAATTATGTAATATTTTGATTGGGAAAATTGCATTCTATTGTAGTACTGAAATTATTAGAATGAAATTCTCCTAATCAAAACATTGATGCTATTAATTTGATTGACAAGTGAAAGATAAACTTCTGCCCTGTTTAAAAGACTACATGAGATTCCTTGAACAGGAAATGTTGACCCTACACACCCATAATTAGAAACCCCAAAGGTTTTGATGCACTTTAGAGCAGAGAGAAAGCTTGAGGAAGGAAATGCCATATTTCAGAACCAATGGCAGTTGACGTGGCACTGACATTTTGCCCAATGCTGCAAAACATTATCTGTTTCAGACTCAGGATTCGCTTCTGGTATCACCTTTCCTTTTCATTACAGAAGAAAGTTAGAAAGATAGAAAGTTAGAAAGCTACTGCATAGTCAAAGACATCATGAAAATAAATGTCTTCTATACATTTTTCTTGTTGTTTGATCAAATGCTATTGCAGTTTTATTGCAGCTACAATGCTGCTCTGCTGTGTTATGATTTATGTTTCTATGTTTTAATTGTTGCTGAGATTGGTTTGCAATGTCATGGAGGATAGGCAAGACAGAAAATAAATGAATAAACAAACTATTATTAGCAGCCGCTGATAAAACCATTCATCCCAGGGAATTATCTAGGACAGGACTCCCCAACCCCTAGACCATGGACCACTACCAGTTCGTGGCCCATCAGAAACCGGTCCACGCAAGCAGGAGGAGAGCACACAAATCTCCATTTGCACATGTGCAGAATTAGGTTGCACACATGAAACCATCCCCTCTCTCTGCCACCACTGCCCACTGTGGCCTCTGCTGACCCACAGAGCCAGAAAGGTTGTGGACCGCTGATGTAGTATATATATATTCATATTCAAGTGCTGGATTTTTTTGCTTCTGAGTTCTATACATTTATTGTTAACTTGGGGGCCCATTGTAAAACAGTAACTCAGGAATGACAAAACAGGCAATCTCATAGGGCTTTGGTTAGCTTAAGAAATTTTTTTAGACATGGGCTTCCCCACCAAATAACTGGATACATTTTGTTTTGTATTTGAAATACTTACCCTCTATTGGTTACTGTTTTGGCGGGAGTTCAAACCCCTGCCATTGGCTGGCGAGTCGCGGGCAGCCTTTAAAAGAAGGGCTGCCGCGGCTCCTCGGCATTCCGGACCCTGCAATAAACAGAAAAGAGCTGAATCACTAAATGTGTGTGCCTCGTCTCTCCGCCGCCTAAACACTGGCGACGAGGATGGGATCGAGACAACACTAATTAAAGTGAGTGCAGAGCGGCGGAGATCGAGCGGCAAAATGTCCGGAAACAACACACCGCCCGAACAATTCAACTCTGCTAAAGAGGAATGGCAGTCTTATGTGGATCGTTTCCTCATGTTCCTGGAAAGCAGCGACCTGAACGGTGTATCGGAACAGAGGAAGAGAGCGGTTTTTCTGACCCATTGCGGTCCAACTGTTTTCCGCATGGCGAAAGCGCTAGTGGCACCAACCGATGTTAAGACTTTGACCTGGCCTGAGCTGGAAAAAATCCTGCGGGCACACTACGCACTGACGGTCTCCTGTCTGATTAAGCGGCATGAATTCTATCTGAGGAACCAGAAAGAAGATGAAAGTATCACCGATTTCGTGGCAGCTTTGAGGGACATCGGCAGTGAGTGCGAGTTCCTGAATTTCGATGAAGCCTTAAGGGACCGCATAGTTTTAGGTTTAAAAGATCCCATATTGCAGAGCCGCCTATTAAACCGGCCCAAAATAACGGTGAAGGAAGCCATGGAAGAAGCCACAGCAGCCGAAGCTACCCAAAAATTGGCTGCGAAAATGAAGAAAATTAACAAATCTGCAGGCTACAATATCAGAGAATCACCCAGACCAGAGAGTGAGAGAGAGAAAACCACGACACACCATGAGGACGTTGAAACAGAGACCAGTAGCGAAGAGGACGACGTGTGCCACTTAAAGGCGGGAAGAGACAAAAAAGAGCAGGCAAACAGAAGGTTCGAATTTGAATGCAACCGTTGCGGAGGAAACCACCCCCGGTCAGAATGCCGTTTCATTGACGCGATCTGCCGGAAATGTGAGAAGAAAGGGCATATCGCAAGAGTATGCAGATCCAGGTCGAACTATAGCCCGAGGCGGAAAGGAAGCCCACCACTAAAGGAAAGAGAAAGAGAGAGAGAGAAAGAGAGAAAATCGAGCAGCCGTTGGAGCCTGGAAGGAAGACAAAGGCGGAACAGAGATTCAAATTATAGGAAAGAGGAAACACATCAAACGGTCATAATCGGCCACTCCAATACAAGAAATGTGAGGAAGGTCCACATTCAAGTAAAAATTGAGGAACAAGACTGTGTGATGGAGGTGGACTCGGGATCATTCCTCTCATGGTCTCATGGGCCACTATAAAGAAATTGATTCCAGATATACAACGAAGCGAACTGGAAACTCAAAATTTAACACTTAAAGACTATCAAGGTAACAGAATACCTGTCGTCGGCATCGGGTATTTCCAAGTTACCTTCAAAAACCACACTGACATTCTACCACTGACTATAGTTGACCGGAACAGACCCAGCCTTCTGGGACTTGAATGGTTCGAGCCGCTTGGAATCGGAATGACCGGCGTTAACCACATCACAGACGCAGACTGGGAGCCGGACCTCATCAAGGAATTCCAGGACCTGTTCAGCGGTGGTTTAGGCAAGTACCGGGGTAACCCTATTTCTTTTAACCTAGACCCTAAAGTGTCCCCAATCCGGCTGAAAGCAAGGCGTGTACCTTTTGCCTTAAAACCAAAGATCGATGAACAATTAGATAAATTAATTAAGCAAGGGGTCCTCGAACCAATTGACCATACCAAATGGGAGACCCCTATAGTCACCCCTATTAAAGCGGATGGGTCAATCCGTATCTGCGGGGACTACAAGGCGACCCTTAACCATGCGCTGCAGCAAAGTGCATACCCCGTTCCGGTCGTTCAACATTTGCTGCACTCCATAAAAGGCGGAAGAATTTTCGCTAAACTCGATTTGGCCCAGGCATACCAACAACTGCCAGTAGACTCGCAAACAGCTGAAGCCCAAACAATTGTCACGCACCGTGGAGCCTTTAAATGTAACCGGCTCCAATTTGGAGTTAGCGTGGCACCAGGCATATTTCAATGTTTAATGGAACGTCTCCTCCACGGAATACCGGGAGTCATTCCATATTTTGATGATGTCCTGATCGCAGCTAAAAACAAGGTGCAACTGAGAGACCGCCTAAGACAAGTCCTCACCAAGTTCACTGAAGCCGGCCTCAAAGTTAAAAGGGAAAAGTGCACATTGATCACAGATAAAATCGAATTCCTGGGATATCTAATTGATGGCGACGGCATTCACCCTATGGAAGGAAAAGTCCGCGCAATCAAAGATGCCCCCACCCCGACTAACAAAGGAGAACTGCAAGCCTTCTTAGGGTTAATAAACTTTTATCATGTTTTTCTACCGCAGAAAGCCACGGTTGCGGAACCTTTACATAGGCTTCTGGACAAAGACAATGCTTGGAAGTGGGGCAGTCGGGAAGACACAGCTTTTAAAAAGATCAAGGACCTTATTACGTCAACAAAGGTATTGATACAATATAAGGAGACTTTACCTCTAACATTAACTTGTGATGCATCATCTTTCAGGGTCGGAGCAGTTCTGAGCCACCTCCTACCTGATGGCAGGGAGGCTCCCATTGCATTCTATTCTAAAACATTGTCCAAAAGCCAACGGAACTATAGTCAGTTGGACAAAGAAGCATTGGCTATCATATCCGGTATTAAACGTTTCCACGAGTACCTCTATGGTCGCCTATTCTCTGTTATACCCGACCATAAACCGCTACTGGGAATCCTGGCTGGGGACAAAGCTACCCCTAACATATTGTCACCCAGAATGGCTAGATGGTCTGAATTTCTAGCTGCTTATAACTATACTTTGTCTTACCGACCCGGTCAGTCTATCACGCACGCCGACGCTTTAAGCCATTGCCCATTGCCAGACATTGACCCCGACCCGTGCCCCAGCGTATCCACACTGCAAATTGAAGCCTTGCCAAACCTGCCAATGACAGCAGCAGACATCGCCCGCGAAACCTCCAAAGATCACCAATTTCACAGAGTGGCTTCCTGGATTGCTAAGGGGTGGCTGGACTCTGACTTACAAGGCTGTTTGAAACCCTTTAAACAGAGACAAACGGAACTTTCCTTACTTAAGGGTTGCATACTTTGGGGGGATCGGGTGGTCATTCCACCAAGACTGAGGGATCCGATTTTGGCATTACTGCATGAGGGACACCCCGGAGTGGTAAAAATGAAGGGTTTGGCCAGGAGTTATGTCTGGTGGCCTGGACTAGACAGGGATATTGTAAATTGGGTTGCTGGTTGCAAGCCGTGCCAAGAATCCTGACCCTCACCCCCGCATGCACCAATTGCTGAGTGGGAACTGCCCAGGGGCCCCTGGTCGAAAGTTCACATAGACTTCGCGGGTCCTATGAGGGGTTATATGATCCTAATACTGGTATACGCTTACTCAAACTGGCTAGAGGTCAGTCTTATGCAGTCTACCTCTACAGAAGCCGTCATCCGACAGCTCCGGAAATGGTTTGCCACGCACAGCCTACCAGATGTACTAGTCTCGGACAACGGGCCCCAGTTCACAGCCACAACATTTGAGGGCTACTTAGCCAGCCTGGGCATACGGCATGCCCTAACCGTGCCGGCCCACCCGGCAGCGAACGGACGAGCCGAACACATGGTTCGGTTTACCAAAGAAACACTCAACAAGTTAGGCCAGGGCCCTATGCAAGAACGCATTGATAAACTATTATCGATACAGCATACCACACCCAGCACTACCACAAACAAAACTCCGGCCGAATTACTCATGGGGAGGAAACTACGCTCCCCTTTGGACCGGTTACACCCCACCTACTCCACCGACAAACCACTAGATTCATCTAGCAGACTCCGCACTTTTAAAGTAGGAGACTTAGTTTACGCCAAAAACTTAGTGGGACATCCCTTATGGGTGCCAGCCACCATCACCCAAATCACAGGCCCACGGTCGTACCGCCTTACCACCTCTGACAACAGAGCCTGGAAGCGGCACATCGACCAACTACGATCCCGCACCCTTACTAGGCCACACGAAAACCCTGGGGAGGAAGGGGATCAACCAAGCACCCAAGAAATAGCATACCCACAAACAAATAATGACAACCTGACTCCTTTACACACACCCTCAACGCTAGCTCCGGTCGAAGTTCGCAGCTACGCACCTGAGCCTGAGGAACTCCCCGACAACGAGACTCCAACCAAGGGTGATGACCATCCAATCCGGGAAGGGAGCAGCCTAGCCATCTCTACTAATCGAGCTAAGCCCGTTAGGAGCGGCCCGGCCGGCTTGACCTTCCAGAAGATTCCCCGGCCAGGGACGGAAGGACCTACAGGTCCGTCCGCACCGGCCGACAGCGATGGAGTGAGTGAGTTGCGCAGGTCCAGTCGGACCCACAGGAGCCCCGCCTATCTACGTGACTACGTAACATAGGCGGAGCTCCTGATTGGTCGGACTGAACCAAGAGGGGAGGGGTGTTTTGTATTTGAAATACTTACCCTCTATTGGTTACTGTTTCGGCGGGAGTTCAAACCCCTGCCATTGGCTGGCGAGTCGCGGGCAGCCTTTAAAAGAAGGGCTGCCGCGGCTCCTCGGCATTCCGGACCCTGCAATAAACAGAAAAGAGCTGAATCACTAAATGTGTGTGCCTCGTCTCTCCGCCGCCTAAACACATTTATTTTTGTTTCACGTGAAAAATTCCCTGATTTCAGTATGCTAATGTTATTCCAATTAAACCAGGGTGGGCTTCAAAAATTTCTGCAAAGCGTTCTCTGCCTGGTTGCTGGGTGGCCATGGTGGGCGTGACCTAGCCAGCCTCCTGCACCATGGTGGAAGGGGTGCGTTTTTGCCCTCCCTGGACTCTGGAGGCTCTCTGGAATCCAGAAACGGGCCCATTTCTGGTCTTCCTGAACTTCTGGGAGGCCCATTTTCCCCCTCCCTGAGCCTCCGCACACGCCCTGCACTTACCTGTATCCAAAATGGGCCATGTGGGGACTCTGGGGAGGGGAGGGGAGGGTTGGGAGGGTAGGGCCAGCCAGGAGTCAGATTTGGGGGTCCTGAACCCCTGTGAACCCACAGCAGCCCACACCTGAATTAAACCATTGGAAATCAGAATTTTTACAGCAAAATAATTAAAGAGTACCAAAATATTTGCCTTTTCTGAGCTCTGATCAGTTGTGATTAAATTGATCTAGGAGGGAGGGAGGGAGGGAAGGAAGAAAGAAAGGAAAGGAGGGAGGGAGGGGGTGGGAGGGTGGGTGGATGGGAGGGAGGGAGGGAAGGAAGGAAGGAAGGAAGGAAGGAAGGAGTGGTTGGCATGTATTCATCATTAAACACTGGTACTTGGCTACACAATATATGTTCTTAATGCAATTACAGTAAGATAGGCCAAATTTTACAATTTAAATCTTGGTAAAATGCCCTAACTACCTGTTGCAACAGACAATCAATCCTCAAGAATTCAGTAATTAAACGTGTTTTCTGGAATCCCATTTTTTATACATCTTTACCACCTGTCAATCAGTCAATCAATTATGAAATAACAAAAAACTTGTACTTTAAAGGCTATTTAATTAGCAAGAACTAGTGTCTAAATGACACGCTATAAACTGTATTTTATTTCATGTTAATGTTAAGTTTTGCTGATTTTGCTTTTTATTATCTTCCAATTAATCTTGATTCCTGGTGGCTATACAAACCAGTCCATGCTTTCTTCACATTTTTGGGAAATGGTTTACAATTGCCTTCTTCATACAGAGAGGGAGGGGAAATGAGAGAGTACCCAAAGTCACCCAACTGGCTTCATGCTTAAGGCAGTTGTTAAGTGACCCATACAATCATTAAGTGAATCTGACTTTGCCCATTTACTTTTCTTTTTGGAAGCTGGTTGGGAAAGTAACAAATGGGGACCACATGACCCCAGGAGAGTGCCAAATACATGCCAGTTGCTAAACATCCAAATTTTGATCATATGACAAATGGGGATGCTGCAATGGCCGTAAGTGTGAAAACCAGTCAGTTACTTTTTTTAATGCCGTTGTAACTTTGAAAGGTCATTAAATAGTTGTAAGTTGAGGATTACATATACCAATTTCAAAAAAACAACAACTTCTGTGACAACCATGGACATCATTCAGGAGAACAATTCCCCTCCCCTTTCAGATAAACTACAGTATATTCTTCAGATTCACTTTCTTTAAAAAGAGCCAGTTTCCACGCCAGCTATTCACCAAGATATCATAAGGCAAAATATGCAGTTATATTTCTTTCTTTCTATTTTGTAAGAAAGGTCTCTTCCTGTTTCTATGGTTTCAGACTATTAATAAACATTCTTAACAATGACTGTTAAAACATGATGTGGAAGAGTTCTTCCTGGAAGACTTTTTTTTAGATGTTAGGAAATGATTTCTGCGTCATGAAAACAATAACATTCATGGTCTTTCACAAACGTTCGTAGAGTAGTTAATCTCCCACAATCTAAAACATTCATAGTCTTTGCAAAGGGAAGAGCTATCAACCATAAAGTAGATAAAAAGCTTGGCTGAATATATCAATTTCTTCACAACCTTGGTGAAAAACAACCACACCTAGATTCCACTGTTGCTTTTTGTAGACTTGTTAGTGACCCTAAGAAGTATTATCTCAGAAATAGTCTCTGCTTTGCACACAGAAGGATTCAGTTTAGCCTCTGACCACCTGGGAAAAATTCAAATTGAAAGCCAAAGACTTCTCAATAGGCAATGTAGCCAGCTCTGGCCCTTATGAACCAATGGTTGACTCAGTATAATATGCAGCTGTCCATTTCTGTTTTATGCCTGGAATTCTTTTCCTGACAAATTAAAAAAAAAAACAAATTTAAGAAAGACATATGGATCTTGTCAAAGTAACAAAAATAACTAACAGCACGATCCTAAGATTGATTTATTATTTTTATCATGAAACATGACTCTACAACAGCAATAGTACTCAAGATTTATCTACTGCTTCACAATGCTAATACTATCAGGATTCTGGCTGTTTCCCCATATAAATCATGAGCCTCAAGCCAAACTTCCTTATTGGGAGTTAACATGTCCAGTACTGCCTGGGTGTAACCAACTCTGAGACATAATTGTCATCCTTGATCCTGGTTTTCCCCCACCCCCTGGGTCTATTGTAATTCATATTCTCTAGTGGGGCACATCCATAGCCAAGAGTCTTCAATCATGCTCTCCAGTTAGAATTTTGCCCTGCAGAAACTTCAGTCACTTAAGCTACTCTCTTTGAAAACATTTATGGAATGCGGTTTCAGTTTTGCAAGCTAATGCACTGCTCCCCCCTCCCTTTCTGTTGGCAACTCTAAAAAGATCATAGAAATATTTTATGAGTTGACATTACAGCCTCCTCTATGTGGTTTACAGAGTCAGCATATTACCCTTAACAATTTGGGTTCTCATTTTAGCAACCTCAGAACGAGGGAAGGCTGAGTCAACATTGAGCCAGTCAGGATCCAACTGCTGGCAGCAGAATTAGCCTGCAATATTGCATTCTAAGCATTCTGCCACCATGCAATATGTCTAATGCTACAAGATAGTGTAGATGGGAAAGTTTAGGATTGTGGATTACCTCTGGATGATCTTGTAGAGTGTCTAGAGGTGCTACCTGTTCCTTTTAGCACCAGACGTTGCATTTTTATTATGGGATTGATGCCATCCAGAGATATAGAAATCCTTTGCAGAAAGACAAACTGTGCTATCCTTTAAAACTCCTCAAGAAGCAGCATTTATTTATTTATACCATTTATAAATAAATGTATACCATACTCCTGATGATTCTAAAAGGTTGGCAATTAAAAATAAAACAAAAACAAAACATCAAAAAGATCATGTGGTGCTTAAATATTTGTGAATATGTTTGAATTCACAATAGTTCTAAAAGTATGGCCTAAAGCATGAACTGTTCTTCACACATGTTAAAACTAGACAATGAGAACTCAATGAAACAAATGAGTCAAAAATATTGTACTTGTTCAATTAATCAATGAAGAAAATGACCCAAAGTTAACATATTTATGTGTGGCAAAAGTGTGTGAATCTTTCTTCAGTAACTGGTGTGACCTTCTTGGGTAGCAATAACTGCAGGTAAATTTTCAAAGAAGTAATGAGTCCTGCACATTAGCTTGGAGGAATTTTAGCCCTATCGTCCTTCTAGAACTGCTTCAAGAAAAAGTGGGTTTGGAGGGTTGTTTTGTTTTTTGTTTGTTTGCATGAACTGCCTGCATTTGCAATGTATAGGATGTGAAAGATGCATGTTTGTGTTTATTTTCATAGTCATAATGTACACTGAAGAAAGTATTTAATTTCGTTGTACGAGGTGCAGTGACAATGAAGTAAACTAAACAAAATTAAAGTCCTCCCATTACATTCTTACAGGATTAAGATCAGGACTTTGACTTGGCTATTCTAAAGCATCAACTTTTTTCTGCTTTAACCATGCCTTGATTGTTATGACTAGACTATTTTCTTCCTACATGACCCGTTTTCTCTTGAGCTTCAGTTCAAAACATTTTCTTGTAGAATTTGCTAGGACAATTCAGAATTCATAGTTTCATCAATTATGACAAGCTATACTTGTCCAGATTCAGGCAAACAGGCCCAGACTAAGACACTGTCACTGCCATGTTTCATAGATGGGATACAGTTCTGATAATGGAATTCAGTGTTTTCCTTTCACCACAGCACTTTGATTTTTATCTCAACCATAGAATGTTCTTCCATTAACTTCTGGATTATCCATGTGATCCAACAGTTTATGTTTTAATTCAAAGTTGACTTAGCCTTCCATCTTTCTGATGTGTGTAAAATAAGGACCCAGATTGTTGGGGGCAATATGCTGACTTTGTGAACTGCTCAGAGAGGGCTGTAAAGCACTGTGAGAATATGTAAGTCTTAGTGCTATTGCTATCTTTCAAAACTGCAGGCAGGCAGCAATGTCCTTTTTGAAGAGTGGTGCCTTTTTTCCTTTGAACCCTGCTATGCACACCATTGTTCAGTGTTCTTCCGATGATGGTCTCATAAACACTGGCATTTCCCCAATACAGGATAGGTAAGTCCACATATCTGAGATTTGCTAACATTGAGAAACACTACTTGAAAGAGTGACAATGGAACTCTAAAGGAATCGCCTCCTATCTTGCAAGGGAAAAAGAGAATGAATTGAAAGTGCTGCACTTATTAAAACAGGCAGCATGAACTCAGATTCCTTCATCTATTTACAATGTCTGCTTAGTGTTTATTCTTATGAAGTTATTGTTTGTACTATATATAAAGGAATTCCATCTGGTAACTTTTTGTGTAGATCATCCACCAATACTCCAACTACACACAGTGCAAAGTTCTGTTAGTTTTCTTCTGCAGCTTTTGAAAAGTTTAACTCAAAACAACCCAGTTTGAATACATTAACAAGAAGATGCTTGTCTCTCTTTTGAGTGTGATAATTTTTTCAGTTCAAAACAGAAGATTCCCGGATGTCCTCAGTATATCCCTTTTATTAAATACAGTAAAAGTTAGAAAATTCTTCAGAAACCCCTTTCTAAGTTCTCAGTGTTATGTCATCAAGATTCATATTAATTTCAAAAGTCACTTTGTGTCAAAACATTCACAGGATGAACAAGAGACAAAAGCCTGTAATGTTGATAAAGAGATAGCAGAGTTGGACTTATTGAATATCTTGCATGAAAAAAGAAAGTAACATTAAGGTTTTTTTAAACTCTCCAAGGCTCTGATTTTCATTTAAAAAATGGACTTAATGGAACTTTTAAAAATCTGAACGTATTTCTTATATACCAGTAGTATCTTAGCAAGCAATTTATCTGTCAGGATTTGAGAGATATTGACTCTTTCATACCCCACCCATTTAGGGTGGAGTTTTTAAGAATCAGCATTGCAGTCACATTTATTGCAGTGAATAACTTTGAGGTAGAGAGATTATCTAATTTGAGCTACTACTGTACTATAAGATGAACATAACAGTTAGAAACGTTAGAAAATCAACTGACTTTTTTACCCTAGTCATCACAGCCTACCAAATGAAGCAACTCAGATTTTCCCTTTGTGATATTACTGCGTCTTCTGAATAAAACTGAAACCATTCAATTGGAGAAAAGCTTTGGAAAAGATTGTTTGTGAAAAATGTAAGTAATTTACTATAATTTGGATAACATGTTTAATTGCATATAGAATTTGCTGTCAAAAGTTGGATTTTAAAAGGCTGGTTAAAAAGATTTTAAGTATAAACTAGATAAAATAGCAGAAGGCATTATTATCATGGTTCTCATGTACCAAGATTCCAGATAGACAAACATTTTCCTTGTTTTCTCTTTTAAGGTTTCCCCCTATTTTTTGTTTTGCTCATCTTAGGAAATCAGGACTTCTTCTAAGCCTTTTGATATCTTTCTCTTGACTATGGAAGGTTCCATTTTGGCCACATACAAATCCAGATGCAGAGGAAGAAGTTACCATTAGCATAAAGACTACACCTTTACTTCACCCTTCCTTAATCCTGGATCTAATTTATTTCTCTTTCAGTAAATGCTGTGTAAGTATGGTATACAATAATTTATTAATGTTTTCCTTTTCAGTAAGTAGTCTTGAAATTGCTAAATAAGTTTCCACAAGGTGGTATCCACTAAGATATTCTTCTGTCTTTCCTCATCTTTACCTCCAAATATTAGCTACAGAGAAATAATTTAAATATTTTTCTATTATTTTACACACATATTAAGAGCACACCTACCGTATTAAATCCTCATGACAAAACAAGCTTAGCATGTATTTTTTAAACCTAGGAGTTCCCTTGGAATTATTATCTCTATGGCAGTATGTAACAAAATGCGAGCTGCAGTTTCCAAAAGCCTTTTAAAAATGTTGCAAGTCTTAAAAGGTGCTAACAGATTCTTTGAATTTTTAATATAACCTACAGTTACTATTCTGAATTTATTTATATCTTATGCTTTTTAAAACTATTTGTTTTCTGAACTTTGCTGATTTCATGACATAGAAACAAGCATTATTCCTGCTAAAATATGGGAAGTGGAGCTAACAAAGATAATATTTTCTGCGTTGTGACATAGTTGTCCATTCATATGAATATATATACATATTTCATCAGCTCTAGACCTCATTCAGAGTTACCCAGGAAAAAAATTTGTGAGGTGTATAGGTAGTCCTCAATTTATGAATAAAATTGAGCCCAACATTTATGTTGCTTAGCGAGGCAGTTTTGCTCCATTTTACAAATTTTCTTGCAACAATTATGTAAATCACTGTAGCTGTTAAGTCAGTAACACAGTTGTTAAGTGAACCTGGCTTCCCTATTGACTTTGCTTGTCACAAGGTCCCAAAAGGTGATCAGATTACCCAAGGACACTGCAACTGTTATAAATAGGAGTCAGTTGCTAAGTGTCTGAATTTTGATTATGTGGCCATGAGGATATTGCAACAATTGTAAGTGTGAAAAATGGTCAAGTCACTTTTTTTAGTGCCATTTTAACTTTGAACGAGCACTAAATGAACTTTTGTAAGTTAAGGACTACTTATATTCATTATCATCCCTTTTTAGGATATCTTCTAAAATCAGATTCCCAATATTGGATATCCACCAGACTTGTTGGGATTATAACTGCCAAACTGGAAAAGAGACTGAATTAAGTCAACTTTCTGGATTTGCATGAGATCTTGAAGCATAATCTAATCACATTGCCTGGATTCATGCTAGACTAAAGTATGATTGGCTAGTTTATGGCGTAAGCCTCCTTTAAGTCAAGTTTAATGGCTGATGTGGAAGCACCTTTGTGTAACTTTCATGGAGGCAATAGGGAAATAGCTAGCTGTTGCTTTCGTCCAGATTTTGTTTCAACAGTCTGTCTAGTCTATAAGACTGATCTTCTATTGCGGTTTCTCATTGCATCAAATCAAGTCTAGACCTTCTTTGCTTCTAAATCCAAACAAGATAGGTCAGGACTTTAACTTATTAAGATTGTGGTTAAGTTCAGCAATTACAGGTAGTCCTTGACTTAAAATCACAGTTGGAAACAGAACTTCTGTCACTATGTGATCAGAGCAGTCATTAAATTAGTCACACCTGATTTTATTATCTTTTTTTGCCATGGTCATTACATGAATCACATAGTCACTAAGCAAATACAGCTTCCTCCATTGATTTTGCTATTTGGAAACACACACACATCGAAATAGCAATCACATGACCCTACGACACTTCAACCATCACAAATACATGCCAGTTGCCAAAAACCTGAATTTTGATTGCATGACCACAAGGATCCTGTGATAATTATAAATGCGAGGACTGTCAACTTTTTTTGACTGTCATAGCTTTGAAAAATCATTAAATGAATGGTCATAAATTGAGGACTACCTATAGTTGTTTAATCAGTTAAATAAGCCATAGTTACTAGCATAGGCTTAACGCAAAGATTATATTTTCTTATATTTCATATGTATTTCTCTTATATAAGAGAGGCCCACAAATTTCCTGGTGCATATGTGCATCTAGTTTTATTTATTTATTAAATTTATATTTCACTCATCTCACCATCAAGAAATTCTGGGTAATTTACCTATGTATTATATATGTATAGTTTGCACTGAGGCTTTATTTTTAAGTTAATTTATTTAAAGATTATCAAGTAGTCCTCATTTAGTGTTATCTCTTTTGGCAACCATTTGCAGTTAGTGATAGTGATATGAAAGTAACTTTTCAACCAATCCCTGCATTTATGACCTTCACAGATCTGTAAAATCTATAATGTTAAAAAAAAATCTATAACGGTCTGGTTTGATTCTGCAACCAAACAAGACAGACACAGACTGCAACAGATAATTAGAACTGCAGAAAAAACAATTGCTACCAATCTGCCTTCCATTGAGGACCTGTATACTGCACAAGTCAAAAAGAAAACTGTGAAAATATCTACAGATTCTTTACATCCTGGACATAAATTTCAACTTCTGCCCTCAAAACAACGCTATAGGGCACTGCACACCAGAACAACTAGACACAAGGACAATTTTTCCCCGGAGGCCATCACTCTGCTAAATAACTAATTCTCACAACACTGTCAATTTATTTACTAAGACTGTATTACTATTATTCCTCTCATCCTTCCTAGTACCTACTGTATCTCTTTCCACTTATGATTATAACCATGCTGCTTGTATCTTTACAATTTATATTGTTTTATTTGTTTCCTAGTGTGATTTGATTGCTTATTAGCAACCTATGACTATCACTAAGTGTTGTATGATTCTTGATGAATGTATTTTTTCCTTTACGTACACTGAGAGCATATGCACCAAAGACAAATTCCTTGAGTGTCCAATCATATTTGGCCAATAAAGAATTCTATTCTATTCAATTCTATAGCAAAGGGAATCTGAAGTAAGATAATCAGCACAATTGCAGTTTCTCTTAGCAACTATTTCACTTAACAACCAAATTGCTGGTCCCAACTGTGATCACTAAACAAAGATTACCTATAATCAAATCCCAATTCATGAATAGGCCATATCCTACTAGCCGTAGAGATGGAGATTTTCATGCTTGGATTGAAAATAAGACTGAAATTCTTTTGTATAAAGCACAGCATTCCCAAGTATGCATCTTTAAAAAGGACGGCTTATTTTTATTGCCTTGGCATGTAAACATTTGCATATACACAGCTGCTAGAAGAATTCATATTGTAAATCATCCATTTCAAAGTATCAAGAGGAGCCTGATATGTCTCTTAACAGAGATATCAGAGCCAACTCTGTCAGCTGAGTAGAACGGGGCAGTGTCAAACAAACTGTCTTCTCTATTCTTCACAATTAACAATTACATTTTACCTGCTAACAAAAAGTCAAGATGATGGGCACCATGGTGTAATCAAAACTTTGGCTTTTTTATGTGCAGCTGAAAACAAATACTGGAAAAGTATTGTAATCTTACTATCTCAAAATACTTATTTTGAAAAGAATGCTATAGGGAGGATCTCTTCAAGAAAAAAAATGGCGTTTACACACCCCATTTTTTTTCCTGATAATACCATGGTAGTACAGTGGTTAGAATGCAGTATTGCAGGCTACCTCTGCTCACAGTCAGGAGTTCGATTCTGACTGGCTCAAAGTTGACTGAGCCATCCTTCCTAAGTCGGTAAAATGAGGACCCAGATTGTTGGGGGCATTTGTAAACCATTCAGAAAATGCTGTAAAGCACCATGGAGCAGTATATAAGTCTAAGTGCTATTGCTATTGCTATTTCTGCCAGCTAAATTGCCTCTTATCTGACCTTTGCCTAGGCTGCTACTGTTGCTGCTGTTGCTGCTACTGTTGCTGCTGATCTTCTTGTCTCTCAAGGATATTTTCAGGATTATTATACTTCTTCACTGGTTTGTCACAGAAACTTTGAACATTCCTAAATATAGCAAGATTTTCTCTGGGAAGAAAAATTAATAAATAATTGGCCTATAGGACCTGACTTTTTGAATGCCTACATTGTTACATCTGTGTATCTTCGCATGCCATTATGCACAAATCCATCTTTGTTGTCATATAAAAGATCTTCCTTTGCAGAGCTATCCAACCAAAAGCTCTTATGGAAGATGAAAATGCAACTTGTTGAAATCTGACTAAGCTATTGAATTAACTAATTCCATAAAACAATGTTACATTTATTTCACTCCGATAAATCTCCGCTGCCGTATTTTTCTGGAGTCATAACTAGATATAAAAAATGAAAAAACAATGCAATATATTGAAGAAGTGACATTAATTGTTCCTTTTTATTACGATTGGTCAATTGGACGAACTGGTATGAATGTTATTGACTAAGTCATAGATAAAACTATTGTACTTAGAAAATATATGCCATAAAGCAGAGCTTCTGTGGTCACATCTGTTTTCATTATCATAAGATACCAGATAGCCCTCGCATAACAACTATTTGTTCAGCAACCATTCAAACTTGCAACAGGGCTGACCAAATGATATTCAAAATCAGTCACGTGATCACAATCTGGGCACTTGATTATGATGATGTTGTAGCTTCTGGCAAGCAGTCAGTGGAAAAACTAGCAGATTGCAAATGGTGACATGATATCCTTGCTTAACAATCTGCATGGTCTTCACATAACAACAGCAAGCAGGAGTGCTGGAATTGCTGACACTGTGCAGGAGAGTTATGTGATGTCATACTTTATAACCATATTACTTAGTGATGGCAATTCTAATTCCAATTGGCATTATTTATTAAGGTCTATCTGTACAGGTAATCCTTGACTTACAGCAATTCACTTAGTGACTGCTTGAAATTAACAATATCACTGCAAAAAGTGATTTATGACCACTGCAACATCCCCATAGTCATGTGATCAAAATTCAGATACTTGGCAATTGACTCACATTTATGATGGTTGCAGTGCCCCAGGTCACATGATCATCTTTGCAACCTTCCAACAAGCAAAGTCAATGGAGAAACCAGATTTGCTTAACAACCAGGTTACTAATTCAACAACTGCAGTGATTCACTTAACAATTGTGGCAAAAAAGATCCTAAAGAGGGACTCATGTTTATGATGATTGCAGTGCCCCAGGATCACGTGATCACCTTTTGTGACCTTCTAACAAGCAAAATTAGTGGGGAAGCTAGATTCACTTCATAACTGCATTACTAATTTAACAACTGGAGTGATTCACTTAACAACGGTGGCAAAAAAAAGGACAAAACTCACTTAACAAAATTCTCACTTAGCAACATAAATGTTGGGCTCAATTGTGCTCATAAGTTGAGGACTAGCTATATTGAAAAAATGACTAGATTGTACAATGCATTAAACCAAAATATAATTAATTGGTTTTTGGTTCAGTACATTGCATGAATAAAGACCCCATAGAATTTAAATCCTGGTTTGTGGCCATAAACAAAGTCCTTGACTTACAATGGTTCATTTAATGACCATTGAAAGTTACAACAGCACTGAAAGAAGTGACTTATGACTAGTTTTCTCATTTATGATCGTTGTAGCATCCCCATGGTCATGTGACTAAAATTTGGGCACTTGGCAATGGCATGTATTTATGACAATTTTACTGTCCCATGGTCATGTGTTCATCATTTGTAACCTTCCCAGCTCCCTTCTGACAACAAAAGTCAATGGCAGAAGCCAGGTTCCTTTAATGAGATGATTCATTTAACATCTGTTATGATTCACTTAACAACTGGGGCAAAAAAGATCATAAACTGGGGCAAAATTCACTTTAATAACTGCCTTCTTTAGCAAGGGGAAAGGGTGTTGGTAGACTTACAAGTGAATGCCCTTTCTAGAAACTTCTCAGGGCGAGAAAAATAGCCAGTGTGCTTGGGCCTTCTGGCCCTGGGTATGTGAAGGCTGTGGTCACTACAATTCTGTCTCGCACCATAAAGGGATGACCCTTTGTGATTGCCTGGGACTGTCACCATCGAAAGGACCGAAGCACCTGTGGAGAAAGCAGCACTCTGCGGGTAGAATGACTGATCCCCTCTCTTTGGAAGGGAAGGAGGAACCACTGCAAGGTGCGTGCATGTAGGCGTGCCCATGGCACAACTTCGATGCAGGAGATCATATTCCCAAACAACTAGGACAGGAGGGAGAGTGGAACGGAGTGATTTAGTCGAATTCTGTTGATCACTCTTTGATGCTGTCCTGTCGGTCCTGTGAAAGGAAGACTTCGCAGCTGTGTCGATTATGACCCCAAGGTGCAACAGTTGGGTCGTTGGAGAAAGATGGCTCTTGATCAGGTTGATGGAGAAACTGTTAGGAATGTAAGTCACCTAACAGTTGGGTTGGAAATATATAAACCAGGATAGACATTTTAATACTGTCTCTTTAAGGGAATGCTAAAATTGTAATTGGGTGTGGTTCCTCAAATGGCCATAAGATGGAGCCAGAAACCTGGTTTCCCAGGAGGAAGAAGAAAGAAGAAAAGAGAGTGTTGCTAGATGGTCGATGTCCTGATGTTCGCTGTTTTTGCATTTCCCTATTGACTGTTGCTGATCGTCGTTATTCTTGGATTGATGTGAATCTATTACTGAACTGTTTTTGATACTGGACTTTGTTATTGGATTATCCCTGGACTGAAAACTGACTGATATAACCGTGTATGACTTGGACTGTTTGTAAGGCTTTGCTTAACCGTTTACTGGAAGTAAAACCTACATTTTACTATATAGTGTAGCTGTGTGCTGTGTATGTGTTATTCAACATTATTCTCACGACGTCTCCCTGTGTGCACTCATTCTCCTAATGGGGAATTACCTCAACAGAAACCATGTTTCTGCAACACTTGCATCGTGATTTGAAGAACTCGTTTGGCCGCCTGGACGGAGGTAGATTGAATTAGAATGTCGTCCAGGTAGCATTGGACCCTCACAAGTAAGGCTGGGAGGAGGGCTGCCAATGCTGCCAGGACCTTAGTAAAAACCCTTGGTGCCGATGAAAGGCCAAATGGTAGGGCCCGGTATTGGTAGTGCTCACTGCAATAAGAAAAATGGAGGAACTGGCGATAGGGAGGCCAAATTAGGATATGGAGGTAAGCCTCCATGAGGTCTATGAAGAGAGATCGGCCTCTTAGACGCTCTGAAGAATAGAATGTAGGGTCTGCATCTTAAAACGCCTGTATGGGATGAATTTGTTCAGGAGCTTGAGATCGACGATTGCTCTCCACCCCGCCGAGGCCTTCGGGATAACAAAGAGGCAGGAGTAGAAGCCCGACCCCCACTGATCCCATGGAACTCTTTCTATGGCTCTGATGTCCATCAGATGATGGATAGCTTAGTTCATCAGGGCCCATTTAGATGTGTCATGAGAGGTAGGACAGCCGACAAAAAACGATCGAGGGGGGGAGAGAAATTCTAGACGAAGGCCCAATGATATTGTACTGATGACCCAGCTGTTTAGTTGATTCCTCCCATCTGGATTTTAAAAAGGTCAAACGACCTCCGATGGGAGGGGAGGGGATGCAGTTACTTAGAGTGCCTGAATGAACAACTTCCTCACTCTCGAAAGGGCCGCTTACCTGAGAATTGTTGTTGTTTGGGCTGGCAGTCCTGCTGTTGTTCCCGATGAGGGGGATACGTTGTCTGGTTGCAATTGAAGTGAGGGGTGTTGACTGGCCTGAAGGTTTGCATTCTGGGATACGTGGTGCGTCAAAAATCTGACCCCTTGGAGGAAGTAGACAGCACCTTTCTCTTGTCTCGTGTTTCCACCACGTACGGCTCTAAGGCTGCTCCAAAGAGGTTTTCTCCTGAGCAAGGGACCACCGCCAACTTCCACTTACGCTTGGAGTCGGTCTGCCAGTTGCATATCCACAGCAGGCGTCTAGCAGACACAGAAGAGGCCATTGCTTTTGTGGCGAATTTGGCGGAGCTTAAAGTGGCGTCGGCGGTGAACTCGGCTGCCGCTATTATTTTGTTGAGGTCCTGTTGGGACCTAACATTGGCAATGGGAACTCTGTCCTGAAGTTGACACAACCAGAGAATAGATGACCTGGTAAAAAACGAGGCCATGGTGGAAACTTTCACGGCCCAAGCTGCAGTCTGGTGTGTGCGCTTCAGTTTGTTCTGACTTTTTGTCCACAGTAAAACATCCTCCGGTTCCGTAGGGGTACCTGAGGAAGCGAAGGTGGCTACCACCAGGGAATTTACTGCTAGGAGAGCTAATGCATTAGCCAAGGCGGGACCTACATTAAAAGAACCTCTTGTCCTGGGAAGAAGGGCGAGGCCCTGACAGGGGGTTCTCACACTGGTCCTTTATTACATCCAAGAACAAGGAAGATGGGAAAACCTCATTTCAGACCACTGGTTTGGAGAATAGTGCATCTCCCTGGCTCGAGGGGCCAGCCTATGGTTCCAGGGCCACCTCTTCTGGGCTTAACTGGGCTGTAACCAGAACCTTCTGTAGTAAGGGCCAAAACAAGGAGGGCTTAAAGACAGCAGTTGTGGATGGTTGGTCTGGTTCGGTTTCCTCTTCGTCAGAGAAGAAGGGGTCTATAAAAATGATGAGGGGCATACATGGGTTCCGAAGTGGGAACCTCCCTCAATGGGGGAGGTTACCCTGATAAGAGGAAAGGATACCCGAGCCTCCGCCCAGGGGGTGGAGATGGTTGAGACCTTCAGCAATGCCCTGTCTGACTGCCACCAAAACTAGATGTCTTGGGGCCTGTTCTCCTGGGGAGGAACTATCATCTGGTGCCCAGTCACAGAAGGGATAAGGTAAGCTTGCTCCCTAAACCTGTAAACCCCTAGGGGCAAAGCCTGCTGAGGGTTAGGTGTAGCTGTGTTCCAAGTAGGTGGCCGGTAAGAAGGGCCTGACTAACTCAGGTCCTGGGGAAGGGCCTCATCCTGCCTTTCAGGTGACAAGTTCCATAGATGGCTAGTCGGACTTCCATTTGCCCTCTGTGCCTGCAGCTTGTTCTTGTAATTGTTGAGCATTTTTTGTGAATTGTTTCTCTAAAGCCTCATGGTTTTTTTTCTGCCCTAAGTTCAGACTTGGAGGCCTTCTTGGGGGCTAGGACCCTGGCCTTGATCTTTGCTGCGGCCTCCCTGTTGGCTGAACAGCCTCATGGTTGTTTTCTTTTCATAACCCTTTTGGGGGCTTGAGAGGTCTGAATGCTCTGCATGCCTGATGGTCCTGGCTGGGCCCAATCTATTTCCATTGCTCAAGGAAGAAACACCGGAGGTGCAGTCAGCTCCTCCTGATGGTGTTTTCCGAGCTAAATGGCCAGGAGAGAGATAGGATCACTGCCTCGGGGCCCACTAAAAAATGGCACTGGAGGAACCCGATCACAAAATGGCCGCCAGCCATGAGGCCAGGGACCTTGAGGCCTTTGATGATCCCTGGTGCACCTTTGAATCCCTGGGGCTTTGTGCTGTGGCCTTTGTTTGGCAATTTATAATGGGCGGATTAATATCTTCGCAGAAGGAAGATTGCCCCTCCAATCAATGCAGCAGTAGAAGGGAGGTTGGTTGGGATCGGGTCTAATCGCTGCAGAGACCTTGAGGACAACTATTGCAAAACTTTGATAGTATATGGCCTAATAAATCTTCCGGAAGACTTGTGCAGCCTCGGGAGGTTTTTACAAGCCGTGCGGCCCAAGAAAAACTGTGTAGGAGGCTGTTGTGATGTTAATTAGCCTTCTAGCAAATCTGAGGGAGGTTCCGTGGCGTTTTGGCCAATCGCACTTACTGTCTGCGTGTCAGTGCCTGCTGAGGCAGCTGCAACTGGAGGAGAGCGGATCCCCGCTCTCCTCATGAATGAAGCTCTACCAGAGCCATGAGAGCTTCTATCGATCTTGATGATTCTTTTTTTCTTTTTCTCAATGCTTTTGTTTTGAGGAATGCTAATTAACTCAGAGTCCAGAGACAATAGCTCATATGTCCAAGAGCTGAGTTGAAAAGCTGAGGCTCTCAACAGAAGTGAACCTTTTATAGTGGCAGTCTCAGCTCATGTCATAAGAGGGTGGAGTTATAGCCAATGCTGGACTCTAGAGCAGCGTGACGGAGAATTTTGGGCTCAGTTGTGATTATAAATCAAGGACTACTTCTACATGATTTGTCTGTCTTGGCAATTATTGACAGAGATGTATACCATCTATAAAACATATTGTATTTGACATATTATATATTTCAAAATGTATCTGCAATTTATATAAACAAATCCTATGTATAATATTTTATTTCAGATACTAATGGAAGAAAATTATTGTTAAAAAGACCAACATGTTTAAACTGAGTAATTATTCATAAGCATGTTCGTAGGTTTCAATGAAAACAACATATCACATTGTGTTTTGCAGTCGGTTTATTTTTTTTTAAAGATACAAAATTCTCAGCAAAGGACCATATTCATTGGTCTACTGGATATTTTCATCAGATAAAACAGTGAAAAAGCAAAGGTAAAAAACTGAGTGCTTAGGAGAGGATTATTGGGCTCCTATTAGATTTAGCAGATGTTATTCTTGAATTGGACTGATGGAGAAACTCCATATATACAATCTCGATATTTTCAGATAGAGGAATTTAGTTGTACTACAGTTCCCAAAGCTTCCGGATGTACTGTAACAAGCAAACAATTGTTGTTCAATACATTGGAAACAGAAAAGTAGTTAAAATAAACCCTATCTTTCAATCTATCTGCACATCACACGACAGACAGAAAAGAGAGATTTACTAGGTAATTTTCATGTTAATAGGTTTTATGGAGATTTTGTAATCTGTTCTAATTCATTAAAAAAATCAGTTACAGAAACATTAGATAGGATTAACAAATAGAGGTGCAATCTGGAAAAATACATTCTCAACTAGATAGAATAAAATATTTTCTGGTATATAAGGATGTAAATGTGCTTCATTTTTTCAAAGACACACAAAATATAATTGTAGCTCTGCTAACTAACAAAACAAAAACAAAATAACCAAAGCTATCTCAAGGTTGACTCTTGTCTTAGCCTTGAAAGCCAGCTTTGCCACATTGGGTCAGTCACTCTTTTTCAAGCCCAACCTATTGCCACCTTGAGTTATTTGTAACAATAATAAAGATCGGGTACAAATACAACAATAAATTTACAAAATACGTGCATGTTTTACATTTCTAGCAAAACTTTACCAACCTTTACCAAGGATGATTACAAAACTAAATAGCAAGAAAAAAATTACTTGAGAAAATCATACATTCACTTCATTCAACTGTGTCATGAAGTGTGACGGCACCATCTAGTGAGAATGTCCAGTTTAATCATTTCCTGAGTAACTGAAAATATGCTATGGAAATGATCATTTAAACATAGACATAACCAGTAAAAGGAGAATATTTTAGCTCAGGGATGAAATGAGGGGTCCTTGGTGCTCTCTGAACCTTTTTCTTTCTTGCAAACATCTCATTACCCAAACTAGGTAACATCATTACAGCTTACTAGCACTTACCTAGTTTGGGTAATGAAACATCTGCAAGAAGGAAAGCTCAGAGGGCACCAGGAACCCTTCACATATAGCTAGCAACATGCAGGGTTAGAAAAAAAATAGAGGGACCTTACCATATTTGACAATGACAGCTTTTGCCCCCTAATCCAAAACAATTGGAAAAATTTGAAAAGTTAGCCTCATTGGCAAAATACATATATATGAATTTTTAAAGTTGAAATTTAAAGTGAATTGGGTGCTTTGAGGGGTCCTTCCCCCTCCCCATTTCAGCTCTATACATACAATCCAGGAAGTTTCTTTACCTCTCTTCATAATTTATGGTAAGTTCCTGAAAAAAATAATTCCCTTCTAATAGCCTGTCCAAGATTGCTTGGCATTTTGTGGTATTTGTATGTTTCACTTGTTTCTAAGGGAAATTGGTAATGGAAAATGTACTACTTATGAATTATTTATTTGCAGATAAGGATGAGACATACACTATTGCTATAACCTTCAAATGGGGAATACCCATAGGCAAAAAGGTAAATATATAGGGAGATCCTACTGCATGGAAATCAGAAACAAACTGATATTTCTAAGAGTCATCATGGGTAAATGGATGCATTTGATTTTCTTATAGCTTGAGAATGGGAACACTGCTGCTTCATTCTTTTATTTCTAGAAAACTTTTATTCTAATATTTTAGATTAGATTATTGCAATAGATAGATCATGGGTATTGCTTTTAATGTTTGTTTCTTTTTTCTCCTCCTTACAGTAACTTCCAAAGTGATTTTTCTTCTGCATTGTACTGGCTTGGCTCAACTGTCCTTCTATGCTTCTCTTGTGGGAGCTTACAATTTCACGATATGTAACCACACAGCTATTAAAACAGACTATCGAAATATGCTACAGGTACGGCACTGGTAGGGATAAGAGTAGAATGTATAGATACAGCTAATTTAGTGTCTCCAATAGTTGAAATCAATGACGGATTCTCTAAGAGATCTGTAAATGCTTTAAGACTTAAAATTCATAAAACTATTACAGTAAAGAGTCATAGATTTTTATGTCTCCATACATTAAATTTTTAATAATTAAAATCAAACTTGCCCTAATAAGCAATAGTTGATTCTAACACTGGTTTTTAAGCATTGCTGTTTGAAACCTCATTGAAATTCAAAAGGGCTTATTTTAAATTAGAAGTGACAGAACATCAGATTTAGGGTGACAGCATTTTTTAAAAATATTCATTTTACCTCTACAAGAACTTTTGCAAGTAAAGGATTTCTAGCAGTTTTTATTGAAATTTTTTTTAAAATGTTAACCTAACATATTTACTTAATTTCTTCTGTAATTTCTTTTAGAACATTATTGGAGAGGAGTTGAGCCAGGTTTGTTTTATTCCACTCTCTTTCATCTGTTTTTAACTGAATCATAATTCTCTTGGGCATTGGGCTTAAATTATAAATTAGTGTATGCATAGCATACTTCAATCTATACATAAATCTGTATGAATCTTCCATGAAAGAGGAAAATTAGATCTAGAAAACCCTTTTTAGACATGCATATTGCAAAAATAATCTTACTAAATAATTAGTAATACTTTTTCACTTTAAATTATTGTTTGCAATTATTTATAATATAGCATATTATAAAATTCCTTATCACTTAAATAGATAGGATCCCTGAATATTTTGGTGTATAATTTATATGTCTAGTAACTTTTTCCTATCAATACTTAACTCTTTTCTTAAAATTGTATGTGGGGAAACATATTGTATGTATATCACTCATTATTGTATTCTTCTTCTCCAGGCAAATAATATTAAGAATTGTTGTACACTGAAGGTAAGATTTTATGTTACTTGGAAAAAACAATTTTAAAAAGCTACAACACAAAACCATGTTACATGTTTTACTTATTCTCTTTGCAGCCTTCTAAACATTATAAATTGTATATGTAAAATAACCTTTAATGTCACTTTTTTCTGTGAATACACTGGTACACATTAAAAAAATGAAATTCTGATGCCTGCTCCCATGTATCTCTGGGTGTATGTATTCATACCCATACATGCACTTATGTGTGTGTGTGTATATATATATGTATATGTTTATGTATATGTGTGTGTGTGTGTGTGTGTGTGTGTGTACACACAGACACACACACAGAGAGACATAAAAATCATAGACGATTTAGAATACATTACCAAAACGTTTTTCAAATAGCCCAGTCCCTAAAACAGCACGCAAACGCTGAAAGCCAATTAAAATTATAAAAGGAAATTTCTTATTTTTTAAAAAGCATTTTCCAAGGAAGGAGAGTGCGATGACGGGAAAGTTCGGAGCTTCTTTATCCCGCATTAATCCACAGATTTCTTTCGTTGGTGCTCTACATAATTGGCAGGTTCCTAAAGCTTACCTGGAGCTAACTAGAGAGTGAATTCACGTGGAGCATGCACCTTCCTACAGTCAGAGCCGCATCACTGAAAGTTTTTAACCCCACCTTTTTTTAAAAAATGCTGGATCGCACCTCTGATACGTTGATGAGATTGGGCGCCCATTGGAGGAGATTGCACCGGGGGTGGGACGGGGAGGAGCAGCCAGTTCTCAGCCAATAGTCTGAGGGATACCTTGGTTTAGTAATCCTTTTCAAACTTTGTCCTCTTTTCTTCTTCCTTCCCGGAAAGTCTCAGGCTGAATTATTAGGTTGCATCTACAACTTCACCAAAGCCAATTTATCTACATCGGAAATCTGGAATTTCACCAATACCCTCCTGAAAAAACACTGCCACGGCAACTCCGAGGTAATAAAAAAAAAAAAAATCGCCCTGTCAAAGAGATTGGGGGGGGTGGGAGTGTCAAATCCGCGTGAAGCAGGCTTGCGATGTTCCAAATAATGTTTATGAACCGGGGAACCGCCCTTCCGATGAGTAGAAAGCTGAAAGTGCTTGTTACAGCGATTGTCGCATAGTTGCGACACAGTCTGATCTACAGGCTCCAGAAAGGAATACTTGGGGTAAGAAAAAGAGAACTTTATTCGCAGATTTCGAAGCTGAATCCATTCCAGTTAAACCTCCAGATAAAATTTACCATCCAAATTAGGTCTGCAAATGCACTGTCTTTACCAGAGCGGGGAGAAGGCTGTGCCATCCTCTGCATGCTTGATACGCTGATGAGTGGTGGAAAGGGCTGGATGGTGGTGGAAAGGTTTGAATCTCAATGTCCTGATGCTCGCCTATGTTACCTGTGGAAGAGTTGAGCTCACTGACTGGCAAATAATGCTTTAGGGTCAAGGTGTAAAAATGCCTTCTTAAGTATTTCTCTCCGGAAACGGCTCTGGTTAGCATTGCAAATTCGGCTTGGGCGTTTTATATCTATGGGAGATATAAAGGGTAGTGGCTTATAGGCAGCTTCGAAGAATCAGAATGTATAACAACCAAGTCCTCACCATGTTTCTACCAATATATGCAGTTAATGTATAGTGAGAATGTAGAGGTTTTCTTAATGCAGATAATCCACATGAAAGAATAGAGGAGGGCATAGAAAGTTTAAAATATACTTAATTAGGCAGCATCTGGCTTACTTTATTAGGTCAAGCCTGGTTGGTACTTAGTTGGGAACAGCTCCCCCTCCCTAGAATTTCAGGGTTGTAGGTTGGAAAGGAAAGTTTAAAAAATCTCTCACAAAAATAGCAGATGCAAATGTCTTCTTTCTATTGGCAAGAAAGTGGTATGGATTTATTTGTATCCTGTTATTTTTTACAAATAACTCAAGGCAGCAAACATATCCAACACACACTTCTCCAACAATAACCCTGTGAGGTGGGTTGAGCTGAGAGAATGACTGGCCCAAAGTTACTTAGCTGCCTTTCATGCCTAAGGTAGGATTTGAAAACATGGTCTCACACTTTCTAACCTGGTGTCTTAACCACTAGACCAGACCTGGGCATTTTATGGGCCACATCTGATCCTTTGGTTGTCATTATCCAGTCCATGTAATGTCAATCTGAAATTAGAAATCAAATATAAATAAGTGTATGCCATGCATGCAATGTAACTGCATTGCTTTTATTTTGAAGATGAGTGCTATTTTTTTTTCAATTTACTTATGTGTGTTCGTGCATGCCTATGCACTTTCACAGCTCTGTTAGTTCCACCTTCCACAACTGCCCTAGTTTCTCATGTGGCCCCTTAGGAAAATTAATTATCCACCCCTGTACTAGACCAAACTGGATGGCCATGAAAATCAAGAGCCAAAGTGGGCAGTGGTTAGAATGCAGTATTGCAGACTAATTCTGCTGACTGCTGGCAGTTCAGTTCTCACTGGCTCAAGGTTGACTCAGCCTTCCATCCTTCTGAGGTTGGTCAAATGAAGACCCAGATTGTTGGGGGCAATATGCTGACTCTGTAAACGGCTTAGAGAGGGCTAAAGCACTATGAACAGTATATAAGTCTAAGTGCTATTGCTATCCACAGTCAAGCTCAATTGAAATTTAATAAAATTGTAAAAAAAGTTACATGGATTCAGGAACAGAAGAATGTAAGGTTCATCTAACTGGTATTATAACATTAATCAAATTTTCAAACCTAGATTTATGGATCAATTTCATGACATAATTGTGCTAGTAATTCTTGGTGGGATGAAGATAAAGCAGTTTTCAATGAATAGGCAGAATAATATTCAACTAAAAATTAGCATGGGGTTTGGGGTTTTTTAGAAAACACAGGACTTATTTTAGTGATTCATCTAATGTGCAAGTAATACTTAAAAATATATGATTTCTGACTCATAGGTCAACGGATCTCAGAATCATCGATGGACAATACCAAAACCATGTAACCGAAGACTAAAGAATTTGAATAATTTAGTACTTCTAGAACTCAGACAAATGTGGAACAGCTATGAAGCATATAAATACCAAATTGGAAATCTTTACTGAACCATGTTTAAACATGTTTATAATTTTTTACAAAGTTTATTTTTAATTATATTAATTTATTTTGTCTGAACATTTAAACATACTTGTATGTCCTAAAATCATCTAACACAATAAATACTTTTAATTACTTGCTGTACAATTTAGAGTCTGTTGGCTTATTCATGGTGTGCACTGCCCAGACAAACCCCACAAGCAGCTTAGGGAATTCTCCTAGACCAGGGGTGTCAAACTCAATTTCATTGAGGGCTGCACAGGGTTGTGTTGGACTTCAGAGGGCTGGAATAGGCATGGACAGGATGGCGTGGCCAGCTCTACATCACTCATGTCGGGGGCGCCTGCAGTGGCCTGAGCACAGCCAGAGAAAATGGGCTCTGTTTTCAGCTGTGACTGTTCTGACCTAGGCTTCACAAAATCACAAAACAGACTCCTTGTCCTGACAAAACCCCTTTTATTTGGCTAATATGAATTCCTACCATTCACATCCAACCAAGTCTCGGCAAACAGTCTTTCAAGGGTGAATTGCAACCACAGACCTTATCAAGCTTGGACAATTGCCAGCCTGATAGCTTCCAAGCGCAACACTGTACAAGAAATACTTGGCAAGGAGTCTCTGAATCCCGAACAAATCTTCACACTTCACATTAAATGAACTAATTGTCTCCTGCGAACACCACTCCCCTTTCACTCACTTAATTCACTTAATCATGTGATCTGCTTAACTATTGTAGAAGTCGTTCTAACTCACTGGATCCATTCACACAATGACTTGCTTAATTATCACATTTAATGACTGAAATTTTGATCTCATTTGTGGCCATAAGTTGAGGACAACCTGTTCAGCAATTTGGTCTTTCTTTTTTTTTACATTTAGAGGAAAGGTGTACTTTTTTACATTTAGAGGAAAGAACTCTATGGAGAGTAGCAAAAACATGCCTAGAATAGAAAATGTAAACAGGTTTTCTCTCTCTTCTACGTAAGTGTAGAACTTGGGATTGCCCATTAAAACTAAAAGCAGAAAGTTCCAGATCAGTAGAAGAAAATCCATTCATTCTGTAAACAGAATTTATTGCTATGTCATATTAGTTTGCTCAGATTCCATGTTGGATTTAGCATGATCCAGAACACTTGCCCCAGTAATTAGCTGGCCCATAGTCTGCTGCAGTTGGACTTCTGTTATTTTCCAATATATATTGTGAATAATTCAAAACTAGATGTTAATACTGTTTGTCACATGCACTAAAAAACACTGCTCAGAGCCCATAGGATGTCACCTTAGAAGGAGTCCTCGATTTATTACTGCAAATTGTACTTGTATCCTGCAGCACCCTGCCAGCCAAAACGGGGCACAGGGATCAGCATGTGGCCCCTTGTGCCTCATTTTTGCCCTCTGTGCCCTGCAGCACTGCTGGCTGAATGGCTGCATGGCCCGTTTTCAGGCTGTTTTCCGCTGTTTTCAGCCTGTTTTTTGGCCTGTTTTCAACCTGCTTTGGTCCCATTTTCTAGCCTATTTTGGGCCCTTTTTCAGCCCAGTTTCAGCCCATTTTTCAGGCTGGTAGAGTGCTGCAGGAGGCCATGGAGGGTGAAAATAAGGCGTGGGGGCTGCACACAGTCCATTTTAGCTGTCAGAGGCTCAGTGGGCCAGTCCCTTGATATTTCCAGGTCAGCCCTGTGGGCCAATTTTAAACACCCCTGTTCTAGAACTAAAAGTGTAATATGTATTTATGTGCTCATGCTTACATTCATTCTAATCCAGCAGGACAAGAGGCAATTTGTGAAATGAACTGCAACTATTTTTTTTGTTTGTTTGAGGGAGGGTGCCTAAAGCCAGAATTTTTTGTTAGTTCATTTATTTTTTACTTTTACAGTATCAGGTAGCTACCCTGATATACATACATACATACATGCATACATACATACATACATACATACATACAAAATTAGAAAATACAAAAAAAATCTTACCATGTAGTTAAAAAGTCAGACAGCATATTTATCACATATAAGAAATATACCAGGTTATTATCTATTACTTTTAAGATAGATTATAAAATCTGAACAAATTTGATAAAGACTCCTGTTTCTGAAATTTCATTACTTAACCTGGTTGTTTCCTATTTGAAAAGGCTTATTAAGCTAGTAAATTTTGATTTTATTGTTTTATTGCTCTATAGAATCACTTTTCTGTGGGATGAGCAACTATACAAATATGATGAATAAGTAAATGAATAATTAATAAATAAGATTGAGTATCATTAGCATGGAGGGCACAATGGCTCAGTGGTTACAACCCCTGAGATTTTAGCTAGAAGTTGACAGGCCTGGTTTGAGACCTGAGCGCTGCATGACAAGTGAGCTCCCATCCTTGACCCATTTCCTGCCTACTTAGCAGTTCAAAAACATGCAAATGTGAATAAATAAGTACCAAATTGGTGGGAAGGTAACAATGTTCTGTGTGCCTCAGCATATAGTCATGCTGGCCACAGAACTACAGAAATGTCTTCGGACAGCGTTGGCTTCCAAAGCTAAGAATAGAGATGAGTGCCACTCCCTAGCATCGGACACAGCTGGATAGGAGAGACCTTTATAATTAGCATATTGATAGTACTGAATCCACACCTGTCATATTGCTTCTCTCAGTTGCTCTAAGTTCTGTATTGCAGTATTTCTTACCCCCAAAGATAGAAAAGCAAAAATAAGTTTGGCATAAGAAAAAATGCATGGGTGAACATATTTCAATGCTGACAAAACACCTGATCACCATTTGTGACCCTTCCTAGTTCCCCAACTTCATTCAAACAAAGTCAATGGGGAAGCCAGCCGGGAAGGTTGCAAGTTGCTCTAGTAAGTTCCCACAGTCTTCCTGAATTTGTTTCACTCTGCTATATACACACACACACATCTATCTATCCATCCATCCATCCATCCATCTATCCCTGGACCATTTTCCCTTGCACTGTGCTATCCATCCCAGTCTTTCTGTGCTTATGCCCTGCCACACACAAACTCCTTCTCTGCCCTCCAACTTGTGGACTATCTGCACTAAGACTCCTCCACCTTCTGCAGCACCCGCCCCCCACCCCACTCCTTACCTTGGTCTCCCACCTTAATGACCTTCACATCTTGGGAGTAGCAACCTAGACTATCAGGACTGTCATTGCTTCGTTTTGTTGCGAAGGTTGTTGAGAGTGTGGTGGCACATCAGCTCCCGCAGTACCTGGATGAAGCGAGTTATCTTGACCCCCTCCAATTGGGTTTCAGGCCCGGGCACAGCACGGAGACGGCATTGGTCGCGTTGGTTGATGATCTCTGGAGGGCTTGGGACAGGGGTTGTTCCTCTGTCCTGGTCCTGTTAGATCTCTCAGCGGCTTTTGATACTGTCGACCACAGTATCTTATTGCGGCGGTTGGAGGGGTTGGGAGTGGGGGGCACCGTGTTGCGGTGGTTCACCTCCTTCCTCTCCGACCGTTCGCAATTCGTGTTGACAGGGGGGCAGAGGTCGGCCCCGAGGCCCCTACTGTGTGGGGTGCCTCAGGGGTCGGTGCTCTCACCCCTGCTGTTCAACATTTATGTGAAGCCGCTGGGTGAGATCATCCGTGGCTTCGGGGTGGAGTTCCATCAGTACGCTGATGACACTCAGCTATACATCTCCACCCCGGGCCACCCCAACGAAGCCGTCGAAGTGATGTCCCGATGCCTGGAGGCCGTGCGGAGTTGGATGGGTTGTAACAGGCTTCGTCTCAACCCGACCAAAACCGAGTGGCTGTGGTTTCCTGCACCCAGATACAGCCAGCTGGTTCCTTCGCTGGCCGTGGGGGGAGAGGTTTTGACCCCCGTGGAAAGGGCGCGCAATCTGGGCGTCCTCCTGGATGTACGGCTGTCTTTAGAAGAGCACATTGCGGCCGTCGCCAGAGGGGTTTTCTATCAGATTCGTCTGATCCACCAGTTGCGGCCCTTTCTGGATCTGGGCGCACTTCGCACAGTCACTTCTGCCCTCGTTATCTCCCGCCTGGATTATTGCAATGCTCTCTACATGGGGCTCCCCTTGAAGAGTCTCCGGAGGTTACAGTTGGTCCAGAATGCAGCCGCGTGGGTGATTGTGGGTGCCCCTCGGAGCTCCCACGTTACACCGCTTCTCCGCAGGCTGCACTGGCTTCCTGTGGCCTACCGGATTCGATTCAAGGTGGTACTGATGGTATTTAAAGTGCTCCATGGCTCAGGACCTGGGTACTTACGGGACCGCCTACTGCCATCGTCAACCTCCCGCCGCCCAGTACGCTCCCACAGGGTTGCCCTACTTGGAGTACCGCCGCCTGGCCGCTGTCGGCTGACGGCCCCGAGAGTTCGGGCTTTCTCTGTGGGAGCTCCCTCCCTATGGAATGATCTCCCCCCGGAGATACGGGCTATGACGGATATCCTGACCTTCCGGCGCGCAGTGAAAACCCTATTTTTTAAACAGGCTGGCCTGGCCCAGTAACTGTGTTTCGGTTTTAATTCAATTTTAATTGGGGTTTTATTAGTTTTAATTTTTAATTGAATCCCTTGGATGGACACAGCCAGACCAAATTGTTTAATGTATTTTTAATTGTATTTATTGTATATTTATTGTGTGTTTTTAGTAGGCTGTACACCGCCCCGAGTCCCTTTTTGGGAGAGGGAGCGGTATAAAAGTTTAATTAATAAATAAATAAATAAAAATAATGTAGTCATATGACATCACCGTTTATAATTGTATCACTTAGCGACAGCAATCCTAGTCCCAGTTGCCATTTAATCCAAGGTTGTGATTGTTAAACATTCTGTGCATGAGAAGCACAAAGTGGGAACTGTATATTGCTTCTATTAAGGAATAGTTCTAGCTATAGGCACAGTAATCTTCACTTAATTACAATTGGGGCCAGCAACTCCATCATTGATAGTGTTGTTAAGTGAGACATCATGTGACCACGATTAGCCTCACTTTGGCTAGTTAAGTGAGACATTATTTGACTACAATTTGGGATTTTATTGCTGATAGATGAATACTTAAGGCTGATTTACATCGAATTTGGGAGAGTTCGTTTTTAGAAAATTCTTTAATGATTGCTCCTATGTGTGAAATAATTGCAACTTTAAAAAAACACTGTAGCGTGCGTTTACTCAGTTATCCGTAGGCCGGATTGCACTTTTATTCTGAATAAAAGCACCTTAAAGAATACATGAAATGAGTATGCGTACAAAGCAGAAAGAAAAGCAAACGCACCCTCTCCCAGCATTTGGAAGAGGCGGACTACACAGCACGCGGAACCAGAGAGCCACTGAATCAAATCAGCGAAGGAAGGCGGTCCGCTTTTGCGCACGCAATTAGCAAAGAGCACGCCGGAAGTAGCCGGGAGGATTTTCGGAAGTCCTATAGTTTTTTTTTTTTTTTAAACGTGGTTGGGGAAATTGGTGGGATGATGTCGGATGCTGGTGCTGTTGAGTCGGAGGAGTCCAGCAGAGGCAGCAGGCTCTTTGCCGGTTTTCGCGTGCTCGGCCTCTACTGCAACCACCTGGCGCACGTGCTGCGCTATCACCGACGCCACCGCGAGTTCTACCTGACCACCGCGGTGGGGAAGAGTTTCCACACTTACAACGTGAGTCGGCTTTGCTCTTGTGCGTACATTTAGCCTCCCCCCCCCCGAGCATCTAGCTCCCCCCCCCTTTTTTTTTTACCGCCACGTGATTTTCGAGAAAAAACGGCTGATAAAGTGGGACGCTTTCACTTCGTCGGAACTGAGATTGTAAAACCCTTCGTTTCTTCTCTTCCAGAAGAAGCTCTCTTCTCCCGTAAGGCACCCAAATCAGGCATTTAATTCCAGGGGAAACGCAGATTTATTTGGCATTCTAAAGTTGTAATCATTTTCCTTGCAAGACAAGGTTCTGAATTGCCTAGCCCCACTTCAAATGAAGTGTGACAAATCTGTTTCCTATGAGAAGTGTCTGGATAGGGAAAGACTGAGTACTTGAACAGATAGGCGTTGTTGACCACCTCATGTCTTCTGGCTCCTCTGATTTATTTTTCTTCCAGGAATAGTCATGTTATATGTGTGTCATATAATATATGTGGGCATATGCATGTTTATTGTCAGGTTTATGTAGTGTATATAAGTCACTGTGTCACTGTGGCTTAGTGACTAAGGCACTGAGCTTGTCAATCGAAAGATCAGCAGTTCATCCGTTCGAATCCCTAGAGCCATGTAAGAGTGGGGGCTCCCTACTTGTCCCAGCTTCTGCCAACATAGCGGTATGAAAGCACATAAAAAATGCAAGTAGAAAAATAGGGACCATCTCTGCCCCCTTTGGCGTTTAGTCATACCAGCCACATGACCATAGAGACTTCTTCAGACAGAGCTGAGTCTTCGGCTTTGAAATGGAGAACGACTAGCACATATGTGTGAGGGGAGTGAAATTTTATTTTAATGTATGCCAATTAGTGTACATTTAAAGTGACAATAGAATAGAATAGAATACTTTATTGGCCAAGTATGATTGGACACACAAGAATTTGTCTTGGTGTAAATACTCTCAGTATACATACAGAAAAGGTACATTCGTTAAGGATCGAGAATCATAATGATAGTCATAGGATACAATCAACAATCAAATCATACTAGGAAACAATCAATATAAATCGTAAGTATACAAGTGACAAAGTTACAGTCATATAGTCACAAGTGGGAGGCGATGGGTGATAAGGAATGATGACAAGATTTAACAGTTATAGTAGTGCAGACTTTGCAATAGTTGAACAGCGTTGAGGGAATTATTTGTTTAGCAGAGTGATGGCTTTTGGGGGAAAAACAATTCTTGTGTCTAGTTGTTCCGTAGTGAAATACTTTATAATGTCATTTTGAGGGAAGGAGTTGAAACAGTTTATGTCCGGGATATGAGGGGTCTGTAAATATTTTCACAGCCCTCTTTTTGACTTGTGCAGTATACAGGTCCTCAATTGAAGGCAGGTGGGTAGTAATTGTTTTTTCTGCAGTCCTAATTATCCTCTGAAGTCTGTGTCTGTCCTGTTGGGTTGCAGAACCAAACCAGACAGTTATAGAGGTGCAGATGACAGACTCATAAAGTTAGTCTAAGTCTATAATTTTATGATCTTCTATGAAACGGGAACCACTCTTACGTCTTAAGAAAGAATTGATAACTGCCTTGACTCACATATGACACCACCTCCTGCATTTAGATGTTCTGAGCTATGTGGGATTGGTCAAGCTGCTTTGATTAACAATCGTGCAGATTGCTAATAAATCTGGAGCCTGAATCAGAAGAATCACTGTTTATTTAATATTGCTAGGCATAGCAGAAAAAATAAACTTTATCATCTGACTAACAAATAAGCTGAAAGACTCAGATCTTTAGACCCAATGAATCCTAGCTGTGGCTTATTTCCATGTTACCCATGAGGATAATATCCTGATTTCAACTTCCCAGGACCCCAGCTTTCTAACCATAAAATGAACAGACAATAGTGCCCATTCACGGCATCCACTAGTTCCTTCATAGCACTGTACCCACATGCCCTTCACCTGCGATTCCAGCCTGTTCCCACTTAACAACCCATGCAATTCTGGGTTAGGACAGCAATCAGGACTTCTGGGATTGGCGTTGCTAAGAGTCACAGGATATCACACTTTATGACTGCATCAGTTAGTGACAGAAAATTCAGATCCAATTGCAACTGTAACCCAAATCTTATTTTAGAGATCTTTTGGCATAGTTTATATTGATATAAATTTGATATACATTTCTGGAAATGCCATTGTAAAGGATGTTAATCATATTCTGCAATGAAACTTTAATTAGGATTCCGAATAACAATTTGATGTTTCTTGTCTTCTGATCAAAATGAATTTGTTTATTTACTATTTAATGCATAATTTGAAAAAAAAATCAAGAGAGGGCTATAATCAAAATGAGTAACGTCTCAGAAGAACAAAAAGCATCTAGAATCAGTAATTCAATTGCATGAACTCATTTACAGATTGCACATCAAATATTAAAACACAAATTGTAGTGTGGTTTATTGCCAACTCCCAACCCTCAAATGGAGATGCTTCAGTGTTCTGTTTTTATTCTTTCTATAGTTTTGATCATTAGAAACTTGCACATTGTGATGTTTTATAAATTCTTTGTGATGGATTTCAAGGTATTTGATGCTTCTATCAAATTACTAAAATATCTTTATTAATTTTTCAGGTGAAGAAGTTGGGGATAGTTGCTGTTAGTAAGTATAATACAATACAAATAAACTTAAATGTGCAACTTTAAAAAAATTATCTCCAAAAAGTGAAAGTTGCTTTTAATACTGCTGTTATATTGAAGAATTCTTCAAAATGTTACACAATTTTTTTTTTCTGTAATATAATTTAGGAGTATTTTTTTCTAAATAACTTGATCTTTGTAGTATGTAATTTTCATTAATGACCTCTATATTATAACTTCCTCTTAAAAGTATAGCTATTTTAATACATAAACACATTGATGACCAACATTACAGCATATCTATATTGTTGGATCCCAGGACAATCTCTACAATACCCACACACATTGAATTTAATAAAATTTCTATCAAGTTTTTTTGGTCAGATCTTGAAAGTTTTGATAATATTATAGCTAGTAGACAATGTGGAGGCTGCAATCCAAAAATAGGTTCTATGAGAATATTTGGAAAGTAGGCAGAGCTCAGGCTGGGATTCTGACTAGCCATTAGTCTGATCATATTTTTTGTTTGTAATTTTACTGATATCTATTGTGCTTATGCTTAATTGATTGAAGTGTGTTGCCTTAATGAAATGGACATTGCTAGGCTTTATTTCCTTAATGAAATGGGCATTGCTAGCCAAGTTGATTCTTCCATATATCACTGGCCATGTCCCTGCCACATTGTTCTGGAAAATTTGGAGGCTTTCTGGAGGTTTTTTTTTATTATTATTATATAGTTATTCTATTGTATGATTAGAATTATATTATAATGTCAATCTTATGAGTCATTCTGGATATCAAGATGGGTAGTATATACATTTAATGATTGAAATGATAAAAGTATGCAATAATTTAGCTATCTTTGTGTATTTATATAACTTTTCAATCTGACAATCAGTTCATTTTCGATTGTGGTGTATTTTCTACTTATTGGCAATGCCAGACTTTCTGAAAAGTTACACAGCTGCCTTAAAATTTAAGATGAAGGAGTAAATAGCACTGAAGACAGTGGTTCCTCCAAGTCAATGTGTTGGATTAGACTGTTATTCCACAGACTTTAACCAAACAAGTAAATGGGGTGCTTCTTATCCAGAAAATTAATGCAACCTTTAGTAATTAATCTGTCTTAATTCTATATATAGTTTTATATGCCAGTAAATATACTCCATAGAAACAATGTATATAGATTGCAATCTTGAGAAAATCTTAATTATATCTAAGTGTTTCCTGGTAATAAGTACTTGAAAACAGATTATTTGCTTTGGTTTGTTCTATGATTCTTTTAGGCAATGCTTTGCCACAAAATATTATGTGTTTGGCAGCTGATCGAATGCTGGTCTTTGCGTCATGTGATGCTCTTTTGTATGCTTTTGCTCGCAACAAAGAGGTTTGTACTGCTGTCAAATAATATGCAGTGATTTGTACCTTACACTAAATTTAATGACTGTAAAACATCAATGTAGAGGACTATTTTATGAGGGGTCAGATGCAGTGAACAAAATGCGCGTCTAGATATTTTACTAAAATATAGAATTACTATATTTGAAGTTATATAAATCTTAAATTTATTTTATTTATTTCATTTGCAAACTAATGAAATTATATAAATGGTGTCATGCCATTTGCATCATTATACAAAAAAACAAAAAATTGGATTCAGTGGATATTCAGAAGTAATGGGGACACGTCTCTCCCAAAATGGTCCTTTAATTTGAGGGTTTACAATATTTATATTTAACATAGAGATATTGAAAATGTTTGAATGTAGGTTGCTTAATATTTGAAGAAATATGCTGCAGGGCCAAATAGGGTACTTCAAAAATACTTTAAAGTAAATTCAGCTGAAATTAATAAGTTATATCCAAGAAAACATTATTGAACTCTTGCTTTAAAACTATAAAATAGGTATTTAAACATTGCTTTTATGTCAAAACTGGTTAGAATATATTAATAGAAACATGATTAATCCATTGAAGAATGATGTTTCCATGTATATTCTTAATGCAGAGTATAACATAATATTATACTCTATCCCTTCAAAAAGAAAGGGTGGAGGAAAGGTTCAAGAAAATTGTCAGCAATTTTCATAAGCCAAGTCTTTATCAAAATATTTTGTACAAAAAAAGTAAGGATAGTGTGAATTATAAATGCATATGAATAGAATGGATATGTAACTTAGTTTTCCTACACTAGACAGAAGAATGCCAGGAAGGAAGTTCAATAATAGAGCTGAAAAAGATCACTGTTTAGAGTATAACTTGGGAGAATTAAGGACCAGCAACCATTTCAAATACATTTCATTGTGTTTGAAATGATTTCATTTTTTTGTAGGGATTCACAACTGTGTTTCTCTAGAAAAGGCATTCCTTTAAAAATATTCTCCAAGTCCAGAGGAGAGCTGAAGAATTTCTCAGGCCTCATATGAAGGCCAGACCATCAGAAGGACATCTACTTTTAAAAATGTCAGTAAGACCTCATAGAGATTTACACCGAACAACTCAGTAGAAGAATGATGATTTATGTCAGTATTTGACAATAGGCTGCCCACATAATCAAGGCCTAGTTTGTTTTTATTTAGCCTAAATTCATCCTTGATTTATATTTTGAATTCTGTAAAAAATAAAATCTCTAGAAATAAAATCTTATTTGAGACATACTAGGGCAGGGGTGTCAAACTTGAAGCCTATGGCCTGAATGTGTCATGCGCTGGCCATGTCCACACCTAGTTTAGGAAAGGGGGAGTTGTGATATGTTATGTAATGACAACGTGTCACAAGTTTGACACACCTGTATTAGGGATTTTAAAAGCAGTCTGATATATTTAACACACTCCAAATATATGTCGAAATATAATGCATTATTTTATTGAAGTAACTGTAGTTCTTTGAATTTTAGGTGGTTCACACTTACTCAGGTCACCGGACAGATATCCTTTTTATATTGCCATTTGGGGATCATGTTATCTCTATAGATAGTGAGAGCATTCTTATTATTTGGGATGTGCAGTCAGAAGGTAAGACTAGTCTGTTTAATATAATAACTACTGGGAAAGGAGTAAAAAGTGGGCATTTGTGATGGACATCGACTAATGCTGTTCTTTGTTCTGCAGAAGAATACTTGCAGCTGGATTTTGATAAGACTGTATTTGCCATTTCTGCAGTTTTACACCCACATACTTACATGAATAAAATACTTCTTGGTAGTGAACAAGGATCTTTACAATTGTGGAATGTGAAATCCAAGTAAGAACTATTCTCTTTAGAGACTTAGTTTGATGTTATTTAGCACTTATAGTTTAAAATATGGAATTGAATGAATAGAGAGGCCTGTTGGAATTAATGGTTATTGAACAGCACTACAAGCTAAACAAGATCATTTCTTACTATAACAAGGGTAGGGGCATCTTCTAGAAATTCTAGGGGCATTAACCCCGTAGATAATTTTTTTAATCCCCAGAGAAGGCTGCAGAAAATGCTTCCATGAAGCTATCAAGGAAACTTTAGGAATGCAGTTGGTAGCAGTCAAGTTAAGGGCACCTTTACGCTTTCAACAAAAATTTAAAATGTTTTATAAACACACACTTAGAGGATATTTAATTTAAAAAGTCATATTGAAATGGTATAATATTCCTACATTTTTATTTTTTTTCAGAGTGGCTGGGTTGTTTTCTTCTTTGATATTATTTGCCCTCTATTTAGATAAAAGAAAAAGGTATTCTTCCAATTACTTTGGAAGTACTATAACAGATTCATGGGATAAATATGTTTTTCCTTCACTCAGCCCATCCTAAGAGAAGGGCTGCTGGCCTTTTACCTTAAAAGGGGCAGAAGCATTGATCATCATTTTCTTTGAAACTATTGGGGATATTTTGTTTCTTGTTCTCAGACTTCAAGAAATTTCATGTAATTTCCCCCACTGCCATCTTTAAGTAATATTCTGAAACAAGTGTGTTTAATCTTTACCTGGCTTCGTAGCAACCCCTTTTGCATCCTGGACAAGTGAAAATGGCTATGACTTGGATAGTTTGATTTTTTTAAAAAATGTGCCTTATTTGAGCTTTTAGAAATATTTATTAAATTTATGTTGCCCAACTCAATATCAAGCGACTCTAATTTCTAATTCCCACCAAAGAATTGACTGATGTTTCATATTTTAACTTTAAGCCCGATTCTCATCTCAGTCTGACCCGTTTGGTAGTATTATTTCAGCCAGGCCCCTTCAGATAAATATTTTTAAAGGGCAATCCTCAACAATCACCCCTCCCATTGCAGTGGATTTTTCAGTGGATTAAAGAAATGTGTTTTAAAAAATATTTTCCTATCTTATCACACAACACATGGTACAATTTGTGTTTAATGTGACTGGTGAAAAAAATCTAATTTGTTGTTGCTAATTCTGTGGACAGTTTACTTTTCTTTCTCACCTTCTCTTTTTTCATGATAATTGTTATTCCATAATAACCCAAAAGGTAGCTCACTTCCTTTTTTTAATTAATACCAAATTTTTGTTTCCATTCTAAGGAAAGGTCTCATTAAAACTTAGGTACTTTAGTAATCCCTAGATAGTTAAAAGATTCAAGACTATCATTTTTCCTTTTGATTAGTATACCTGAAGGAATGCTTTCAAGAAAGGTTTTTCGACTTAACTGAAATAAAATGAATAAAGTTGGCAACACTGCAAGGGAAATACTATCCCTGGACCCAGCCTGAGTCATTTCCAAGCTGCAATGTTGAAATAATCTAAGAAGATTTTGAGAAGTGTGAGAATAAAACATTTTGGGAAGAATAAAAATGCAATTCTTCTATTGTATGAACACACCTCAAGAGATGTGTCTTAGTAGTAATGTAAATGGAAAGTAATTTCATAGCACATGATTAAGTATTTAGTGGGGTATTGATTGTATTACTTTTCATCCTCTGGTGTTTGTAAACTGAGTAAGAATGTCCTTTACTTAGAATTATTTTGGATAAGATTGTGAGTATTTTTGGTCTCATTGAGTCATTCTTAAATCTTTTCTTTTCCTCAGCAAACTTTTATATACATTTCCAGGATGGGGTGCAGGAGTGACAGTCCTTGAACAGGTAATTTATGAGTTATAGGCTTATAAAAAAATGAACATGTAACTGTTACGTTACATTTTGTTCATTGGTCGTATTTCAGAATGCTTTAGAAAGTGTTGGCTTGATCAGATCTATTCCACCAAGCCTTTCTCCAAATAACACTTACACATACATAGTAAAGCCTCAATTTTTCTGAATAATTTGGAGGGATGTCCATTATAATTGAAAGTCAGTGAGAATTTACATGTACTTCATTTGCCTACATTTATTTTATGTGTGTAATTACTGGATGCAGTAGATGTATTTTTATAATTTTCATAACTTGACATACCATATTTTTTGCACTGTAAGATGCACTATTTCCCTCCCAAAAAGTGGGTGGAAATATCTGTGCATCTTACAGAGCGAATGTTGCCAAAGCCCTGCCTAGCCGCCAGCCAAAAACAGGGCTCATGGAGGCTGAAAATGGGACACACGGAGGCTGAAAATGGAGCACGTAGAGGCAGCAGTGATGGGCAGTGGTGATCCCTGCAGCCTGGAACAGCTGATCAGCGGTATTCCAGAAGACCAATCCAATTGCCAGTCAGCTGCTCATGCTAAATCAAGCTGTGCTTAAACAGACCAGGCTGTTGGCTGTTTGCTGCAAGGAGGCAAATTTCTGGGGGTAGAGGTTTTTTTTTTTTTCTTGTTTTCCTCCCCAAAAGCTAGGTGCGTCTTATGGTCTGGAGCATCTTATAGTACAGAAAATACAGTAAATAAAACTATGTTAGTTGCTTGGTGCTTTGAGAACATTGAGCCTTTCCTTTATTTTAGAAGTAAACTCTAAATAAAATTTTATTTTTCCAAAGCTAACTAATAAACAGGAATCATAAATTCCAGGTATTACTATAGCTTCTGCAGAATCCTGACTGTTTGAAATAAATTCATTGCAGGTTGTACCTATACTTTACTTCTGCAGAATTGTGACTCATTTTGCCCTCAAAAACAATAGTTGAAGGGAAATTTATTTTTAAATAAAAAGTATATGCCAATGAAAATGTATATAGTAAATAAAATCTATGTCAGAATTTAATTTCTGAACATAAGTTCAACGATAATAACTTGAAGACAACTTGTATTTGAATAATGGGATTATAGAATTTAGAATGGCATTGTTAAATTGGGATCCAAAATGAAATGAAGTATAATGGTATTCGGGATTATAGTGTAGACAATTACGGTAGCAGAAGTATTCTGTGAAGCTTGTTATTCTCATTATAAAATATTTATTTGGAAAATAAAGCTAGGTGTTCCAAATAGCATGCAGATAGGTTTCCTGTTTAAAGCTTTAAGTTAATTTTAATTAATTTTCTTTAACTTGGTGCCTCTATTTTTGTTTGACCATACTTCTCGTAATTTCCCATTAATATATATTTGGGGAATGTAATCCAAGATAACATAAAACCATTTTTGGATTAGGTCATGGCCTATCTAGTCCAGAATTGTCTGGTACACAATGGCTTATTGCATGCATTTGGAAAATTTACAAGCCTGTCCTGGTAAGAAATAACCCGTTCAATTTTAGCTTCCCAATAACCAAAAAGTTGCTATGATTTAAGGATAAAAAAAAAATCAGTATTAGTAGCTGAAGTTAGTTGACTTCTGTGTTGTTGTCTTTTAACCATCCAAAATGACTTATCATTACTCTACATCACCTCTGTTAACGTTCCATATGCTTCTCTTTTTCTTAGCAATAGTAGATAACAAATTTCTTCTTGATGGTTTACATACAGTCAGGATTAGACTTATTTTATGATAGGATTCTATTTTTTGTAAACATTTATTTATATGAGCATCAGTTTTATTTAAAAATAGAGCTATATAGCCATGGAATGGAATAGAATAGAATAGCCATAGGATAGAATAGCCATAGAATAGCCATAGAAAAGAATGGAGGAGTAAACAGGTCTAGGAAAAAATTCTACTGGAATCATACTTCCAATGCTTTCAATATGTTATTTATGTAATATTTCAAAATCAAACTAATTTTCTTTGCAGGCACCAGCAGTGGATATCATTGCAATTGGGCTTGTGATTGGACATATAATAGTGCATAATATTAAGTTTGATGAAACACTGATGAAATTTCAACAGGATTGGGGGCCCATAACTGCAATATCATTTCGTACAGGTAAATTTCAGGATTTATATATAATAATAATATAAATAATATATTATAAATATATTGCATAATATTATGCACTATAAATAGTGCATAATATTAAGTTTGATGAAACACTGATGAAATTTCAACAGGATTGGGGGCCCATAACTGCAATATCATTTCGTACAGGTAAATTTCAGGATTTATATATAATAATAATATAAATAATATATTATAAATAATAATAAAGGGAATTGCAAACAGTTCAAGGAATTCACAATGTGTTCCATGTTATGAAATAAAAACACAAACAGAAGACAACATTGACTTCTTTGTTTGCTAGCTTAATAACTCTTATGCTTCTTTTAATTTTCTTCTTTTTTGTTGGTTTTATATCCTCGCTTAGGTAGGCTTTGATTCCTGCAAGAAATAGTTCCCACAGTTTTCTTGGCAGATTTCAAAAGTGGTTTATTCTTACATTTTTCTTAGGCTTGAGAGAAAATGACTGGCTTAAGGTCATTTAGTTGGCTTCATGCCTAAAATGGGAATACAAATCACAGCCTTCCAGTTTCTCTCGTGAGGCCTTAACCACTACACCAAACTGACTCAGCCCTACAGTACTGTAATTTCATGAATTTGAATATATGTTTAAAACATGTTTTAAAACTCCTTGACTTTCTTGTCCAATAGTAGCTTGTTAAGAAGGAATGTTTATGTTTCCCCCCTATTTTTTTGATCAGATGGGCATCCAGTTCTGGCTGCTGGAAGTCCTGTTGGACATATTGGGTTATGGGACCTGGAGGAAAAGAAGCTTTTAGGCCAAATGAGAGATGCACATTCTACAGCAATTTCGGGTATGTCATTTGTCCAAGGAGAGCCACTTCTCATTACTAATGGTGCAGATAATGCTATACGGGTAAGTTGTGTCAGCTTACATGATCTTTCTCCAAAAATGTTTATGTGCATTTCATCTAGGATTAACGTTCTTTATTGTGTTCTTGGAAACAAATATGTTTCATATTTTCAGTTACATAACACTGTTTCCAGAATAGGATCATTGTTTAAAAGCAGTTTAAAATGCAAAAATAAAAAATGGTTTATTTTTCAAGAATTTTTGCAGTTGAATCTTGTGAACTGAGAAATAAGTGAAATTATGTAATGTATTAAATGAGCTAATTCTTTGAAAAGCAGACTATACTCGTGTACTATTGGACACTGCTGAAGACACTTTGAATTGTATAAGTTGCCTCTCCTCACAGAAATGAAAATTTGATCTGGGACCCTATTCAGATTCTCAAAGGCTACCTGTTTCACTTCTGTCTTAATCCTTTATTGAGAATTCTCGGCTTTGCATGATTTCTCATTACTAATAACATGAAATCACCAAATTGCTGTAACACATTTGCTTTTTAACAGAATTGTATGAAAATTATGAGTATTTTAACCCTTTGAGGATTATAAATGAATAACTGCAGGGATTTTGTACATGCATTCTTTATATTTTATTTAAAAGAAGAGAACTACCAGTAGATAAAATTTCTTGACAGATTTGGAAGAAATTTCCAGGCATGGATGTTTCTTTTGAAAAGACAAATCTGTCAGATAGAGGAAAGGTTTCTAAAGGAATCTTTAAAAGTTGTACGCATCCTTGCACTTTTATGGGCATGCTTTTTATAGATTATCCTCAATTTATGGCCAGTGACCTTATGACCAAAATGGACCACCCAAAGATACTTACAAGCCGGTTCTGAACAGCCCCCTCATGGTAAAATGACAACTAGCCCCCATTTACAGCCACTTTAAATGTCCTATGGTCATGTGACCATGATTTACGACTTTGGCCAAAACTGGCTTTTACTTCCAGTTTTCAGCAAAACGCCCCATAGTGAATAATACATTTGCTTAACAACCACTGCCTAAAAGGTTGCAAAATCAGATCGGTCACCTGGGTAACCCACTTTACAACCATCCCAATTTATGACTATAATGGGCAGACTCCATCATGGTCACAAATCAAGGACGACCTATACAAATAATTAATTCCACAGAAATGCTATGTAAATTACAGAATTTTAAAGGATTATGTGCACAGCAGTCTTCAAAATTGGGTGGTGAAATTTGCTGGTCTTCCTTTTTCCTCGTGTGTAAAAACAACATTCAGCATAGAATGAAAGGCTTTGCCATTATCTACTGAATGGCACTTCTGCGATCTAAGAAAATTGCTGTGGTAGAGTTAGCTATCATTAACAACTACACTCCCTGATTGACTGGATTTGTGAGCCTGCTGACTATAAATTGCAAACAGGCATTATCTTTGTCAGTAAAGTATACCTTGTATTCAGTTGTACCAGATTGCCTGAAATGATAAGCAGTCTTTACACTCCAGATAATACTGCACTGCTTATCGTTTCATACAATCTGAAAAACATTTCTTCTCTAAAGTATTGTGATTTTATTTCTAAGTAGCAAATAGTCTAAATGAAAAACCACAATCTAAAGCTTTATTTTATTTACAGTATTGAGCTTGGGGGGATTAATTTTTGCAAGAAGATCACCTGCATCTGAATTGGCCCCTGAATAAAACAAAACAAAATAAAACCTCATGAAATTAAGGTTGATAGCATTCCCAAGCTGATTCAAATACCTTCTTGTTTTGCAATGTAATGGAATATTTGGGAGACAAGGGAGAGAGAGCTCCAGGAAACAATTCAGACAATTGAGGCAGGAGCATGCTGTTAGGAATCTGTCCACCAATTAGTTAGGTTGGCAATATATAAACCAACAATGTATGTTTGTAGCTTTAAGACAAAATCAGTGTATTGATTTATACTATATTCCGATTGGTTGATTATATTGCAAATTACTACAAGTGGGAGCTAGAGATCATAGCTTGCTCTCTCTGACATTCTGTCTCTCTGACATTCTGTTGCTATCTAAGGTTCTCTGTTGTATTTATGCTGTGCTTATACTTTGATATCTTTGTTTACTGTAAATGACAAAGGCAACCGGTAAGAAGACTTTGTAATTGGATATTCTTTGGACTATTAAACGTATATGACCTGGACCATGTATTGGACTATGCTATTTCTTAAAGTAAACTTTAACTCAATTTAGTGTATCTGTGTGTGGCTGGATAATTATTCATAACTATTCTCATAAATATTTCTATGTGCATATCTTTGTTACTCAAGGGTTATTGTGTACATATCATAACACATGCAATGGATTAAGGATCAGAGGAAGGGAGGGAGGAGGACCTGCCTTAATTTTTGGGGGGGTTAAAAGTGGCAGCAGACAGTTTGTATCTTCCAAGTTACAAGTATTGTTAACGTGGCCTTAAAATAAAGTAGAATTAGCTCTTTTAGGCATGATTCATGTCTGGTTTAATTGAGAAAGCTGCATGCAATAAGATGTATGTGTATATATGCATGCACACAGAATTATACATCAGATTTTTTTTCAGGCTTTAAATACCACCAAGCAGTCTTGTACAGATGACTCATTAAAAGTCCTATTATGTTAAATTTCATTTAATTTCATTACCCATCTTGGAATTGTGAAAGATATTAGTATTCTCACACAAAATCTAGAAGATTTCAACTTTTCTTTCCCCTCATTGTCCTATTTTTTTTTAATTTTATTTTTAAAAATTGGGGTGTTAAGACATGCCATCGGAGTTAGTGCTGACACAACACTGCAATCCCAGGCATGCATTAATATCCAGTTAAGGTTCATATTGGCCTAATAACTTCTTTTAGTTAAAAAATTGAGAGAAGTTAATTCTCCCTGTATAAATAGCTTGAATGTTATATTATTATTTTCCAAATAATGAGAAAGTGTTCATTCCAAAAGAAATATCATACAAAATTCCTATTCATTAGTATTTTATAAGGATATTTTTAACGTTATAGAGACCTGCTGTTATACTTTGCATAGGAAAGCTTATCTTTTAGTTTGTTGCTTACAGTTTGTTTGTGTTTGTTCATTTATTTAATAGGTGTGGATCTTTGATGGCCCTGGAGGAAGTGGAAGACTGTTAAGATATCGAATGGGACATAATGCACCTCCAACAAAAATCCGACATCATGGGCAAAATGGGCAGCAGATTCTTAGTGCTAGTAAGAGTTCCATTTTCTATTGAAATGACTGCAGGTAGTCCTTGCTTAATGACTATTGAGCAACCAGTCAAAGTTATGGTGATTCTGAACAAATGATACAGGTAGTCCTTGACTTATGACCCACAATAGAGCTAAATTTTATGTTGCTAAGTGAGACATCTTTAAGTGATTTTTGCCCCCATTTCATATGATCTTTCTTGCTATAGTTGATAAGCGAATCACTGCAGTTGTTAAATTAATAAAACTGTTGTTAAATGAATCTGGCTTCTCCACTGACTTTGCTGGTCAGAAGGTTGCAAAAGGTGATCACAGGACATTGCAACCTTCATAATAACAACCAGTTGCCAAGCATCCAAATTTTGAACATGTGACCATGAGGATGCTGCAATAATGTTAAGTGTGAAAAATGATCATAAGACAATTTTTTCAGCGCTGCTATAACTTCAAACAGTCACTAAACAAATAGTTATAAGTTGAAGACTACCTGACTTCAAGGACTACAACCAGGGTCATTGCTGTTCCCCCGTGATCATGCAGTCAAAATTCGGGGGCATGGCAGCCCCCTACATTTATGACCACAGTGTGCACTTCAATTCTTTCCTCCCTCCTATGCCCTTCCCCTTTCTCTTCCCTTTTGGACACTGAGCACTCAAATGATCTTGCTGCAACCAGCGCTCCTAGCACCAGCCCCCCCCTCCATCTCAGCTACTTTCACTCTCTTCCTTCTCCAACTGCTGACAAGGCACACCCAGGAGGCAACTGCTGACTGGACCTGCCTTAATTGCAGGAGGAAGAAGAAGACAGCAAAGGTAGCTCATAATGGTGGGGGGAAAGAGAGCAAGGGCATTGGAGTGATGGGTGTCCAAAAAAGCAAAGATGGACATGGGCGATAGGCAGATGTGGAGGATTAAAGGAGAAGCAACCGGGTTAAGTCATGAAATGTGAGAGGTCCTTTCTTAACAACAGTGAAGTCAAATACCCTGTCATGCCCCTGTCAGAGTCTGAATCCAAGGAGGAAGCCGAATAGCTGACAGGGAGTGCGAGTGTGGCTCCGTTGACTGTGGAGGAAACTGGGGAAGGGCAAAGTCTGGCTGGGAAGAGCAGGGGAGAGGTAGAACAAGGGAGAGGGAATTCAGAGGAAGACCCAGGCCCATCCCCTCTTCATTCTAGGGGTTGCGTGACTTACAGGGGAGGAAAGGGCCCTGATTCCCTTCATTAGCCACAGCTGGGAAAACAGTTTATAAAAAAGGCAAGCTGCAGGCTGTTGGGAGCAAACATGACTTTATGTTGTATTGTTGTGGCTTATCAGTGTTCCTGGCGTCTTCCCAACTATGTGAGTTTTGCCGTGCTTCCAAGTCTGAAATTCTTGCTCCTGCCCGGCCAAACTAATTACTTCAGTTTGGCTTGTTTGGACTTTAAGTTACAGTTTGTGTTTACCCTGTTTTGGCCTTAATTTTCTGCAGTCAAAGGCTGTTCCTGGGACAGTTTTTCTCCAGCCAGAAGGTAATCTGGACATTAGGGGGCAAAGTTGGAGATAATAAAGGGATTTTTATTAATTATTTGACTGTGTTGCCTTTGTGCCACGCATCACACACCCGCAGCCAAGACTTCTAAAATTACTATCCCTAAATTACTTCACTTAGGCAACAGAGCTTCTGGTCCCAGTTAGGGTTCTTAAGCAAGGCTACCTGTAACACTCTTTTGGATAAAGTGGCATGATTTTTCAGTTACATGGCACGCTTGCTACATCAAGTGTTCCATATTAAAGTTGAGTTTTAAATGATTTTGCTAAATTTGTTTTGGCTTTGTCTCCAATGCAAGTTTAACTTGAGTGTATCTTACGCATTTCTAAAAAGTATTAAGGATTTTGTAACACTTCTGATGAAAGGTTTGGCTTTGTAAATTTCCTGACATAACTTTCAAATAATTATAAAAGTTGTTGGGTAACCAAGCATATTTGTACTTGTAAATGCCAAGTTTTATTCAGTGGCTTATATAAAGGCTTGCATATCATAGATGAATGAAAATGTCTAAAATAAACATTTACACAGGAAATACTTTCATTCTCTCTCTTATATTTTACCATAGGTCAAGATGGTACTTTACAATCATTTTCCACAGTGCACGAAAGATTTAATAAAAGTTTAGGACGTGGTGAGTGTTACAGTAAAAACGAAGTACAAATATCAAAGAAATTGTTAGTTAGAACTTCTAAGAATATTAAAAATGTGGAGTTTGTAATTAAGCATTATTTAAATATCAAGACTCTGTTCAATACATTTTCTGGTTTGCAGCCATGTTTTGAAAAGCAATGTATCTTTGTTGTAAATGCCTTTTTTGAAGGAAACATAGCAACTGTGTGAGATATGATGTTTATTTAATAAATCTGGGTAACAAAGAGCGGTAGAAAGGAAGACCTTTGCAGGAAGAAGTTAGACTTTTATAGAAAAGGTTTCTTAGTCCAGGTGAGGTGGTAAATATTAAAAAGAAATCACTTTAATTATCAGTCAAATTGCTTTGGCAGGCTTTGATGACATCTCCTTACTAGTAATAAAGCCTTTTCCAAAAATCTAAATAATTCTTGTTCTCTAAGTTTCCCAGCCTTGCCGATCTGACTGTAGAACCAGTTGAGAAATATGATTGATTGAGATAAGAGAACTTTTTAATTAAAACCCGTGTTTCCTTTGTATTTGAAAATACTCATTTTTATCTATCATCTTTCTAATAGCAAATAAATGGAATTGGATGGTTTTCTAGGATGAACTTGCAATTTCCATTGATCTGAGGACCTCACAGGGGTTTTTATTCTCTCACTATTTTACATGCTGCGTTGCAAAATAGGCATTACTGGCAAAGTTGATTTTGTTTATTTCTAGTCAGGTGTTTTAGGTTTGAATTTGTTAAGCTTTTGCAGTACTTACATCACCCAATTTGCCCATTAAATCTCTAAAAAAGGTTTAAAAAATGCAAACAAAACTCTCAAATTAGGGCTATATTCTTTAGGGGCTTTGGGACCTATGGGTGGGAAGCAAGGTAACCGCTGGCATAAGGCTGCAATTTTTATACTTCTTTTGAATACATAGGAATTATAAGTCTTCCATAGATATGAATATTCAAACTATCTATTACATTGCACAAATAGCTGTTTCGTTTATCATGTTTCAAGGTTCGATAAATAAGAAGAAATCAAAAAAGAAAGGACTTCGTAATGACACAATGGCACTTCCCCCTATTACAACATTTGCAACAGGTATGCAACTGCTGCTTAATTTGAATGAATAAGATTACAACCCATCACATCAAATACTTTTTTTTTTTCATGAGAATTTTATAAATATTCTTCAATGGTAGAATTGCTAGCACTATTTTATCCAGATGAGCCGAGGTAATTTATGTTTTTCACTATCAATAATGAGTCAGTTTGGCATAGTGGTTAAAGCATCAGGCTACAAACTGGAAGACTATGAATTCTAGCCGCATTTTAAACCAAAGCCAGTTAAGTGACCTTGGCCAGTCATCTTTTTTCAGAAATGAGGCAATAACAAACCTTTTTTTTTTTACCAAGAAAACCGCAGAGAGTTGTTCAAGCAGTCTTTAAGAATTGGGTGTAATTGAAATTCTTGTACTTCTTGAATAAAATTCTTTTTATTGTTCTCATTGTGTTGGAAAGCATCATTTTGTAGATTACTTAATCCAGACCTGCACAAAATATGGACCTTGTGCCACATGCAGCCCATTAAGCAGCTTTATATAGCCCATCTGTGTTTTAAATAAATCCGGCACTGCCCCGAAAGTCACACTGCTAAGCGACTCCAAGCTTCTAGGGCTGCCACTGCTCTACCGGTTCTTAATAGCTGCTTGGTATGCCATGTATTTTGCAGCCGTGATGATTTTTAATTTATCAGTGTAGCTATTTTCCCTTTACAATATATGTTGTACTAGTAGGAACCCAACATTACAGCATTTCGGACAGATGGCTGTCCAGCCTCTGTTTAAACACTTTTAGTATAAGAAACCACCACTTCCAAGGCAATCTGTTCCATTGGTAAAAAACTTAATCATTAAGATTTTTTTTTTGCCAGATATCTGACCTAAATCTATTTTCTTGTAATTTAAACCTTTTCTTGACTGCTCTTCTGGAACTACTGCCTCATTATCTTCCTGAAATCCCTCTAGGCACTTGAAGACAACAGCTGTGGCTCCTTACAGTCTTTTTTTTTAGCTAAATATACCCAACACTTCCAACCATTCTACAAGTTTTATTTTTCTTATCAACCTGGTTTGGATAGGCTATAGTTTGACAGATGTCAAATGCAGTGCCCAGAACTGGACACAGTATTCTAAATGTGGTCTGAGCATCCAGAATAGAGAACTGCAGTTTCTCCTGATTTGGCACTGTATTTCTGTTGATACATTTATGGTTTTTGGTTTTTTTTGGCAACTGTCAAGTTACCCAGATCATTTTGAAATGTACTGCAATATGTGATTTCCATCCCCCAAATACTGTGCTCATCCCTTAGATGTTTTTTCTTTATCCAGAGTTTTCATTCATAGCAGTTTGAAGTTGGAAAGAGTCAGTCATAAGCCATAGAAAAGATATATCAGGCCTTAATCAGGAGGTGCAGTGGTTAGAATGCAGTATTGCAGACTAACTCTAACTGGCCACTACCTGACAGGACTCAAAGTTGACTCAGTCTTCCATCCTTTCAAGCCAGTAAAATTGAGGATCCAGATTGTTGGGGCAATATGCTGACACTGTAAACTGCCCAGAGAGTGGTGTAAAGCACTATGGGGCAGTATATAAGTACCATTAATCCTGACCAAGGCATATGATTGAGATTCTCTTAAGGAATAATGTCAACCTGAAGGAAAGCTGCTGGTTTTCAATGATGTCAACCTCTAAATAGGAAAGCAGTAAGAAAACACTTAGCTGGCTTACTTCATTTGATGTTTTTGATTACATAGTAAATACTATTTTCATTATAAGGATAAATGCTTTGGAATGGTCTTCACAGGCTCCATTCTGTATTACTGAAAATCTGTGAGTAGTTCTCAAACAGGCACTGCATGCAAGTAGAATTTCAAGTATTTTTGAGTTACAAGTAAGAGGGGGAAATCCCAAAAGAAAGAACTGAAATTCTTGTCAATACTTTTCTAATTCAATTATTGTTTCATTAAAATATAAAATTTGAACAAGGGTATCTAAACTTTAGCATGTAAGTAATTGGTGAGAATGCTGCATAGGCTGCTGAATCAGACACTACTGTGTTTATTCTAGACTAATACTTTTGTTCCTCTTGCTTTACTGTTAAAGACTGCTTGAAAATTAGAAACATGCTATAAGCAAATGTACTACAATTTCATCATTTGTGCATCATTTGGAATGTGACATAGTCCACTTGGTTTAGCATTTTTATTACATTGTAATTTAGAAAAAATGTTACAATTACCCTGTTTTCAAAATTTAAAAATCTGTCAGTTAAAAGAGTTTTATATATAATATTGATTGCATTGCAGAGGTGGCCCGTCAAAATGACTGGGATGGTATCATTGCTTGCCATCAAGGTTATGTAACTTGTACTACTTGGAATTATCAGAAATCTACAATGGGAATCCATAAATTGAACCCAAAAGACATCAACAAAAATAAATCTCTTGGTATATATGCAACAGTAAGTTTTTTCCCTTAAATTATTGGAGGCAATTCTTAAATTCATGTAAAGCTGAAATCTATTCAAGTACAGGTCTTCAGCTTACTTTGTACTTAGATTATATAGCATGCATTGTTACCTTGATTTTCCAAAGCTCATTTGTATGAACATCTAAACATTTTTGAAAATAAAGCAGTTTGAATGAATAACTATAAAATATTTAAAATTTTAATGGTGTAAACTGTTTGCTATATTCCAAAGGTACTCCTTGATATAAATAACTTGTTTTTTGTCTTTCTCTTGAAAGGCAGTAGACATTACTTCTTGTGGAAACTTTGCAGTAATTGGACTTTCAACAGGGCATGTGGATAAATACAATATGCAGTCTGGCATTCACAGAGGACATTATGGTGAAGAAAAAGGTGAAAATCTGACCTTTTTTTAAAAAAAAGCATTGTAATCAAAGTTTCAGTAGCTAACGTGGAGTCAATATATTCATTGCCTCATTTTCATAAAAATTTCTGTCACTGTAGGCTCAGGACATAAAACTAGGTTTAAGGTGGGTAATGCTAATTAGGTAATAAATGCTTGATGACTACCAATATGTCGGTCTTACTAGCTTTGTTGTGGTATGTCTTTGGAAGATTTCTAGATTTAACTTCAGACCCATTTCAAGAATTTGGTTCACTTTAGAAGCAGCAGAAATAAACAAGTACAGTTAAAGGTTTTGTTCAAGAAAACTCGAAGCCTAACAAATGATTCATTTTTTCTGTATGTATCTGTAATCAAAGCTCACGAAGGCTGCATAAGAGGTATAGCAGTGGATGGACTCAACCAATTTACAATCACAATAGGAAGTGAAGGATTGATCAAATTCTGGAAATTCAAGACCACAACATTTGTATATTCTGTTGATCTCTCCACGTCTCCAAATAAAATGTTGCTTCATAGAGATAGGTGAGATGGTGTGGTATATTCAATAAAGGCTACAAACAAAATTAAAACTCATAGATATATTTTTAATGATTGGTTTATTAGTCATTTTAATATTGATATTTAAAATTGATATTCTGTGAATGTGTATATGATTGTGTGAGTATGTATGGTGCTTTTTAACCAAGCAGTAGTGCTACGAGTGTTCCTCATTGTTACTGCGAGTGGAATCTCCACCTTATTTATTTATACTCTATATACACCTGATAGATTTTTATATTTACATATTTTAATATATATTTATTTAGGTGCATTCATTCATGCCTACAAACCTATTTTTCCATATATCACTCCTTTTTCTTATAAATCCGTATTCATTGCTAGTCATTCATTATTTTAATTCTATCTATTTCACCTTACAAATCTATTAAGCACTCCACTCCCATGAAGTTGAACATAACCTTTATGCTTCTTCTAACAAGTTAGATGGCCAATTTGGTAAATTGCTTGAGGCATCAAACTAGAAACCATGAATTCTAATCCCACCTTAGGGACAAAGCCAGTTGGATGACCTTGGGTCAGTCACTTTCTCTTAGTCCTAGGAAGGAGACAGTGGCAAACCATTTCTGAAAAACCTTGTAAAGAAAACTGCAGGACTTGTCAGGCAGTCTCCAAGAATCAGACATAAATAATATGGAAGAAAAAAACAAACTGTCCATATGGCAAAGCAGCAAAAACATGTTATCCATAACTATTTTCACTTCTTTTGATAAACAGTCATTCGCTGCAATGGACCACATACTTCTTGCAATCTTCCTACTTGGATTTGCACTTCTTTTTCCACCTTCAGTCAATTTTCTTCCAAGATAAACAAATTAATGTACTTGCTCAGTTCTTTTGCCATTTATGTATAACTTGCCATTGATCACAACATTATACATAATGCACTGTTTTAGTCTTTTATATATTAATTTTCAGATTCATTTTCTTCGTTTATCACCAAGAACATAGTACCATCTGATTGCAAAAGTACATGTATATTCATAGCCCCAGCCAACACACTGATCTCACCTTATATATGAATCCATAAGTATATGAAATAATCTTCTGGAACATTAATAATAAATAATTATTGTATATTGGAATATCAAATCATTATTTTAGACTTCCCTATCTCACTCCCTCTCAATGTTGAGTCACTCGTTAAGTATTCCATTTATTCTTATGCATGTTTTATTTCCATTACGCTCTTATTGCATCCAGCAACCAACTTTCAATTTGCATTATACAAAAATTCCAAAATGCAATTCTGTTCATTTCATCATATGTATTTTCTAAATAAACATTTCTGGTTTCTGGTTTTCACTTAGAAAAATGGAAATATGGTTGAAACATCAACAATGAGTAAACATGCAAGGTTATTTTTTACCATTTTAAATGTTTGGTTATATTATTAAATTTTAACAGTGGCATTCTGGGAATAGCTATGGATGATTTTGGCATCAAAGTTCTGGATATAGAAACAAGAAAAATTGTGAGAAAATATTCAGGACACCAAGGGCAGATAAATGACATGGTAAGCTTTTAACTGTAAATTATAAACGGTATGAAAATGATGTGTTTCCCGAAGTGATTTAGATTTTTCTATTTTTAAATTAACACTAAACATAATGCTTGTGAAAGTTCTCTGTATTTCTATATAGAAGCATGTAATATGATAGGTACTGGTATGGCTTGGCATATTTTTCAAATAACATATTTATATGCAAATCTATTGAATGTTTTTTATTTAACACAATATCCAATTTTCCATTATATTGAAATAACCTCTTAATTTCTATTGGAGAAATGATTTGGCAAAAATTTAAAACCATTAAATGCAGGGCAAGACATGATTAAAAAGATCTCACAAACCTCAGAAAAGGGATTGTTAGGTTTCAAAGACCCTCAATCCATGTTCTTAACACTCCAAGAGCTTGCAAGGATATGTAGGGTAGTAGCCAATGATCTGCAAGCCATCCTTGTACTTCCTGATAATAACTGTTTATTAATCCACTATAAGGATATAATTGAACAAAAATGTTCTATATGGGAAGATACCAAGGAAAAATTCACTTTTCTCTGGAAACTACATTGCTTTCTGTCTTGAATTTGCCAGTGAGCATCTGGATGATCCAAGCAGACTATTGAAATGATATTCTGTGAGCGGATGAGACAAATCTAAAAAAAAAAACATTTAATGAGAAACTTTATGTTTGGAGAAAATGAACAAAGTGTTGCAGTGGCAGAACCTTATCATAACCATGAAGCCAGATTGTGAGAGTATCATAGTTTGCAGTCTCAAAATACAGGTGGCTTGCAGTTATTAAAGAAACAACTGATTCTGAATTGTATCAGCTGATTATGTTGAAAAATGTCGGTATCCAGGCTTAAATAAATACATCACAATATCAGTTCTAAAGGCAAAGGTAAATCTACAGCACAATTGAAACAGAAACAAATAAATGTTTTCTGTTGAAACAGAAAAAAATAAATCATTTTGAAATGAGTAAATTGTGACATGATCTGAAATGAGCAGTTTATTCAAAACAGCCCTAAAATGTCAGTGAATTGAAATAGTTCTATAAAAAAGAATAGGCCAAAATTCTTCCAAAATTGGTCAACAAGTACTGTAAATGTTATAGGCTAATCACTAACATTAAAGACTTATTACTAATTGTAATTCTACATAGTTTGTATACTTTTCCAAACAGTAATAGTGAATTTTGGATCAATGTGTTAAAATATGGAATGATTCATTACAATGCTTTTTGAAAAGCAGGGAGAAGGGCTGTCTGTTTTCCAGAATTATTTATTAAAAGGGTTTAGATAAAGCTCAGAATATGTCCTAGGTTATGATATTGTAGGACTACACTAGTTCTAAAGAATTCACAAACTTTTCCTTCATCATCGTAGATATAAAACTGGGAAGTCCACATTTTTACCAGCCATATTAACCTAGTGGGCTAAGTCATTCGTGTAATTTCAGTGAAAGCATTAGAGACTAGGATTAGTACCACAGGCTTTTCAATGTACTTTTGTGTCTTTTGTATTTTCTTCTCATTACATAATCTGATCTACTTTATTCAGGACAATCAATACAGCGAACAGTTTAAACAGGTGGATCATTCAGTGATCCTCACATTTGAACTTGAGGAAGACATTTCATTTAATTACAAGTAATCCTCAGTTTACAACCATTCATTTGATAATGGTGTGAAATTACGACAGCCTCAGAAAGAATAGTTTATAGTCTGTAAAGCACTCCCAGCCATTGCAAAATATCGCACACACAAACAGTCGTAATTGTGATCTTAGCAACCAGTTACCAAACACCCTATGATGATCAGGCAATCGCCATTTGCAATCTTCTGTATCAAGAAAGTCAGTGGGTAAATGGAAACATAGAAAGCTGCTGTCACCTGCTAAGAGAACTCCCTCTTATCTCTGGGAAAGAGCTACCCAGGGCTTGAATTGCTCCAGCAGGCAGCCAGGACTGAATTGTTGCAGCAGGCAGTTGTTTAATAGCAAAAAGGTACCTTCTGGAGAAATTTAGTTCCACATGGGTGTGAAACTGACCAGCAGGCAGCCCTTTCATTGTTAAAAGAATTGTCTGCCGAATGATTACAATTCTTTGTAGAGCTGAAATCTTTCAGTAGGCATCTCTTTCGCTCCATCCACTTCACAATCCAGGAAATCGCTTAATAACTGCAACTGGAAGTGCTAGGATTATGTCTGTTGAGTAAAGCTGTCATGTGATGTCTTGCTTAATTATTGCTCTGTTCAATCACCAAGAATCCAATCCCAATTGTCAAGTCAAGGAATACCAATCTACTGGTTAAGAAAGTAGATTGAAAAAGAAATTCACCACAGTTAACATCATTGAAGATTAAAGAGACAGTAAAGAATCTACCTTTATCCAAAGATTTGCCTGAAAAAAATAGCACGCAAGGAATTTATCCAAGCCAAAAGATTGACTTTGTACTTGAATTCAAGGTTCATTAAAGTTTTTTCCACAAAGATTTCAAAGGGATGGATGTTCTAAGTTCAGTCAAGCATGATTCAGTACAAAGAGAACAGTCAGAGCTCTAGATTAATGAGTTGAAAATGTGAATGGCACAAATATCTTTCTAACAATAGAGCAGCAAACCTTAAAAGTATTTTAAAAATTGGAACATTTTTTGTAATATTGATAATAAGGTTGCTTTACAATTTGTTTAGGTTCCAAATTAGATCAATTATAAGACATGTCATTATAATTTAGATCCAAAGTAAGTCAACTTTATCAATGAATAGGCCAGTGTTACCCAATAAAAGTTTAATTACAATTTTTTGCAGACTTTCAGTCCTGATGGCCGTTGGCTAATAACTGCATCAATGGACTGTACCATTAGGACTTGGGATTTACCATCTGGATGGTAAGTAAACTTTACTATAGAAGTTTATATGTTTTGCCCATATATGATATTGTATTTTAAGCCTGAAATTAGAATTGAGATAACAAAAGTTTCTGGTTTTAAAAAATGTAGAAAGTCAATTGTTTTATTTTGCATAAAGTAAGCAAACTGTAAATAAAGGCAGGAAAGCTGCTAATGGATGTTATATCCAAAAAGTGCTTCAGAATATGTGGGGATTTAATGTAGCATCTATAGTTATGTAAAAGAAATGATGACATGGTGTACTATGTCATGCGTTGTTGTTCATCTGAAGTTGTATTTGCCTACTTTTAAGAACTGCTAAAGAGCAGATGATTTTTATTATGACCTGATACATAATCATAAAAGTCAAAGAGGGTGTACTTTCTTTTTCACATGACTGAATGTGAAATAACATATAACATCTGCATGTATTCTAGGGATCATATTCCTTCTCTCTATTCTGTACTGAAGTATCTCTTGCAAATTGAATTTTCAAGTTTAATATTAAAATATTTTATTACATTTTTGGAACTGCTGTAGGTTCATTACACTGTATATCAAATGCATTATCAATGTGTATAGATCCAGAAAAATGTAGCAAACAATTCAACATTATTAAAGCAGTGAATACATAATATGCATGACAACATTTTTGACAGACCTTGTTTCACATACAATAACTACTTGTATCATATCAAAATTGATGTCAGTACTGCTTTTTTAAAAAGATGTTATCAAAAGGAATGTTTAGTTTCCAGACATGTAGAAATGATACAACATTTAATTCTTAATTGGGTACCCATTGGTGACTGAGTACAATACAGGTTCACCAAGGACACTTGGTGCAAATAAATAATAAATTTTCAAGGATAAATTAAGTTATCCTTACTAAAAAGGAATTATCCTTTCTGGCAATTACACAACATGCAAATAAAACACAAATGATTAAAGGAAAATCAAATATAAGAAGAAATACAAATCACATTTAGAAGACATAAGTTCAGATCACAAAGAGAATGTTTAATAGATAATAAAAGAAATGCTGCAGTTAGATTAGTCCTGCAGGTTTCTCATAGGCTACCAAATATATTCTTGTTTAGTCTTTTGAGTCTAGAAGAGATATACTTGTTTAGTCTTTTGAGTCTAGAAGAGAGATGAGAAGGATGATTTTTAAAATGGACAGTTCTCAAAAGGCATCAGATAGTTAATGGAATGATAAGACACATTTAGAAAGTGATTTTAGTGTGAAATTAAAATAAAGCAATGATTTATGAAGAAAAATATACATTTTGAAAGGTCATATTAAAGAAGGTTTGAGGACTTTCGTAATGAACTTTTGAGCATAAAAAAGACAAGAGAACATGGATATTTGCTTGCTTACTGAACTTTCAAAGGTCTTGGTCAGATATACCAAATGTCCCCCTGCTAAAAACTGTTACTTAGTTAAAATTCAGCTATCAGTTGCACAAATGGGAATAAGTTGAAGAACCTGAGATTGGCAAAGTCATCCTTGAATCCTTTAGAGTTGTATTTTATTCATGACAAACTTTTATTTAGGTATATATACAGCCATATTGGTGATGTGGTTTAAGAAGGAGGAAGTAGATAATAGAACATAGAATAACAGAGTTGGAAGGGACCTTGGAGGTCATCTAGTCCAACCTCCTGCTCAAGCAGGAGAGTCTAGTCTGTACCTGGGCTTGAACTCACAGCCTTTTGATTTTGAGGACGAAAGCTCCACCGCTAGGCCACCAGAGCAGGAATTTTTTTTTGATCTTTTTACTTCTTAATAGCTCTGGGCTATTGGCCTAGTTCCCAGGAAATTTTTCTCCTTTTTCTAGCAGGCCATCCATATCTATTCCAGAGAGACATGATCTTTTAGTTCAGATTTGATACCTAGAATGAAATCTATCAGAGTGGGTACCCCTTTTCCATTCCAGGTATCAAATCGAGAATGTTTTCAAGGCTTGTCTTTTTATTACTATTGACATGAATAGCAATATTAGGACTCTTAGAAAGATAGTATTTGCCTGAAAGTGGAAAAAAGAACAACCAGATCTAGTTTCATGCATTATCTACTATGAGATGGATTTTTGTTTTTAATTTCACAGCCTGGTGGATTGTTTCCTATTAGATTCGGCAGCAGTAAGCATTACTATGTCTCCTACTGGAGATTTCCTTGCTTCCTGTCATGTAGATGACCTTGGAATTTACTTGTGGTAAGTTTTTTGGTTTACAATTCTGTTTTAAAAATGATTTGACTGTTTCTGTTCTTTGGACTTTTCCATAGTACTGTTACAATTATGTGATGATTTCTCCCTTTTAAAAATACTTTCTAGTTTGCAAGGTTGCTACTAATCAGATAAGTATGATGGAGCCTTTTTCCTAATGTAGCTGAAATGTAAAGACTTTCATCTTTAAGAAATTTCTGAAATATAGACATTTATTTCTTCTTTAGTGCACCCTGTACCTTTCCAGAGTTTTTAAAAGATGGTTGACATACTGATTTAATATTATAGTTGATCACATGGTCTGGTAGAAATGTAGATTAAATTTGCAATTTTTGTCCATCTATTGAGTCTTTTTGAAGGATTTGAGATAAGCAGGCATTGTTTAATAATTATTATATAGGTAATCTATACTTAGATTCACAGTCTAAGATTGGTGAAAACATAATTCACATTTCATACAATTAGTTGGCAAAGCTTGTACTTAAACTGCTAAAATAAAGCCTAGAGTTTTTAATTTTTATTTAACAACACTGATCCTAAGCAGCTCCATGTGGTATTATTATTATTGTTCATCAACCATAGTAGCCAGATGTTTAGATTGGATTTGGCATTTTTAGCCATCTATCAAGTCCTTCCCAAGGGTTAAAGAGATGTTGCTTGATGGTGTTAAAGTTATTGTCACAGGATGTAGGTTGTTCCAAGTAAGGCTTCCTTTTTCAATCTTTTATAATTGTTGTTGGGGGCAATATATTGACTCCATAAACTGCTTAGAGAAGGCTGTAAAGCACTATGAAGCAATATATAAGTCTAAATGCTATTGCTATTATTATTATTATCATTATTTATTGCTTTTTAAATTTTCTTTTTAGGTCTAATCGTTCCCTGTTTTCGCTCGTTTCCTTGCGCCCTCTTCCATCAGATTATGAGCCTTCTGTTGTAACACTTCCTGGTACCTGTTCAACCGAAGGTAGTAATGCATATAGAGAGAGGCCTTGGAATAATAATTTCAGAGAATCACATTAACATGTAATACTTTGGAATTTCTTGTTGAAAATTCAGGTGGTTTTTTCTCATGAATATAATTTGGGACATATATACCAGTGAAACTTGAAAAATTAGAATATCATACAAAAGTTCATTTATTTCAGTAATGCAACTTAAAAGGTGAAACTAATATATGAGATAGACTCATGACATGCAAAGCAAGATAGTCCAAGCTGTGATTTGTCATAATTGTGATGATTATGGCTTACAGCTCATGAAAACCCCAAATCCACAATCTCAGAAAATTAGAATATTGTGAAAAGGTTCAATATTCTAGGCTCAAAGTGTCCCATTCTAATCAGCTAATTAAGCCATAACACCTGCAAAGGGTTCCTGAGCCTTTAAATGGTCTCTCAGTCTGGTTCAGTAGGGAGCACAATCATGGGAAAGACTACTGACCTGATAGTTGTGCAGAAAACCATCATTGACACCCTCCATAAGGGGGGAAAGCCTCAAAAGAAGTTGGATGTTCCCAAAGCACTGTATCAAAGCACATTAATAGAAAGTTATGTGGACGGGGAATGTGTGGAAGAAAAAGATGCACAAGCAGCAGGGATGACCGCAGCCTGGAGAGGATTGTCAGGAAAAAGCCATTCAAAAGTGTTGGGGACTTTCACAAGGAGTGGACTGAGGCTGGAGTCAGTGTATGAAGAGTCACCAGGCACAGACAAGATGCTGGACATGGGCTTCAAATGTCGTATTCCTCTTGTCAAGCCGCTCCTGAACAACAAACAATTCAGAAGCATCTTACCTGGGCTAAAGAAAAACAGAACTGGTCTGTTGCTCAGTGGTCCAAAGTCCTCTTTTCTGATGAGAGCAACTTTTGCATCTCATTTGGAAACCAAGGGCTCAGAGTCTGGAGGAAGAATGGAGAGGCACACACTGCAAGATGCTTGAAATCCAGTGTGAAGTGTCCACAGTCTGTGTTGATTTGGGGAGCCATGTGATCTGCTGGTGTTGGTCCACTGTGCTTCATTAAGTCCAGGGTCAATGCAGCCATCTACCAGGAGATTTTGGAGCACTTCATGCTTCCTTCTGCAGACGAGCTGTATGGGGATGCTGACTTCATTTTCCAGCAGGACTTGGCACCTGCCCACACTGCCAAAAGCACCAAAACCTGGTTCAATGACCGTGGGATTACTGTGCTTGATTAGCCAGCAAACTCGCCTGACCTGAGAATCTATGGGGTATTGCCAGGAGAAAGATGAGAGACATGAGATCGAACAATGCAGAAGAGCTGAAGGCCGCTATTGAAGCATCCTGGTCTTCCATAACACCTCAGCGATACCACAGGCTGATAGCTTCCATCTCACGCCACATTGAGGCAGTAATTGCTGCAAAAGGGGCCCAAACCAAGTACTGAGTACATACACATGCTTATACTTTTCAGAGGTCTGATATTATTCTATGTATAATCTTTATTTTATTGATTGCATGTAATATTCTAATTTTCTGAGATTGTAGATTTGGGGTTTTCATGAGCTGTCAGCCATAATCATCTCAGTTATGACAAATCACGGCTTGAACTATCTTGCTTTGCATGTAATGAGTGTATTTGATATATTAGTTTCACCTTTAAGTTACATTACTGAAATAAATGAACTTTTGCACGATATTCTAATTTTTTGAGTTTCACCTGTACTGTATTTCTATTTATTTTGATAACAGTATCTAGGTAAATTGTTAGCCTAAGTTTTTTATAACTGCAAAAACTTGATTCTTCTAAAAGTTTTTTGTTTCACTGTGTATTCACTGGAAAATCATTAGTCATTTGTGTTACTAGTGCTGCTTCATTTGAAATCTTATTTAGGGAATAGTCAACAGTAAGTTTTAGAATGTTTCTTAGCTTGAATTGCAGTGGACTTAAATATTGGGATCTATTTTATTAATATTTCTCTTTAAACTAGAATGGAGCAAATAATAATGTAAAACTCTGTAATTACAGTGCACTAATTTAAATTACCAGATTAAAGCTGATCAAAAATTGATAATAGCCAAGCACTAACTTAAAATATTTACTAATTTATCACTATGCAAAGCCAAGGATCTTATAATCTAAAATTCATTGATATAAGGCAGTATTTCTCAATGTCAAGAACTTCAAGTGTGGTATTGATGTCAATTCCCAGCATGACTGGCTGGGGAATTCTGAGAATTGACTTCCACACCTCTAGGTATACTGGTGAAAATAGTGTGATAGGATAGAATTTGACAATAAGGCGTATTGTCTGTGTAGATCTACCACTCCTGGCAAAATAAGTCACATCCAATTAATTTTAGCTGCAAATGATAAATTTCAGGGAAAGTTTTTGTTGTGTCATAATAAAGATTAGACTATATATATTTCAGCCCTTGTCTGGATTAGTGTTTTGTAATGTATTTATTCTTTTCTTTTGCAATTGAAAGTTGAAGATGTAATAGAAGAGAATGAAGCAAATGATGAAATGATACAATATGAATCTCCACCACAGCTGGGAGAAACAATTGTGACTCTTTCTTTGCTACCAGAATCTAGATGGAAAAACTTGCTCAGTTTAGACATCATTAAGGTACCCATTTCATGACTTGCATATAAAGTTATTAGGAGTTGTTTCTATTATTGTAAGATAGTTATTTTAAACATTGTGAATAATAAACTGTTTTCAGAATAATTTGTTAAGATAACGTTTAAGTTTTAAATTCACAGAAATTCTATACTGGGTGTATGAGAAAGTAGGTATCACAATTGTCCTATAATATTTTCATTTGCAAAGTAGTAATGTTTGTTAAATGTAATCATATATAGAGTTGGAACAAAAATTACATTTTTCCCCAAAACAGAAAAGTAAATCTTTTAAGAAAACATTTGCCCTAGGAATAGTTTTTTGTTTCAGTCACACAGCCAGTTATGAGATAATGTGCCATTGGAATTTAAAAAAAAAAAAATTAACTGACATAGTAAAGCAGAATTAAATACCATCTTGTACTCATGCAGTTCACTTGACTATAATATTTTTGACAATATAATAATAACAGTTTCAAAATACTGATATCTCCTTTTGATTTATTATTAATCTATGTGTAATATTTTAGATGGGTTTTCAGTGTTTTTAACAGCAAGGAATTTAATAATTTTGTTTGTTTATTGTGAATATTGGATTTACATAAAAATGTGATGGTGATGATGTGATAATTCCGATTAACAGCAAAAGAATAAGCCCAAAGAACCACCAAAAGTACCAAAATCTGCACCGTTCTTCATTCCCACTCTTCCTGGTCTTATACCACAGTTTGCTTCTGTTGAGCATGAAGCTGATGAACAGCAGGTAAAAAGAGAATTGATTGTACAAAAACTTATTTGCCTTTTAAATGTCTTTTCTTTTTTTCTCCGAGTTCTTAAATGTCTCAGAAGTGTTTCTGGTATAAGGTTAATCATATCCTCCTGTTAGCCACGTGAGGTTTAAGTTACATCAAGTTACTTGCATTACCTGAACTTGGTACATCCTTTATTTTTTCAGTTTTGTTCTCTTGTACTTTTAGTATATGGTAACAGCATAATTTTTGGATATTAAAGTAGGGCTAATAATTGAAGCAGATGTTTTATGCTCTGTTTGAGTCTTTTGTCAGTGGTAAAATTTCCTTGCCTTTCCCTTACTCTATAAACTATATATTTTTCTTAAGAATAGTGATGATGAAATAGAAGCCAACCACTAATATAATGTTAATAAATTACAACAGTAAAATGGGCCAGTTTCACATAACTTTAGCATAATTCACTGATATTATTGTAGTCCCTGAAAAGCTGAGCTCTTCAATTGTTGAGTCCATTGTAGTGGATTCTTGCCATTCCTCATACATAACTCCCAAAATCTGCTCTAAATATGGAAAGATGAGAGTTGAGCAGAAGAAGGAAAACTATTCACCTATAGGAACTGATTTGTTGTGATTCCTAACTTACGTTTGTAAACATTCCATCAAAATATGTTTACCCTTGAATGTACTTACAAGTGATGTGATTTTTTTTTAATTTCCAGTCAAAAGTGGTAAATCTTGGAATATTGGCTCAAAAATCTGAGTTCTACTTGCAGCTTGAAGAAGCGTTAAATAGTAGCAACTGTAAGTTTTCGTATGAAATGACGGTGTACTTGATGGTAGTTCTAACTCTGAGAGCTTATGCATCACAGACAAATTCCCTGTGTATCCAATCACACTTGGCCAGTAAAGAATTCTATATTGATACAGAAACATAGAAGAAAATTACATATTTTCAAATGACATTTAATTAATATATTTTAATTAACTAATGTCGTTATTGCATCATATTGAGTCCTTTTTATTCTACTACTGTATATCATTCTGATGATGCTTACGTAATTATGAACATTTGTTATGTGTCAGTGTAATTTCTTATTGTGTAAACATATATCAATAACTTTGGTACCCTATGACTATACTCCTTTGCAACTTCATATCTGTCTGTCTGCCATCTATCTACCCATCTTTCTATCTACATTTGTTGTGAGGCTGCAATTCATGTCCCAGACAGACATGAATATCAAAACAGAAATAAAACAACTATAAGTACATTGCTTAAACCATCAACAGACTTGTAATACTCACCTACATATAATGACTTCCCCACATATGTTGGGGGCCAAAAGTACACCGGCTTGCAAAATACAAGAAGGGATGGGACTGAACATGCTAGTTGGAGAAAGGTTTGGATAGAGAAATCTGTACAGATCACGTATTTCGGATAATTATCTAGAACACAATATGTGCATGTGGTAACTAAGGGGGACAAGAGGTCCTATTCAACCATAGAGATCTAGGTGTTGTGTTTGCTCATTGACAGATTATCAAACAGTGCCTAGAGAAATAAATATGATTTTTTCATTGTTAATTTTGTGTATGTGGGTATATTCTCTGTATTATGCCCTACTCCCCTCCCCCCAAAAACCCAGGAGAATTGGAATAGTTTGCCTCTTGGAATAGGATTTTTAATTTTTTCTTGCAAAAACTAATCCAGATGAAGTAAGTGTTCTGGGAGAGAAGCAAAATCACAGATTAAATGTGACAAAGAGCTTCTGCAATATCTAAAATATCTAAAATATTTTCTATACTTTTCACCATTGTTTAATGTTTTTACAGATAAGTCTCCACTGAGCATTCTGAAGGATATGGGGCCATCTAATATTGAAACAGAACTGAGAGGCTTGTCACCAGATGGCGGTGGCGCTATTGAGGTGATGCAGAGTTTCCTAAGATTGATTGAAGCAATGCTGAACACAAAGTGTGACTTTGAACTAGCTCAGGCATACCTTGCCTTGTTTCTAAAGGTAAATACATATTTGAATATACAGCTTTCACCTACTGGGAAAGTGTTTGTTTGAAGAGGAAGAAAAATTAATGATTTTATTTATATATGCACAGTACTTATTTCTTACAATGTTCTTATAATAGATCAGGGTGTCACAGTGGATTTCTTCAAGAGCCATATCAGCATTGTTGTTTTTGCTGGTGGGGGGGGGGGGGAGACAGGAAGGATGCCTCCTGCAGTCCCCCCGTGCCCCGTTTTTGGCCTGAACAGCCTCCAGTACCTTGCCAACCAAAACAGGGTGTGGGGGGCCTCGCACAACCCCCAGTGCCCCATTTTCAGCCTATATGTCCTTCTCAGCACCCTGCCGGCCAAAACGGGACATGGGGCTGTGTACCACCCCCCCACCCCGGGCACCCAGTTTTGGCTGCCAGAGGTACCATGGGCCAGTCCTTTGCTTTTTCCAGGCCGGCTCCACAGGCCAGATTTAAGCACCCCTGTAATAGATCATTCAGGATAACTAATAATTAAAAATGCAAATACAATTTAAAGTTATTAGCAAGCTGAAAAAAGATTTGGCCTTTTCTTTTTTTCCAATAGTGTTTTCTACATATTTTTTTATTTGTTATAAATTTGTACATTGCTTATTCACAAGACTATAGACAGTTTACAGTTATAAAAACAATGTATCAGCTTGGTGGATGGCATTGGTGGAATTTATTAATGGAATTGGTGGTGTCCCTCTAAATGGATATTTCTACATCAGAGGCTTTGCAAATGAAACCATTTTTACATGTGTCTTAAATAGTAGCAGGATTGGGCCATCCCAATCTGAGAGAGTCACTCTTTTTAAAAATCTTTTTGCATCTTTCAAACCTCTACCCCCTGATTTCTCAGGAGGGGAGTGTAGTTGTCTCTCCCAGATTTCACTTCAAGTAAATGATCACAAGTAAATGAAAAAGTTATGAATTTTGAACAATGATCAGCCTGATTTAGTTCCAAATTGTCCATTTAGTGACAATCAGTGTTGCTGTAGTTTCCAAGTTGTCTTCAGATGCAGCCCTGAGTAGATGTATTTAAGTAATCTAACCAAAAGATGGCAAAAGCACGATCCACTTTATTCAGTACTTCCTGAATCCAGAAAGGTCACTGGTATAGGACAAGCTGAAGCTGTTTGAAGGTTCTTCTGGAAATAGCCTTGGTGTATTGCTTTAGTAGAAGCCACAAATCCCCTGGCCCAAATTGCACGCCTACTCTTTCATGAGAAGTACAACTTCATCAAGTACAACAGATAGCATATCAATGGTATCCATACTGATGGCAACTCTTTTTCTCTCTGATTCTGTCAGAATCTGTTCAGCTTCACCCAGTGCCTCACAACCCTCAGACACAAGGCCAAAATTTCTGGGTTAGAAGTGCCTAATGAATATGTTTACCATATTGATAACCCTTCATTTCACATCAACAAAAAGCCTTTCCAAAGGTTCTTGTTAAATTCTGTGAAGGAGCAGGTTAAGGTGTCAACATCATATACTGATATTTATTTATTTATTTATTTATTTATTTATTGAATTTCTATACTGCCCCCTCTCCCAAAAAGGGATTCGGGGCGGTGCACAGCCAACTAAAAACAGGCAATATATACAATTAAAAACAGATTAAACAATTAAACCAAGGCCGAAATACAATTTAAAATATAAAACTAATAGATTTAAAATTTAGAATTTTTTTTAAAAATTTAAAAACCTAGTTAATTAAAACCCCAGAAAACCGTTACTGGGCCAGGCCGGCCTGTTGAAAGAACAGGGTCTTTACTGCGCTCCGGAAGGTCTGAATGTTGGTAATGGCCCGTATCTCCGGGGGCAAATCATTCCACAGGGAGGGAGCCCCCACAGAGAAGGCCCGCACCCTCGGGGCCGCCAACCGGCAATGATCAGGCAGCAGAACCCCGAGGAGGCCAACCCTGTGGGAGCGCACTGGGCGGCGGGAGGCTGTTGATGGCAGCAGGCGGTCCCGTAAGATATGCCCAATGGCCTGACAGTGACCTCTTCTTTCCCAAAAATTCTAAATGGAATCACCCATTCAGGAAGGAATGGAACTATTGCAGAATAGTGCCTCTAATACTGAAAGGAACTCAGTTATTCTGTTTAGTACAGAACCCTTTTATGTTACCATTTTCATTGTTATAAATAAGGATTGAGCAATTTTAAATAGCATTTAGCATTATCTACAGTACTGCTACTTCCCAGATACCTTGTTATATACATTAATGCTCCATGATAGATATATGGGACATGCTTAGATTTTAATATGATTTATGAAGGATTTGCATCCTCTTGAGAACAGTTGAAAAGTTTATTAGCTAATACAATCATAGTGATGTGATGGTTTTCTCAAACAACTAAATCAATTAGTTTTATCCTGTCAATGCCATTTAAATGAACATATGTTTTCTTTTTTTTTCTTTTTTTTTTAGTTGCATTTTAAAATAATTTGTTCCGAGCCTGCTTTGTTGGCAGAAGTATCCAGGCTGTCAACCCAACTTGAAGAAATCTGGATTCATTTGCAGACTCTATTCAACCAAAACATTTGCATTTTAAATTACATCAAGACAGCTCTCTTATGAAATACCTTTTGTTCTGTAAGATTGAAGATGTTGAATCCTTAATTTTTTGTACAAAGCATATCTAATAAGGGGTGTTGTACATCAGTTTTTAAAATGTTATCAGTATAACTTGACTTTTTATTCAAATTGAAATATGAATCTCGTATCTTCATAAACTAATAATGTGCATTCTATTTAAATAACTACAGGTATAATAAAATTCTTAAAACAAATTTAATATAGAAAATATTCAGTATGCAAAAATGAAACGAATTGTAAGTGTTTATCTCTACTATGGAGAGAACCATCCTAGTGATATGAATGGGGACCAGTGGGAGCATTTTGAAATTCAGATAAAAAATTGGAAGAAGTGAAAATGTGAATGCTTGAATCTCGAAATAGATTTTGTTATAAATTAAATAGATAAAAATGAGCAGAATTTTTTCAAAACTAAAATTCATACCCCGCTAATTCTTACCATATTCCAACATACATACACAAACACACAGACATATTTACACATATACAAAAACACAATGCACACACAAAATTCTAATTGTATTGCAACAGCAATTTGAGACAATTTTCTTTTGTCTCAAAATGGTAGGTGGATCTACAATAATACAATTGTACCATTATTAAGGTATTACTCTACAATCCATCTTAAAATTTATTTTAAACCACTCTCTTTGCGGATGAACAATGTCACCAAATTTTAAGATTTTTCTTCCTTTTTCCCAACCCCGCTCCCTTTTTTTAAATGCCTCCTTGCTAAAGGGTTTAGAATAATTCAGAATTTGTACACTTTCGTGCAACCTATAAAGTGTTTATAGGATAAGTGCAAGTAAAATTACTCATGTTCACTTTCTGGCATCCTAAACACAACACATCCCCACGTATCCAAACAATTTGTAGAACTTTTCTGGCTTTCAGACTTGTATAAGCCCTCAAAATTTATGAGGAAAAATTGGTCTTGACACCTTTTCAGAAGCTTTTTTTTTGTTGGCTGCAAAAATAGCCTTCAGGAACAAGATGAAGAACCAGTGGTCAGATAAAAGAAATATGAGGCTAGGGCAGAAATAGAATTTGAGAAAATGTCTCAGACTTTCCATCTTAATTCTCACAAATATAAGAGGAATGAAAGGAGTATTCAGATTTACAAGATTCCGTTACTATAACCATATAATGATACTAGTATCCATAATTTTAGTTTTCTAGTCCGCTGGACCTCAAAGGGTTAACAGAAGGCCAGGAAGGTAGGGTCTTCTGGATCTCAGAGGAAGATGTTCCACAGGGCAGGGGCAATTATCAAGAAGATGTGTTGTCTATTCAGAATTCAGATCTTTTAATTACAAGCATATCTGTGATGGAAACCAGTCATGCTTTTAAATTTATTCCTTTGCCGGAAATATTTGAATTACATGAATATATAATTTTATATTTTTAAAAATTCCTTCTGACCCTATGAATAGTATGTGTACTCCTCAATCTCAGGTCTTTTTTCCCATGTTTTTATCAACAGATCAACATATTCATGTCACTGCACTGAAGAAACTCATAAAATAGTTTATGTCATTATATTGCTGACATAGTAACCAATTTTAAAAAATATTAGATTCAAAAAGTTAGCAGTCCATCACATTCTGTGGTCTTAGAACTACAAATATACTGCAATACTGTAACTGTAGGAGCTTACATTAGTTATGTATCCTATCAAGCTATGCTAGCTACATATCATAAAAAGCACCATCAGGAGGTCCCCACGTTCAGCCTATCCCAACGGCCTCAGCTACCCAAACTCTGATTACAGGTGTAGTATAGTATATGTCTCCTTACCGTTTCTAGATTTTATATATCATAATTTTTCTTTTTAAATGCAGAAAAATGCCTGTTGCAAAAATTTAAAAACAAAAATTAGAAATTGAAAGTGAGAAACTCCAAGATGGACAACATTGTTTCTTGCTGAGCCCACATTTTAAAGTGGAAATGGGAGGGAATCTTATTTGTTTTGTTTTTTTCATCATTGGACTCATGCTTTTATGCTACTGAAGCAACAAAAGAGAAATTAGTTGTGCTGCATATGTTGTCTTCCTTCTTGGAAACAAGTTCAGAGAATGGGGAACTTTGGATCACTTTTTTCACCTTTCCATTCTTAGAATTCCTTTTTGCTCTTTCTGAAATTGGGACAGAATTGCTGGACAGACAAGAATTAGGAGGATTTCTTCAATAAAAGTCTGGTAGATTTAAAGACAGATATTCTGCTCTAACCTTTGAGAAAGATAGCCAGCTTTTGACAACTCTACCAGGATTTTAGCCTTAGAGTCTGACTAGCTTTAAAGTTTATAATTTATTTCCAATTAGTTATTTTGTCACAAACATATATCCTACTTGGAAATAAGACCATGAACCTTCATAACAGTACAGATTGAAGGATAGCTAACAGATTCCAGAATATTAAGAAATATTAAGAAACATTTCTATGGTAAGAAGAATTGGATAGTGGAACCAATTACCAAAAATGGATTTATGGCATGGAGATTCCAGTGGCTAACTTTTTTGAACAGGGGAGTTATATTTTTGCTTTTTCATAAACTTGTTACATACATTTTGATCTTCACATTGTTTAAAGAAGAAAGTCTAGATTTAATTATGCCTCATAAAACAAGACAAAGGAAGTCTTATCTTTTCTGATAAAGGAGCTCATTCTAAATCCCTCCTCCCTAGAAGAATTATTTTGATGGATGACATCTCAAGACAAATTATGTTGATGGATGACCTCTCAAGCAGCTGAGATTCTTGATATTTAGCTGGAAAAGCCCACTGACTTCTGATATGTCACAGGCTGAGGGTGGAACTTCAAAGGAACAGTCTGTCCTGCTTATCACCAAATTGTCAGCCATGTGTAACCTTACATAGTTTGATCATGGTTAATTGTGAGATGGAATCAAATCATGAAAAAATATGCTTAGAGATTAGTTTGGGGGGAGGGGAGAATAGCAATTATCCATAAAGATATCTACATTGCATCACAATGTAAATAGTAACATTAAATTTCTATGTTGAAATGAAAACTATGAAATTTGCTAAATATACCAAGAACTAGATAATCTAAAAATAATAATTGGGTGTTCACACGAACCAAGATTGAGAGTAGCTGTATTCACAATTGAAATACATGCAAATATGTCTACATACATCTATGTAGACATAGATCTATATAATAAATGTTAGATCAGAATAGAATGATGACCTGACTCTCAATCTGCAAATTGATAATGCCTATCAATCAGAGTTTCCCAAATTGTGAGGTGTGCCTCCGTTCAAGAGGGCAGGCACACTCGGTCCACTAAAGAAAGAAGACGGCAATGAAGTAACAGGCAACAGAGAGAAAGGAGAACTGCTTTGCATCAGTCTTCACACAAAAAGAAACTATAGCTCAACCCACCAAAAACATAACTAAAAGACAGACCGGAAATAAAAGAATAAGCAAAAAAATAGTAAGAGAGCACCTGTCTGATCTTGATGAACACAAGTCACCAGGGCCTGATGAATTACATCCCAGAGTTTTAAAGGAGCTGGCAGAGGTCATCTCAGAACCACTGCACCATATCTTTCAAAAATCCTGGAGCACTGGGGAACTACCAGAGGGTTGGAAAAGAGCTGATGTAGTTCCCATCTTCAAAAAGAAAAAAACAGACCCAGGAAACTATAGACTAATCAGCCTAATATCAATACCCAGGAAGATACTAGAAAAGATAATAAAAAAATAGATCTGCCAACATCTAGAAACAAAGTAATTACCAGCAGTCAGCATGGGTTTGTTAAGAACAGATCATGCCAAACCAATCTTATTTCATTCTTCAACATAGTGACTAAATTAGTAGATCAGCAAAATACTGTGGACATAATATATTTAGATTTCAGCAAGGCATTCGACAAAGTAGACCACAACCTACTTCTTAGTAAGCTAGAAAAAAGTGGAATAGATAGCACCACCACTAGATGGACTCGCAACTGGCTGACAAAACGTACTCAACGAGTAGTCCTTAATGGGTCTAAGTCTACATGGAGGGAAGTAAGCAGTGGGGTACCACAAGGTTCCGTCTTAGGCCCAGTACTCTTCAATATCTTCATTAACGACTTAGATGAAGGAATAGAAGGGGAACTTGCCAAATTTGCAGGTGATACTAAGCTGGCAGGAATAGCTAACACCCAAGAAGATAGGCTCAAGATCCAGATGGATCTTGACAAACTAGAACACTGGGCTGTATGTAAAAATGAAATTCAATGTAGAGAAAAGTAAACTCCTACACTTAGGCAAGAAAAACAAAAAGTACACACATAGACTGGGTGAAACCAGGCTCAATAGGAGTAACTGAGAGGGATCTTGAGTTTTAGTGGACAACCAGCTAAATATGAGCCAGCAGTGTGCAGCAGCAGCCAAAAAAGTTAATGGAATCCTAAGTTGTATTAACAGAGGGATACAATCAAGATCAAGGGAAGTATAATACCACTCTATAAAGCCTTAGTAAGACCACACCTAGTACTGCATCCAGTTTTGGTCACCACATTATAAAAAAGATGTTGAGACTAGAAAAAGTGCAGAGAAGAGCAACCAAGATGATTAGGGGACTGGAGAGTAAAGCATATGAAGAACGGTTGCAGGAACTGGGCTTGGCTAGTCTGGTGAAGAGAAGGACCAGAGGAGACATAGCAGTCTTCCAATATTTGAGGGGCTGCCACAGAGAGAAAGAGGTCAAGCTATTTTCTAAAGCACCCGAAGGCCAGACAAGGAATAATGGATAGAAACTGGACAAGTAGAGATTTAACCTGGAAATAAGGAAAAACTTTCTGACAGAGAACAATCAACCAATGGAACAGCTTGCCCTTGGAAATTGTGGGAGCGCCATCATTTGAGACCTTTAAGAAGAGATTGGACTGCCATTTGTCAGAAATCGTGTAGGATCTCCCGCTTGGGTGGGGGGTTGGACTAGATGATCTATAAGGTCCCTTACAACTCTGATTATCTATTATCTGTTATCCATGAGAGGAATGAGTGAAGAAACTTCATTACATTGTTACAATAAATCTACTTTGCCCCAAATTTAATTGTACCATTTTCATTGTTCACTTAGGCTCATTTTTGTATTTGGATTTTTAGGGGTAGTGTGTACATTAAGATTAGACTAAAGGGAGGTGTGATAGGAAAACTTTGGAACCCCTGTTATAGAGTATCTTCTAGATCAGAGTTTCTCAACCTCAGAAAATTTAAGATGTGTGGACCATCTCCCAGAATTGTCTGGGAATTGAAGTTGACACATCTTAAAGTTGCTGAGATAAACACACTGTCCTTCCAAAAGAATCAAAACTGGGAAAACGATATACTTCTACAAATTCTCATTGCTCTGAGAAATTGATCCTTAGAAGTTATTGCTTGTTGCATTTCAGAAGATCATCATATAAGAAAAAGCTAAGCAGAAGAAAAATGCTCAAAATCTGGATATTTACTACAAGAACTCACCTAAAAGAAAGGATAGGTTGGGATAGGTCTCCCATAGTTGCAAATATTTGGTTGATTACTAGATGGCAGTAAAGAGATTTTAAAAATTCTTACTATCTGGTGGCCATTTGTTTTTTTGCACTCCATGTATGGTAAGTCTAGGCTGGAGAAAATAATCATTGGTAAAACGTCTTCAAGGCAACCAGTTGAGTAGCTTTTCTTATCCTGCCACATCCCTTTTCTTTTACAAAATGTTTTCGTTTTAAAATTTCAATCTTCTTAATTGTGTGAGAAGTTACATTGCTCGCCTTGCCTATTTCTCTCATTTTGTCTTATTTCATTGTCATAGAAACAGCAGGATAAACATTCACATCAAGGCCATTTCTTTATAACTGATTTATCTTATAGTATTTCTCAGTTACTGCTATAGTAATTGTTTGTCTTCATGGTTTAAACACACTATAAGATGTGATAAATTGCTTATGAAGAAATGGTCCAAGTTCCTGGTTTGCTTGCTTCCTGGCTTCTACCTACATAGCCTTTCCCTCTTCTCTATTTTGAAAAGGCAACCCATAATTTGTGATTTGTTTTACAAAAAAGATTTGCAAACCACAATTAGCAGTGATTTCCAATCTGGTTTCCTAACTAACTTTTCTAACCTCATTCTTCAATGATAAATAAGAAAAATCCTCATAAAATATAGAGAGATGGACAATAGAGTGATTGTTTTCACTTCTGTTTATTAGTTTGAGTGGCTCTGGAGTTGATTAAGTAAGAGGTGAAGAGGAAAAATATTTTTTTCTGCATTGGGATTTTTCTTAGAGCAAATTCTTTTTAATGTGTTTGATGTGATTGAAGTGTTTTTCTGCAACTTTTTAATTGCTTCTGATCATATTCAGAATAAGGTGGATTTTTTGGTTTTTTATTTGAACATTGTATAGTCATGAAAATTTCTCACATTATTTCAGAACAAAAAAACTATCACATATTTTTTCCTAGTTTTAAGGAACTTTTTTCACAATGATGTACCTTCTATGTAGATTTTTCTTAACCTGCTTCCCTGTTTTAGATCTGAAGAAATATCAATCCATCTAAATAGGAGAGCTGTGCAGTCTCTGAAAATGATTGGAAAGAAATGCTTTGGACATTATGTAAACACAGTTCCTTTTAGTGAATAGTAATTTACTAAACTGGCTCAGGGCTCTAGACATTGCTCACAAGTGATATGAAGCAATTATTCCAAATCATTTTAAAAGTGTGAACATTCTCATTTAAGCCTATTCTATCCCATTGTTGCAATATGAGGAATACATAAATACACAACATGACCACTGCAGCAAACAGGATTTATTACTAATTGGAGTGCGCCAACAGAATATCACTTCTGATATGTCATTCACTGAACCTCTGAATCTATTAAACATTTGCATGTAATTGATGTCTCTGTAGTTTGTTTATTCAGATTCCCCTGATGGAAAGAATACAACTTTTAAACCAAAACAACAGTCGTCTTCATCACTTTTGCAAGTTGTAGCATGACAACTATAAGTGAATTTTGCCTATTTGTGAACAAGAATAGTTTTTTGAATCACAGCCTAAGTTTATCTTCTGGATTACAATTTGGATAATATGATCAGCTTCAGATTTTAAGAAGCAGAAAAATAATTAGAAAATAGATTAAAAGTAATGTCAATCAGAAATAGAATTTGTCTTAGCACAACGAGAGATTATAAATTCAACCAACAGAAGGCACAAAAAATAAAGAATAAAAACAATACAACAAAATACAATATTGGTATTAGTTCTAACTTGGCAATATCTGGTTAACCTTGACTGAATGGAAACTAAGTACACTTGGGTCTGTTTAGTACTTGGAAAGGGTTTCTGAAGAAACTCTCAGCTTTTTAAAATGAAGTGATGCATCACTTTCTAATTATAGCCCCCAAAAAACATATAATGGATGTGTCCATGAAACATCAGAAGTCAAATTGTGCTCAACAAAATATTTACTTTTACTTAGAGCTATTCAGTTAAGTATAATACTTACATGTAATTGTTTCTAATTGTTTCCCATTTGAACACACTTTTAAAAAGTTATATTAAAAGCAAAGTTGTTTTAACTAATTTAGATAGTTGGCAGTTAGTTATTTAATATTTCTCTTTCATGTCACAAAAAAGAGGTAATAATATGTCACCTAGCAACAGGAAGACAAAAAAGTTCAACATCTAGCAGAAGGAAGCAGTAACTGGGACAACAAGGAAAGTATGAAAGAATAAAGAGGTAATCTCCTGATAAACAAACTCCTCAGTGGTGGGAAAGGAATGGGAACAACATTATTGTAAATATAGCAAAATATAACAAACACCGTTAATTTATCCATACATGACCTTTCCTAGGTTTCCTCAAAACAAACCTACTTAAATTTGGATTGGGCCCATATTTGCTCAATACAGCCTCCAAGTCTCATACTACCACAAGGACTCACAACTTTAGATCAATATGCATACCGGAAATGTTATTGGGATATTGTGTTTGCTTGGACAAAATGAGTCCTTCAGGAGATTTGCCTATTTCCAGAGTGGCTGCTGCCATAAACGATGCAGTTTTGCTTTCCTATCTCAGGTTTTTGCTAGTATTCCCTCTTCCCAAAGTAGTTAGGCACACTTCCAAAACAAGACTGCAACCAAGTGTCTCCCTTTTTAAGATTACATCTGGGGGGGTTGAGGATCCTAAAAACATAAGTTGGAATAATCAGGAAATAGAAGCATGCCTTTTCTCTCTTTAATCTTTTAAATTTTAAAATCTAAAAAGAATTAAAATCAGAGAGCAAAAAGACCAGGAGGAAGCAATAATGACACCACATTGCCTACTGCTACTCTATTAAGAATGTAATTTACCTAGAAGATATTTCACCCTCACATATTCTGTCCATTTTTTTCAACCCAAATATATTGCCAGTAGTGAAATGAAGAGCTGTAGTAGCAGTGTTCATTAATTGTGGGATAATGGATCAGGCAGTAAAATCTCCCCATCGATTTTGTTCCCAGGATTTCTGGTCTCTCAGCAAAGCACAATGTTGTTGCCATTTGTAATGAAAGCCACAGTTGCACTCATTCCTAGTAATGCCATTGTTTGATCCATAATCTCAGGTTCAACAGAGCTCAGCAGCAGTAGTACCTGGTGCTGAACTAATGGCAAATAATAACCCCTAAGATTAGCCTTCACTTAGAATAAGTCTGAGTTGCCTGAATGTAAGAAATCTAGAATTTTACCACATTCTGATACAGTTCAGCCGTACTCCTCCCTTCCAACAAAAGTTAGAGTCTGATGTTTCTCTTAAATACATTGGGAAATATTCTGGTTTAAAATGTATTAACTGAACAATACATGGGAAGCCCACTCATCAAAAAGTTTTATTTCATCCACAAGTTTGAACTGAGATTAGTTTCCTACCTACTGCAGGTATTAATGAATTTTATGAATTAATTTGATATAGCTATTAGCTATATAATAATGTAAATTTTCAATTGGTTCAGCTTGTCTTAAAACTTTATGTTGAATTGGCACAGGCATTAATGTTTCTGTTATTGTTTTAACTTCACGATTTACTAATACGGTAATTACTTTTGAATATGTGCAGGTGCCCAAGAGAGGGATCATATCCAACCTCAGGAGTATTTGAATGTATTTGAAAACTATAATATAGAATGATCTTATGCCAAAATAATCTTCAATCCAATCCAAAATGATCTTTATGGAGCCAGAAGTCATTCTGTTTATTTTTTTACCTAGAATGTAGATTGGATACAGCCAATGAATGTTTGTAAATAAGTTTCGTTAGTATAGGCATAATAATTATGAAGCTTCAGGCTAGGGATACTGGATGCCGGACAAAAGGTCATGTCCTCTTGTTTGTACTCATGTCCTCCATCAGAAGGTATAGCCTTAAAATCAAGCATTGTCTGGCTTTTTGAGCATCTTGGGTGGTGACTGTTTTAACTGTTTTTACAACAGGAGTCATCCAAAGTTGATTTTGAATTCTCTTGTTTCTTTCTCTGTTTTCATCAACAGACTTGAGTCTCAATTTACATTATTTAAATTATATCTTGATTCCAGAAATTGATTTTAGTCCAATCCTTCTAATCACTGTAGTGTGTAGATCACAACTTATATCATAAGTTTCTATGGCAAAATCTAAAAAGCACGTTGAAGTCAATTCTATTTCATAGCTAATTTCTAGTTTTCAAAAATAAAGATATGTTGGAAAAAGACTGTGACTGAAAAGTCAGTCTTTCTGATGCCGGAAAAAGTAATTTCATATACATGTAGGCCTAGGTAGAGGGCTTTTTTGCTATTTTTTACTGTAATTTTTATCACAGGTGCCAAAAAAGTTAAGCAGCTATTGAGTCTGTCTTTCCCACTTCCATTTATCGACCTTTCTAATTGCTAATGTTCTCCCTTGTTCAGATATCTGCTAATCCTACCTAAGACTGAATTTATATTTGATATCAAATTTAATAATGGACAAGATTAAACTTCAACACAGTTTAAACAGTGCTCAAACTCCAGCACACTGTTTCTTAAAGCACTTTTCTGTCTCCTGCTGATTCAATAATTAGTTCTACAATTCCAGGATGTCCTGTCATAATCACGCAAGATGTCCTACTTAAAGTATGTTTAGCAGTATTATTACCTGGAAACTTCAGTCCATCAAAGAAAGCAAGGATGTTCTCAGATTTGCTTTTATTGTTGAAAAATAAAAGTAAGAAGGATACAGGGATGGTAGTTCAAATAGACCGTAAAATGCAAGGACCATGTAGGTGGTATTAGCCTAGTTTAGAAGAACCTAGAAACAAACTGCTGGTCTTATTCTGTCTCCTCTTCTCTGGGAAAGGAAAACAGGATAAATTAGGACTATGCAAAAGGAGAGGTACCACAAGTGGGGTTCCTTGTCCTGGTGCTATGTCTTACATGCACTCCCTCCCTCTGAGAGAGGGGGAGAGAGGGAGGAAGGAAAGGCAGATGCTTTGCCAAGAAAGAAGCAGCTTCTAATCCTGCCACTGATTTGGTATCCCAAAGACCAACCCTTCGGCACACGGTTGTCCAGGAGCAAAACTCCCTCCTGCCTCGGATAGGCGCTTGCCCTCGCCAGGTGCTTTCTGGAGTCTTTCTGCTCTCTGGCCTTGATCGAGACCATTCCTGGTTTTGGAGGTGGTTTTTCCAGGCCTTCCCTTACGGGGTGACTCCTCGGCTCGCCCCCTCCCCCCACCCATCCCATTCCACCCTGTACAGTACCCGCCTGTGTTCGCAGGGCGCGTTTGGAAGAAGCGCGTGACCGGGCGCGCGCATCCGACCGAGAGCGCGCCCTCCCCTGCAGCCCGAGAGGTTTGCTCGCCGGCTGCTTCTGCTGCTGCGCCGGCTAGAAGTTTGGCTGTCAGCTCGGCTTCCTCAAGGCAGCCCGCGAGAGTTTCCTCCCCCTCCCGCTTCGCTCATCAGCTCGAGAGCCGGAGGCGGGGGTGGGAGCGAAGAAGCCGCCGCTAGCTGCTTTGTCCTCTCGTTTCCTCGCAGCCTCTGAACAGCCGGCGAATCCCGGCGGACCCCAATACCGCCGCTTGAACCTCCACCGCAGCATGCTCAAAGTCACCATGCCCTCCTCCACGTCTTCGTCGCCACCCTCTGCTTCCGCCACCCTCAGCGCCACTGGTACTCTTGCCTCGGGCTCTGCCCCTCTCCCTGCCTCTATCCCGGGCCGGGTCGGAGGTGTCGCCACCCCTGTATCTGCCGGCTCAGCCAAACCGGATTTTTGGATCGACGGCTCCAATAGGGACACCCTCACGGATTATTACGACCTGGAGTCAGAGCTGGGACGGTAAGGAGGCGAGGGGGGTTTGTGGGGCGCTGCGAACAAGGAAAAGGGGAGGGGGGAATCCCTGTAGGCGCGGGTGGAAGAAGACACCCTCCCCCGCAAGCCCCATTCTCTTTTGGGGAGGGGGGAAAACCCCCGGGGCTGAGCAAGTTATGGGATGCAGGGCGGGAGGCTGTCTGGGGGTGCCATGGTCGTTGGACTCCGTGGCGCTGGCCAGTCTTGGGTCTGCTGTGGCAGAAGATGTTTTTACGCAGAGCAGATGCCTAGACAAAACAGTGCGGCTGAGCGATCCCCGTGTTCCCCGTGCAGGGGGGAAGGAAGTAGAGAGAGAAAGAGAGAGGCCTCTGGTGCAAGGAGACTGCCCCATTTGGGGCAATGCAGGGTGGGGCACACACACCTCGAAGAGTGCAGGGGAGCGTGGGCAGGGGAACCCTGGTCGAGGCGTAGAGCGCGCTCTTCCACAGAAGGCGATGCCTGCACATTCCTAGACAGCAGCAGTGGAAGCGGGGTGGCGCGAATTCTAGTTTTGCCTGGAACAGCCGTTTCCAACCGGGCGCCCTCCGGATATGCTGAGGTTAGGATTTCCAGGATTTCCCAAACAGCATAGCCCAAGGCGGTAATATGGAGGTGGGGGGGTGGGATGTGCAATTTTAATCCAATTAAAGGTCAGAAGGTGGGGATTGAAAGAAAGAGAGAAAGACAGATAAGGTGGGTGTGCAGCTGTTTATGGAGGGAAGAGGATGTAATTGTAGGGCAAGTGAGCAGATCTTTCAGACTAAGCTGATCAGAGAGATACTCTACCTTTGGCTAAAAGAGGTGCATGGAAAGGCTGCAGGAAAGGCTGTAAGAATCTTGGAAGCATTACTGTCCAAAAGGGGATGGCTCACTGATATCCTGCTTGCATTTGCTGGCATTGGAGAACTTGCCTGATTTGCACAACAATTCAGACTTGGTTGAACATCCTAGGCTGGTTCCTTTACAATTCTCTTCACTGCTGCTGCTGAAGATTCTTCCTTCCATTCTCCACCACCACCATCACCCCAAACAGCGTGGGAAGAAAGAAAAAGGAGCTGAAAATGGTTGTTGTTCTTCCCCGTTTGATGTTGCCCCTTTCTTTGCATGAGTGGGCGGTAATACTGAAAGGTGCACCATCTGTACTTGTCTAATAGGAAATGAAAATCTGCATGTTGTACATGTACATATAGATTAGGGTAATCAACATTATTTCATTCAATTAAACTTATTGTTTTATAAGCCAGACAACTCTTAAAACTGAACCTAAGTGCAAACATATTGTGGTTCTGCCAATAGTTGTTAGGAACAGGGAGATAATCACTTAAGACAATAGGATGCAAGAATAATAAGATGATGCCCCCACTTCTTCAGACAAATAAACAGCCTAGCAGCACTAATTATCCAGGAAGAGGCTGAGCTTTCAGTCTCATCTGAAATGTAAAGAAATGTTTTGCAAATATGATCTCAAGATCTTCATGACTTAGCAGTAACAGCTGTTTGAATACTTATGGCTTGACAAAATATTTTCATGCATGTTAACAGAGTAATTTTGAACATTTTGTGCTCCTAGGGCTTTTCAGATTAAAGTTTAATCAGATAAAGGTGTAAAGCTGGAAACCAGATGGCTTCATTCACACATTCATGTTCCCAAAAATGAATATTATTTGTTTCAGATAGGAAACTTCAATAATGTTATCCTAAAAAAATAAGGCATATTGAACTTTATTGTCTTCAAAACTTAATTTCCCAAAGACTACATTTTTAATTAAGTGTTGAAAAACCACAAAAGCAATAGTATTTGACTTAGTGGGAAGAAACAATGAAATAATAGCAAGCATTAAATAATAATGCACCTTTTGATGGTAACTTCATTCAGATTTGGGAATGAGTATGTGTTTATGTGTAACAATTATAAAAATTAAGAGGAATGCTACCAGGTCTGTAAAAATAATGAAGCAAGAATCGTGAGGAAGATTGAAAGAAAAATAAAGTATAATGTGACAACATATTCTATAAAAACTTGGATATCTATAATATATGGTTGCTAATAAAATCTAAGAAAAATTATAGTGCTCGGAGTAATTTTAGAAGACAAAATAAGAAAATATAGGGTTAAATGATAAGAAAGCAGGTTGCAGTATACATCACAATGGATTTACTAACTAGCAATAAGCACTGTTCAATAATGGAACAGCCTGCTTGGGGGCAAGTGAATTCTTTTCAATTAAACAGACTGACTGCCCTTCAGATATCTGAAGCCAAATATCATGTCTCCTCACAGTCTTTTCTTCTGTACCCAACTTCTCAAACTTCATCATTTTTTCCTCCCAGCTTCCTTTTCATTATTTCTTTTCTCTTTTGAATATGTTCCAGTTTGTCACTATCCTTCCTAAGATGAGTGCCCAGAACTGAACAAAATAATCTAGTTATAGTCTGACTGTCTAGAATAGAGAGGAATGATTAATTATTTGGGTCATGATATTATACTTTTATGCAGCCTAAGACTGCATTCTCTTCTTTTACAGCTGTATTATACCGTTGGCTCAAGTTCAGCTTGTGATCCACCAAAGTACTCAGATCCTTTTTGCATCTCCTAATACTCATTTATGGTCTTCCTATCCTTTATTCATGCCTTAGATGTTTCCTGTCCAAATGTAAGATGCTGCATTATTCTTTTTGAAATTCATATTTCTGGTTTTTACCAGCCTATTAAAATTCTTTTGAATATTGATATTGTTTTGTTTGATACCCTCTCCTCTTTTTGTGTCATCAGTAGACCAGGTAATCGTATTTTTAATCCATTTTGCAATTCAAGAAAATACACACACACACACACTTAACAGCACAGGGACTAAAACTGAACCTTACAGTATATACAGTAGTGTTTCCTTTCAGCTTGATAAGGATCAATTTTGTATATTCACAGAATACAATTGCTTAACCAACTCTATCCCATAAGTGATAACAAGGCCTACCCTATATTTTGCCACCTTTTTACTAGTTAAAAAATGAAGTGATATAGTTATGCAAAAATAAATTCTATTGGTATTTATAGTGCTGCAAAATTAGACATAAGAAAAAGTAAATGATAGCTTAAACAATATATAACAAATTAATGTGTCTTAAAAATAAATTCTATTTGCATTTTAATGATGGGAAAACTGAAAATAATTTATACCAGGGAATCAATGTCTTAAACAACACTTACCTAAATTGCTGTTATAAATCACCCAGAGTCACTTAGATGAGCAGTATAGAAATTTCATAAAGAGGTAAATATATTGGTTATACTTTACATTTTTCTGAAAATTTAAAACCTGCTGAATGGGGCTGAAGGCTTCTTTTTCCCTACTAGTAAAGAAAAGTTATTGGTGTGCTGTGATTTTTACCTTTGAGAACAAGAATTGATTCTAACTCATTGTTACAGTAACATAGAAATGTTTTAAACATTACAGCTTCTTGAAATATATCTAAAGTTGCAGAGGACCTCATTCCTTATGAAAAGATGAAGTTTGCAAAGGATTACTTTCAAAATAGTTGGCTTGTTCTCCATTTAACAATTTATCTGCTAATTTCGTGCTATATAGGTCACCATCGTAACAAATGTGAAGTGACTTCTATGTGGGTAAGCTGAAGAACTATTCCAATACATTCATATTACTGGACAAGAAACTTCCTGCTGATCTTACCAATTCAAAGTGAAATTAAAATTTGATGAATAAGATTAGTAAATTCCATAGTTTAATGTTTTATATGATGTCATCATTTAATTGTATATATTTATAGAGCTATATTAATATTTAAAGAACCCCGATTTCTGGGAATGGCAGTAAAGAAACAACAGCATGCTGTATACATATATCTTATGCAGCTACTCTAGAATGACATTATTTCTTGCTTTTTCTTTTTGGAAAAATGTTCTAATATTACTTTCCAAATGTTGCAAGTCTATCAGAAGTTCTACTTCTACTTCATTTTTGTTTTGAGTTTATCCTCCTGTCATTTATATAACTTATCGAAGCACAGTTTTATGTAATAGACCAGCCTTTTGTAGCATAGCTGGGAATCCTAGAATAATAGGCCCAGCGGAAGATACAAGATTATGGATGGCTATACTAAGGTTTAATGCAAAGATAAAATCTACATTAACTTCTAAATCCCCTTTTATATGACATAGCCAGATGTCTTTTACTGTTAGCTTTTCAGGTGAAATTTGTAAGGCGAGCATACTTTCATGATTAAACTCTTTTCATTGGACAGAACCATCTATTTGTACAATTTGCTACATAAGTGAGATAGGGTAGCACAATAATTCAAACAAGAATCAATAATACCCTTTAAAAAAGGACACATCTGTATGGTTCACAAAATGTGCTCTGGAGATTCCTGGGGCCTTGAGGCCCTTACAGACAGTCTGTAAAGTAAAGTAAACATTTTAGAATGGCTGTTTTAATTTCTAATACTGGTATAGTAAATATCAATAGATAAAACTACATGAACCAAACCTCTGAGGGGGTTTTAATCATTTTTAAGAATGTAAAGGACCCTAAGGTGCAATGACAATAAAGTAAACTAAATTAAGCCAAAATGTTTGAAACCATTGGTATACATGTATAAAGTCAGACAGTATCTGGGAAGACATTGCCAAAATTTCATAAATTTTACATCAGAAGAATAGAGTAGCTAGCCGACATCAAAATATAAATATAGACTGTAGGGTCTACTGTTCAGCTGAAGCTCAAAGATTATTTGTAGTTAGCTCTTAGCTGACTTTTGTTATATTGCTTCAATGTAGAGAAGGTGAAACAATTGTTCTAGAGAAAGTCTTTCTCTTTTCCACATGTCCGATGCTGTGTGTGAACAAATCCATAAATACATCTTTTAGTATCTGTGTCTGTATGTATCAGATTATAACTGATATGATGCTTGCGGCAGTTTATTTTTCTATACTGGGCAAAAAATGAATGGTCTACATTGCAAATGCCAAAAGTAAATCTGCGATATCATTGCCTGATTATATTTGGAATCGTATAGGATTCTGATTTTTCTTCAGATGGAAGGACTGGTGGATATGAATAGTTTGGTGAATTTTCAGATGTTATAGCTTGCAGTGCACTCTACCAATATGAAATAAATTGCTATAAAAACTGAATTAGAGTTTTGTGTTTGTTCTTCCTGATCATGATTCAAATGCATCTAGTATTTTAAAATTTCATCCAGCAACATTAGACCTCCTTTTCCCCCATTAATCTCCATCCATTTGTTTTTATAATAATGGTTCTTAAATTGGTGACTGGATGATCCACTTGGGGATTGCCAAAATAATAAGAGTCTGGTTTTTATGTGCGAGTGTAATGAATTTTTGAAGACTAGGAAAAGGATAAATTGAGTCAGTTTAAGAACCTTTGTTCTGGAATATCCATGTGATATAAAAATCAATTATTGTTGAAATTCTTCTTTTGGAGCAGGAGTCTTCAAATTGGCAATTTTAAGTCTTGTGGACTTCAATTCCTAGAATTCCTCAGCCATACATTGTGTTTATTATTCTAAGAGATAAGTGAACTTTTGCAACATTTACACAATATTCCAAGTTTTTCAACTTAATGCTTTAAATGGCTTGCATCTCACCTCTGGAAGACACCAGTTGGGAAAGGTTTTTATTAATCTTGCTTCCTCTCAACAATGAGTCTCTAATAATGTGGTGTTGTTTTGTTTTGCTTTTTGCAAATAGAGTGTGATGTTCTTCTGGCATCATAAGAATGCCTATCCATATGAAAGGAAGTGAGCTGACCCAAATGTATTCTTATTGGTTATCTTTAATAAGACTATTTTGACATTGGAAGTATTGATATGATTGATACATGCATGTAAAACTATGAATAATAACTTTATTTGCTTTTCTGGAAGAGGTTGAAAATAGAAATTGACATAATTGCATTCAGGCTTATACTCATGTTTTCCCATTCATTTTTCAAAAGAGATTCCTTTTCTACATTAGCAATACGTTTTGTTTAGTGACAAGACTTCCCTGCTTTTTCCACATTCCTATACATATATTAATACCAAAAAGCTTAGTACAATATTCAAAATTGTTTGTGAAAGCTATGTCATCCTACAACTGATACAGAAGAAAACACTCACTTTAACTAGTTTATACAGTAGATGTTTCCTTCCATATTATGCCTATTTAGTTCAGTACAGAGACCAATTTTTATCTTCAATAACTTGGAAGAAAATGGGAACCATTCAAATGATACATCTTTGGTCGAATTCATATGCTACAATATTCACTTGAAACAGATAAGTTCTGTTGAGATGGAGAGTTGTCTATATGCAATGGTTCCCTCCCTCACAGTTACAATAATTTGACTCTTGGTTGTATAATTTACAAATTACCTTAGGATGAACTAAATTGAAGAGGCTAATTTATAGGTATGTATTTTGTAAAATAAGGAAATGGAAAACATTTGGTATCCTAGTTACACTCAGTATATGGTCATAATAATATTAATATAATGATCTTCTGCTTATGTGTTCAAATGCTTTTAAAAGTATGAGGCACACTAAGATATCAATCTTCTTTGTGGAGAAAATCTTAGGAATATTTTATATTTTCCAAGTCAAAAATCTTCCAATTCAAGCCCTATGTGTTCAGAAAGCTTTTAGCTTTCCCCCCCAAAAGCACCTAATTACAGGTATTCAAAATAGTAGCTATCAATGCCTCTTTGTAGATTAATTCATTTCTAGTGTTATCCAAGTAAGGGACTAATGCCACTTCAGTTATACTTCATTATGCTCCAGTACCCTTTTGCTGTGTCCAGTTCTCTGTGTTATAATTTTTCTTTGCTGTGTTACTTTGCACCCGGCAACAATATGCGTGTCATAAAGCTATGCTATATTGTTTCATGTTGGCTTACAATTGGCAGATTCTAAGTCATAAGGAGTATGGACAGATTCAAGTCTTTAATCGAATACACAGAAAATATTTGCAGAAGGAAGACATTGGCTTATTATAGAGCAATTTAATAATAATGATCAAACAGCAGCTAAGCACTTTATTTAATATCTACCCAGAGAAGTTAATAAGCAATAAAATTGGCAGAAACATTACTCAAAGGTATGTTGGAATTGAGATCTGGTATAATTTCTTGTAGTGAAAATAGATGGTTGTTTAGAATTGGGGATAATTTGAAGAGATAAGTGCTAAAAGTTTGAAAAACAACAAAGAAACAAATCAGAATAATGAAAGAATAGCAAATTGTTGTCATCTGGACACAATTAGTAAAATAATAAAAAATTAACAATGTAGCATACAGTTGGTCATTTTCTCATCTGGGATCTAAAAAGTTCCCTGAATACCAGACTAAAGATTGGAAAGGCCAATTGCAAATGTTTAGGAAGAGGTTTTACTCAGGAAGGTTAATAATGAATTCAAAAGAAGTCTCCTGTTGTTACACTGAGATCCATTCTCTCAATTTAAAAGTTCAATTTTCAAAATGTTGTGGAAGCACACAGAACTAACTAAACCAAAAGTCTGGTTAATCTTACAGATGTGGCCAAAAGTACTGTTGGTATCCCTCCACTTTTCCCCAAAGAATTCGCTGGGAATTAAGATGAAACTGATACAAGTAAATGGCCACCTTTAAAAGACAGGTAACATAAAAGTCACTATTTTTCCTTTTAATGGAGACGTACCAATACTTGTAGCAGTATTTGTATTTACCTTATTAGTAGACAGGGCAAATATCCAAAAAGACAGGCTCCTGCCTCCTCTAAGATTGTTTGGTTCAAGAAATTTCAGGAACTATAGCTTGTCATTCAGATTTCTGCACAATTATGAAAGCTGCTGGAGAATTGGTTTCAGCTAATATGCTATATTAAATGTGTCCTGTACTTCTGTGGAAAGGTTTACTCTTCCTTGCCTATGAAAATGTAACATAAATCACTAGATTAGGGGTATTTTTCTTTCTCCCATTTTTCTTCAGATATAATCCCTACATTTACTATTTTTAAAAAGATATCAAAGCTAAATTTGACATGCCTTTTATGCTTCTAATTTTATGTCTGATAGTTAGATATCAATATAAATGTATAAATATGATTTATATTTTGATTTGTATCCTAAGCTGTCATATTGCTCTGATCACTCATCAGAAAAGGGATAGTTTTATCAGTCAATATTTAAAGAGAACTGGAGCCTTAATGGATACATAGGACTCAAGTTGACCGTTGTGCTTTCTCTGATTTTATTTCCCTCATTGTTAAACACACCTAAATGCCACTGCATACCTTTAGAGATATACTCATTATATCATATTGGAAATAGTCCAATTTTAAAAAACTATTGTATGAAAGAATTCTTTCTTCATGGAAGCTACTAATGTTGTTAGGTATTTTTACAGAACTAATCGAAATATCACTCAAAAAAAAGCCAAGAACCTAGGACATTTTTTTGAAAAGCACTATTTATTTGTTGATATTTGTATTTATCAGAAATGGTGAATCTCCAGGCCTTAGGCTTCCTAGATACCGCAAGCTTTTTCCCATTTTGCCTCTTTCCACCAGATCCTTATCCCCAACTCTTACAATAACAGTATAACAGATTTGGAACGGACCTTGGAAGTTTTCTAATCTAACCCTCTGCCTCAAGCAGGAGACCTATACCATTCTTGATAAACAATTGTCCATTCTCTTCTTAAAACAAAAATGGAGCCTCCACATTTTCCATTAGCAACTATAGGAAGAAAAGAGCTTCTCTTCTTCCCACACAGCATGTAGATTTTTAAAAGCCTGATTTTAATGTGTGCAGTTTAGGAATAGATTTTACTATTCAGAAAGGGTAATCCTTTCTCCCCCATTAAGAACTCATCAAAATAAATCTTCCACTGCTGCATTTAGACTTTTAAAAGACTTAGTTGTAACACAAAGATAATTCTTTAACAGGGCACATTTTCTGAAATATTGGGATCTCCTTCCAAATTTCCTGCATGGCCATGAACCTATTAATCAAACTTATATAAACCTAGTATTAATATACAGATTTTTTTAAAAAGTAGTTTTTCAATATTATATTCCATTTTAATTCCAATGATGTTATAAGCATACATGATAATATCATCTTTCAATCTAATCTTTTCCATCAATTATTACTTACATTCTATTGTATAAAGATTATATCTGCTAATATTCCCCCTATTTCTTATTTCTAGCTCTATTCTAACTTCTAGTCATGTCATCCTTGCTAATCCTAATATTAATACACATGTTTATATAAGGCATAGCTCTTCATTATTTGATTGTTCAAAATCACAAAATGCCATTCAAGTATCTTCCTATTATTTAAACATACCTTATAACACCCTCTTTTAATCTCCAATCTTTCTAATCAGACCATCATACATACATACATACATACATGCATGCATGCATGCATGCATACATACATACATACATACAATTCCTTTCTGTTCATCATCTCTCATTTGTTTTAATATTTATTATTCATTTTTTGGCTTGCCTCCCATACTCCTCTCTTGAATCTTTATCAACATCTGCATCTTCACCATTGAGACTGAATATTTCTCCCATCTCTATTCTAAGCTGCCAGATCTCCAGAGTATCGACCCAAACCCCTTTCTCCCTTTCAACAATATCTTCTAGTTTATCTGATTCCCTTTTTAAATCTCTTAAAGTGCTTTTCCCTTGATTTATTTTATCAGCCATTGTAGTCTTTATCATCTTCTCCTTCCCATCTTCCTGCTTTATTTGCTGGCTTATCTGTTCAGCCTTTTCTTCCATTCTTTCTGCTACCTCCTCTCTTTCCTGTACTCTTTGATCTTCATTCATCATCACTTGTAATGTAATTTTCCATTTTCCCATATATGCCTTGCATTATTTTATCTCTCTGTGATTCTTTTCCATAGTACCCCTAATGATTTGGAACATCAACACCATTTCTCTTGAAATCTCACTCCTTTCCCCCTAGTGGAGCATCTTGTCTTAATTTAATAAATCCCACCTTTACTGAAGTCCCAAAACAATATATTCTAGTTCAATGTTAGTCCTCAGAAAGTTCAATAATCATAGTTATTTACATCTCAGGATTATTAATCAATTCCATTTATATAGTCCAGGAAGCTTCCGCAAATCAAAAATCACTTTGCTTTACTTAAAATCTTCCATAATAGAGTCTGCAGTGATCATAAAGTAACTAGTTATAGAACAGTAAATGTCACCACAGTTCTCCAGATGAATGTTGTTTATTTTTCTCATCAAAAAATTTTTTTCTAAACTTGTACGGGTCTGGTATATTCCATTCATCAGCGGATGGCACCCTCAGCTTAAGTTTCAGTGTTGTTTCAAATCTTAACAATTTAATTAATCCAAATTTAGTTCAATTTATGGAAGCAAAGTCAATTACTCAAATAAATTCAAGTGGATAGTCCAGCATTTTATAATGCCTTTCCAAAATAATGCCTACCCAATTTAAAAGTCCAATTTTCTATGTTTTAAAAGGTCTTTAGCTTCTCTCCCCTTTTTAAAAGGTCTTTAGCTTCTCTCCCCTTACTTCTTCTTTCAGGTCTAGGATTTTTCTCTCTATGGTTGTTAATTGCTTTAAAAATAATTCTAAGAGTCTCTTTTTCTGGATTTTCATCTTTCTTTTTTAAAAAAAGTTAGGGTCTAAATCAGTGGTAGTCAATCTGGTCTCTACCGCCCACTAGTGGGCGTTCCAGCTTTCATGGTGGGTGGTAGGGTTTTTGTCCCCTACTTTATAAATCACCATTACTGTGGAACCGGTGGGCGGTTAGAAAATTTTATTACTAACAGAGATACAAAAGTGGGCAGTAGGTATAAAAAGGTTGGCTACCCCTGGTCTAAATAAAAAGGAATCTTCTCACCCAACTCCAGTCACTGTTCATCTGCACTGCTCCTGTACAATTCTTAGTTGCCTTGGCTGTCCCAGCTTCATGGCAGCCATGATGGCTGCCTCTTCTCATTAAGGGAGAGGGAAGAAGCCTTGAGTCCAGCAGGGGAATTGCTGCTCTCTGCAAACTGCAGGGTGCCCCTCTTTTCTTCACCACCCCTATAGGGTGGCTTTAGTTTCTTTCGGAGTCCTCCAACAGGGAGATCTCAGCATAGGAGTGCTGAGACATCAGCTAGAAGTCTCTTCTGTCCAATTCTATGCAATTAATGGAGAAGGCCTAGGCAAGTCCCTGCAGTTTTCTTGGCAAAGTTTTTCAGAAGTGGTTTGCCATTGCCTCCTTGCTAGGGCTGAAAGAAAGTGATTGGCCAAAGGTCACCGAACTGGCTTTTTATCTAAGGCAGTATTATAATTCATGGTTACTAGATTGATACCTCAAACACTACTTCCTTTCAATAGTTCCAAGAAGGCTCCACATCCATGTGAACTAATCAAGTGACCCTGAGGAAACAGATAAACCACCAAGCGGCCTCAGCAACTCTCTAAAAGGATTCAAATGACCAGCTGTCTGCAAGAAGTATAAATTCTTCCATTCCCCACCATTCAGTCAGAGCTAACGAAGTTTCTTGTATGAGAAATGAAATGTCTTCAAAGAAAAAAAAGAAAGTCTAGTTGCCTCTTGAAAAAAGGAACAACCATGATCTTCATGATTGAAAATCTCCATAGACTTAAGTACTACACCAAATTGCCCCTCTATACCAGGGCTAAACCGGTAGAATACCACCACTAGTGGGGCCAGAACATGACGCGTTCAGCCTATGGGCTGTGAGTTGGACACCCCTGCTCTAAACTGTTAGAAGAAGCATAAAAGTTATGTTAAACATCATAAAACTGAGTGCTTAAGAGGTAGGGTGAAAATAGAATCAAAAATGATTCTATCATTCTAGAGCTCATAGTCTCTCTGGTCTCTAACTTGATGCTATAACCATTACACTAAAATGACTGTCTCAGTATGTTAGTATATTTGTCTTTATATGTATTTTTGGTTGTTGCTATAATGCTGATATCTTTAAAACATCGCTTATGTAACTAATTTATCACATAATAACGTATTAGGAAATCCGTAAGATCTTACCCATTTTATTTAGAAACTTCAGTTCAGTTGGATTTGATCTTAGGATCATATGTTAAAAATTCATCAGAATCATTCTTAGCTATTGAGAATATATATTAAAAATTATTAGCACTGTTCAAAAATGTGCTTCAGAAGTATGGGGCATGTTCAAATACTTTTGTCAAAGAAATAGCTGTGGGTTTTTTGCAGACTTTTTGAAACAACCACAAAACTAATATAGGAATAGCACTTAGACTTATATACCACTTCACAGTGCTTGCTTTATAGCCCTCTCTAAGCAGTTTACAGAGTCAATATGGGTCCTATTTAACCAGCCTCAGAAGGATAAAAGGTTGAGTTAACCTTTAGCCAGTGAGAATCAAACTCCAAGAGTAAGCAGTGAGTTAGCTTGCAGTACTGCATTCTAATCACTGCGCCACCACAGCTCTTACCTCATACCTCAGAGACATGGCTGCTTTATCAATTTGAAAAGAGATACAGTACAAAATTCACCTTTTAACAATTTGCAAAGCGTTGTTTTTCATATATTTTGAAACTTATTTTGCAATGATGGAAGACACAATTATATTTCTCTACCGGATCCATTGGCTGTATTTTGCTGTACCCTAGCCATTATATTATTGATTGATAAGAAATCAATCTAAAATGTACTTCTGGTATCGTGAAAGATGGAAAATGGACCGTACTTCTGTAGTTGGACATGTTTTTCCTCAGATAGGAAAACTGTGTCGATGTCTATATCTAATATTCAAGGGTGGAAGACCAGTATTATCTAGTTTTTTTCATTAACTAAAATCTAATATTTGGAAACCAGTTTAATATATGTGTGTGTGTGTGTGTGTGTGTGTGTGTGTGTGTGTAAGGTTTTTGAGCTGATAATTTTAAATAATAAATAAGGGAGACTAGGATAGATCTATTTCGAGCTAGTTAGCTCTCTTCAGCTAGCCATACCCTTACTGGGATTCGAACCAGGGAAGTATTACATGGGAGGCAGTTGTAATTGCCACTACACCATCTGGCTCTATCCTTACCAGCTGAGGCAGGGGAATAAGTATATACTTTGTATTACAACACCCTGTTAAGCCCCAATTAAGGGAGAAAGCATACTGCTTTCTTTTCTGTCTTTCGGCTCATCACCAGAGACCATACCGACAGAAAGCTAAAGAGAGCAAACTAGCTGAAGAGAGCAAACTAGCTCGAAATAGATCTGTCCTAGTCTCCCTTATTTACTATTTAAAATTATCAGCTCAAAAACCTTACACACATGTAAACAAAAGACAACGAAACAAATAGCTTTCTGTCGGTATGGTCTCTGGTGATGAGCCGAAAGACAGAAAAGAAAGCAGTATGCTTTCTCCCTTAATTGGGGCTTAACAGGGTGTTGTAATACAAAGTATATACTTATGCCCCTGCCTCAGCTGATAAGGATAGAGTCAGATGGTGTAGTGGCAATTACAACTGCCTCACATGTAATACTTCCCTGGTTTGAATCCCGGTAAGGGTATGGCTAGCTGAAGAGAGCTAACTAGCTCGAAATAGATCTATCCCAGTCTCCCTTATTTATTATTTAAAATTATCAGCTCAAAAACCTTACACACATGTAAACAAAAGACAACGAAACAAATAGCTTTCTGTCGGTATGGTCTCTGGTGATGAGCCGAAAGACAGAAAAGAAAGCAGTATGCTTTCTCCCTTAATTGGGGCTTAACAGGGTGTTGTAATACAAAGTATATATATATATATATATTATGGATACAGATAACTACTGTGTTTTCTGACACTTTAATGTTATAAACACTAAAAAGTTCACAGCTTTTGAAAAACATATGCAAATTACAACATCACAAATTTACCAATGAGCTTCAAACATCTGCCAGATAATTTCAGAAATAACTGCAAACTTTTCAAGCATGATTAAAATAGTATGGAAAAAAGATTTAGAAGTAGAAATTAAGGAGAAGGTGAGAATAAACAGAAAGAGGCCATTAAAATCTGTCTCAGTTAAAAGAAAATTTAAATGATCTACTGTTTCACTCATATCTGACATATAAGCACATATTGTAAAGAAATGGGCTTTTAAGAAATCCTACCATTTATAACAAAGGATTATTATAGATTTAGTTAAGATTTTGAAGAAAAACATTAAACTTTTTAAAATAATCATATCAACAGTGGTTCTTACCAAATACTTATAGAATATGAAAAGAAAGACATCTCCATTGATACTTAATACCTAAAATGTTGATACCATAAATAATTTTGACAGAAAAACTCGCCATCAGTTATAGCTTTTGAAAATAGAGATAAACTGTTTTGTCATCTATTCCTTGGAAGAGAACCGCATTGCCTTATGAATCATGAAAGATGCATAAAAGGTGAAATACTGTAGATTAGAGTAAATTGACAGGTTTGTTTATTTAATTGACAACATTTATTTAGCCTCCTATCTCAATAACCATGACTTTGATGGTATATACTCAGTAGTTAAAAAAAAATCACAACTAATAAAAACTTTAAAAAATAAATAAGAACAAGATAAATAAAATAATAAAAACAAGATTGTGGGAGAATACACATTTAAACACAATACAGCCATCACATAGGCATCCCATTGGACCCCAGGTTGAAGAATGCATGAAATAATTTCCATTTAATCAGTGCTTCCAGCTTTGAAATCTATATCAGCAAGAAATAAAAACAAGTTTTTCATTGTATCTATAATTAAGTGTAAATATTTTTTTTTACTTTAAAAAAAATATAATAGTGCTGTTTCTACCTAAACTTGTAGAAATAATTCCATAAATGTTATATCTTTGATTTTTAAAAAGGCTGCTTGAGAAAAGATGGAAGACCCAAAAAGAAAAGATGGAAAACAGATACTGAATAGCAGCAACATGTGGTTGAGCCATAAGTCGATTAACAAAGCAGTAAAATTCACATTATGTGCCTGGAGTGGAACTAGTATTTCTGTTTGCCCTTGGTAGAAATAGCTCACTTTATTAATCTAAGGAAGAGCTTTAATTGGTTTAGGACTTTCACGCACACAAATCTTTTTACAAAGAGGGACAGCTTTTTTTCTGACATGAAAAAAAACATTTAGTGGAATTTCCTACTGATGCCCAAAGATCTGAAGGCAGACAATAAGATTTATAAGTCAATGTAACTATAAGGGTATGCTAAAGAAAGTAAATCAGTTATTAAAAATAATTGAGTGGAGGTGGTTTTTGAGAAGGTGGGTAATAGTAAAGGCTTTAAAAGGTTCACTGTGAAATGTAGCAATGTTTACTTGTCATTCAAATTATCTTACCTGTGTTAAACTTAGAAACATGCCCATGAAATCTGTTGATAGATGTCCCCACACCTTTTTTTAATAAAACTGGTTAAATAAAGAGTCTGGCCTTCTAAAGCTTCTTACATTTGAGGTTATTTTTAAAGATTTGTGTATTTCATTGGCAATATATATTAATAGAATCTTGCAATCAAAGCTGTTTGGCACTATTTGAATTTTATGACAAGGAAGAAAGATCTGGAAGGAGAAAAAGAGAAAGGGTTCTCATTTCTCACTGGTCAAAAATCTTTGGGACATTAAAAAGCTGTCATTTAAATGTGGCTGCCTGTCTGCTGAGGATATTAATATCCAAAAGGTTTGGATTTCTGGAGATTGGGGGGAAAAAAAAACACCGTTCCCTTTTAATACTTCACACATGGTACTCACATACCACACCTGCGTGCATACCATTCTCTATCAAAATTGTACAAGGTATTAAGAACTCAACCAATTCCCATTTTACATTTTAGTTTACAACTGATTCCTATAATAATACCTGACTCAGTTTCCCCAACCTTATGTACATATCTATTTACCTGAATTTATTGGACACAGAGGGACATGGTGGTTCAGTGGCTAAGAAGCTGAGCTTGTCAATCAGAAGATCAGCAGTTCAGCGGTTCAAATCCCTAGCGCTGCATAATGAAGTGAGCTTCCATTACTTCTCCCAGCTTCTGCCTACCTAGCAGTTTGAAAGTACTTAAAAATGCAAATAGAAAAATAGGGTCCACCTTTGGTGGGAAGGTAACAGTGCTCCATGTGCCTTTGGGGTTTAGTCATGCTGACCACTTGACCACAGAGACGTCTTTGGACATGCTGGCTCTTCGGCTTAGAAACGGATATGAACACCACCCCCTAGAGCCAGAAATGACTAGCACGCATGTGTGGGAGAATCTTTACCTTTACCTTTATTGGACACAGATCCTTGTCTGTTTTTTTTTGGGAGGAGCCTAGGTTTTGTTTTCTTTTAATTTCTGCAAACTTGGACTGTCCTGTAAGTTTGCTGAAATCACCACTTTAGTTTTGGATCTCCCCATTTTAATTTAAAATCGGTTCTACTTGTATTGAAATGACAGAAGCAAACACAATGGTGGGCATCTACTCTGCTTCTCTTGAGACCTGTATCTTTCTCTGAAGACCTTAAACCACAGTATACCTGAGTATAAAATCTCTCCTGCTTCATTTGCCTCTTGAAAAGTTTATATTTATAAATTTATATTTATCTTCTTTCAGTAGCAAACAGAGATTCTAATGTCTGTCTTGACTATCTCTTGAGAATAACACCAAAGATAGTTTAATTAAGAGTTGTCTCCTACTGCCTTTGTTGATCTGCAGAGTGTGAATTGAGCTTGACAAATACTGAGATGCAATCACATGATCACAAGATGTTTGACAAACTGGCTGTAAGTGCAAACAGGTTGCCAAATATCCAGCTTGCAATCATGTGACTGAAGGGGAAGGGACAGTGTGACATTTCATGACAGCTAGAAGTGTTTTACAGGCCCGAAAAGAACCCTTTCTGAAGCTGTCCTAAATTTGAATGATTGTTAAATGATAGTTCATAAATCCAGGACTACCTGTAATTAGAAGTAGTAAAACTCACTTGGGTAGCACTCACAGAATGAGGTGCACAAAATCTTTGCATGTAAAAGTTCCATGATATATATATTTTAAAAGGCATCAAATACATCAGATATGCAGTGTGATTATATGATATTTGTGTCCCAAATTTAAATATTGTTACCCTCCTTCAATCACCACAGTATTATGAGTATGAGATAACAGCCATTTCTGCAAAGCAGGAATGGCTAAAGTTGTCCTTTGTTTGCTGCTAGACAACTGAAAAACGTTTCTTCAACTTCTGTTTTCCTCCTCTATGTTTGAAGTAGTGCTTTCTGGCTTCTGGCAGCTCAAGCTTTGCTGTCTGGTTTGCCTGCCACATTTTCCTTTCTTCTGGGCAACCCTCTGCTGTTTTTGGCTGCTGAATACAGTGTCAGAACGCCCCCTCAGCCCTGCAATAGCATTGGGAGGGGTGGGTGGGGATTCTTGCATTGTACCATATTTGCCTTCCTAATTTCTACTGCAGTGACTAGTTCCAATAGCATAATATGTGATCACATTGCCGCATCTTTTTTAATCATTGCAGAAAAGACTTTTACTATTTTCTTTTTTTTAAAAAAAGGCAAGGGTGTCAAACACATTACATCACATTGCCATTATGTGACATATCATGACGTTTTTCCCTTTGCAGAGCTGGAGTGGTGTGGCTTGTGTGTGACGCATCCAGTCCACAGGCTGCCACCTTGACACCCCAGTTTGAAAGGATTGAGCAGACAAAACAGACATGGACCTTATTGTGAATAAGTTCATTGCTTTTTATTTACATAGTATCTTCAAGTCAGATTATGTTCCCTTTCTACTATGTGAGCAGCTAAACCATATGTCTGTCCATCCCCCTTTCTTTCTAGTTTCTAATTTCAGATAGGTGTGGAATGTAGTAAATTGATGTCTAAATAATAGATATCTACATGTAATGTAGATGTCTATAAATGATATCTACAATTTAGAGATTAAGCCTTCTTACCTAAAATATTAATGTTTTTACTATGTAATCATGCCTTTTCAAGCTATAAAATTATCTATACACTACTAAAAGTCTTGTATTTGTTTCTTTGTAGCCATCAAACTGGGCAAAACAGTGTGTCATGGGGCAACATTTCTTGAATCAATGTATCTAAAATGGGCTAATTTATAGAATGTTTCCAAAATCTAGGATTCATGGCTCCCAGGGATTGAAATTTGACACACTTGTGGCCACTTCATGAAATTGCAGTCATTTCTTACCACACTTAAGTTGTGTGGTGCAAAGGAGGATGGGAAGGGAATGTCTCTTTCCTCTTCTCTCTGGCCCTTTTGGTAGCATGGCTGAATTGGATGAGCAGTGATTGGCAGCTTTGGATCCAAGCCCAAAATTTGAAATCTTTTAACAGGTACGGTAGCAAGGGAAGGAAAGGGAAGTGACTTGAATGCTGGCTGGTGAGGTGGGCTAGTGGTTGATGGGTGAGCAGTCTTTCTTCTTGCGGACATAGCAGGATGAGGAGCAGACTTGCAGTTTTCTTCATGTATACATTGGTAAATGCAGATCATTTTCAGTATTTACTCACTTTTTAAAAGAAGCATACAGTACATGTTCAATAAACCCCACATAGATAAAGGAAAATCATTAGGAGTTGCTTCCTTGGGAAAAGGCATAGTAGTCGGGAAATTGTTCAGTGTAAGGTCAAAGTAACCAGCATTCCAATCCAAACACAATTTTCTTAAACTGCTTTAGTCCAGCTGGCATCAGCATGGGGTATTAGCACCTTCATGATGCAATGAAGAAGAGCATTTGTTTTATGATCAAAAGGAATTTGCTTGCACATTAGGTGTTTCACTTCTTTAGCTTCTTTAGAACTGAAGCTTCTTGGATGAGAAACCAAATGTTTTAAAGGAAACAAAACCAAGAAAGTCCAGTTGCCTTTTGAAAAGCACCTTTTGAATGTCCTCCTTAATTTATTTCCTATCTCCTATACTCTACTTAAAAGGTTTGTGTGTGAGAGAGAGAGGGGTTGGGATTCATATATTGTCAAGCCATCCTACTCTAGATCGTTACACCCTCTTCTGTATAATTTAAAATTGAAAAAAACTGTATAACATAATAATATAGAAATTTAATATAGAAATTTCAATAGAATTGTGTACAACTTTGGAGATAAAAGGAAAAAAAGAGGCTTTGCAACAGGCAGGAGCCCTTGGATAGCAGCTGTCAGCAACTTCTTAAAGCAGCAAAGTCTGTTCCTGCTGTTGTGTGACTGCCCTTTGCAGTTGCAGCACAACTGAAGGAAAAGAACTTATTTGGATTATGAAGTTGCTGACAGCTCCTCTACACACATTACCTTTTCCCTTAAAGTCAAGAGCCCTAACAATTAACTTCACTGTTAATGAATGATAACGTATATAACCCCATAAAATCTGGGTTTAATTGCTTTCTGCCACAAAGCAATTAAACCCAGACTTTATGGGGTTATATATGTTATCATTTAGACATAAACTAGCATTGGAATACAAGCAAGGATTTGTAAAACCATAGGACTAATTCCATGGCTTAATTCTATCAACTTTGTCCTATCAGATTCCATATATCATATAGAAGATTATTCTTGAACCTGGGAAAAATTTAAAAAAAAAAATTCAGTTTGGTGTGGGTAAAGTAAATTTCCCTAAATATTGAAGCTGTATCAAATGTGGTATTGTTAAAACTAAAAGGGTAATTTATTAAACAAATGTAAAATAACATTTTAAAGAATAAAATATATCTTAAAAATATAAAATCCTGAAGGACGACTATTGAAGATTTTTTTTTCTATATTTTTGCCCTGGAATATACATAAAAAGCTGGTAATACCTTTTTCTAAGCTTTTTTCCAGGAGGGACTGAAGATTTTTATGTTTCGTTTTCACTGGTAACTCTTATAAATAATAGTTTATATCATTTATAAAACTTGCAGATTGTTGATAGCAAAACAGTGCAAGTGTGATCATACATTTTTCACCTTATATGCCTTGTATTTTGAATGTTGTTTTCTAAGTTGTATTGGTAGGTTATATTTAGCAAATCTTATTTTGTCTGGGTGGCTGATCTGAAACGATAAAGAATTTGAATTTGTGTATCTTTGCTCCCATCTAGTGGTCTTCTGGATTTTAATAGCTCAAATTGGATAGGCTTAAAAATAAATTATATTGTTCTTAGTAGGCATGTTTGATAATTTGTTGAATGGCCCACGTGTTACTGACTCAATAATTTCTGCTGTGAAATCTTCTTGATCATATTATTTTTTGAGATTTAGTGTATCTCATAACTTCTTTTAAATATTAAATATTTTAATATTATAAAATTTGTTGCATTAAATATACTCTAATATACTCTAATGGGATAGGCAAATTCCCATTTTCTATTTTTTAAAAATATGTAAATTTCTGACTAAGAAAAATATTGCATTAACAAAAACAAAGTTTTTAATTCATTATTTGAATCAAAGGTGAAAATACAAGAGCAGCATAGGGAAAAATTAGAGAAATGACTTTTTTTTCCATTCAAGACTCCAAATGTCAGATTTTGAAGCAGGCATTGTTTTGAGGGAAATATGTGCTTTCTCTAACAAATTTATTACCAATTAAATGATACATCTTTCTTTGTCTTTTCATTCAGGGGTGCTACATCTATTGTCTACAGGTGCAGACAGAAAGGAACTCAAAAGCCTTTTGCTGTCAAAATCTTGAAGAAAACTGTAAGTGTAGCTGTTCCTATTCATGAGTTTTTTGTTGCTGAATTTTGCTTTTGGGCAGAGCTGCATCAGAATATAAATGTATTAATTTCTTATAGTCTCATCAATGTAGACCCTTACACTTCTCTTAATCAAAATTAATAAGGCATATGAAACATTTTATGCTGAATTCAAAGCAAAATACTATTCAATAGGATATCTGCAGAAATGTTTGAAATCCACTATAGTTCAGCAGAACTAAATTCAGAATTTCAGAATGTAAAACTCCCAGTACAACCTACTCCCAGACTTCCTAATCATTGCACTCCCAATCTTCCTGGTAGCTTTCCTGCCTTCTTTTAGGTGCTGCTGCTGATACCCTTTGTGCTCTCCTCCAAACAACTGGAACAACTGTATTTGGTCTACGCACGTTGCACAATAATCCTTCACTTATTGCTTAGTGACCATCAAAAGTTATGCTAGATTGTCAAGAGCTACTTATGACCTTGTTTTGAAGTTTCAACATCACACCACCACCCCGTAGTCACATGACCGCCTCTTGGGCACTTAGCAACTGATCTACATTTGTGGCTATTTGCAGTGCATTATGGTCACATGACCATGATTTACTACAGTTTTGGACAGAAACAGATGTTTCTTGCAATTTCTGACAAAAAGCAGTCCATAGCAAACAATGAGGTCACTTAACAACTATGGCATTTGCTTAACAACTGCTACAAAAAATACTACTAATAAAAATTGGTCTAGTTACATGGTGACTGTGCTGTCCGCCCCCTCTCTATCTCTCTATCTCTCTATCTCTCTCTCTCTTTCTCTCTCCCTCTCTCCCTCTCCCCCCCTCTCTCTCACACACCCACACACACCCACACCCCACAGGTGTTAGAGGTCTTTATTAGGGATTCCAACCCTGAATTAGTATTCTCCAATAATTCCCTGTGCCAGGACCAGCCCCTTCCTGATGAGTTCAACAGACTATTCAAAAGAAGCCAGCGCTAGTCCACAATGCAAAAACAAGGCAAGTCTCCAAGGTAAAGGCACAGTTGAAGAGTTGTGATTTGAAATTCAAGGCAAGGACACACAGCAAGGAAATGGACATATTGTTCCCAGCATCATTTCACTCCCCTTGCTGAGCTAAATAACTGCCCATCAAGAGGGGTGAGACTGCTCCTCACAGTAGTCTGGTTGACCTTCATTGTGCCTGCCTCATCTCGGCCATAGGTGCTCTCAGATCTGGAGGAGGTGGCTGTTCTTCTTCATCTCCAGTGACAAGCTGCAGCTGTGTGCCCTCTCCATGTCAAGTCTCTGGGCTTCCCAGCTGCATCTGTTTCTCCTGTCTCTACCTCAGCCGGCTGCTCATCCAGTCACTCCACTGTGCTCAGCCCCTCTATTCCTGATTTGTAGCCCTTGGCTGCTGCTTCTCCTGACATGCCTGGGACTGGCTCACCCTCCTCTCCTCATCTGGAGAGGTGTCTAAGGAAGGAGTCATCACAGTGACCTGCTTTATGATCATCACAACTTATGACCATAATTGCCATGGTCAGTTTTGATTGTAAGTTGAGGACTATCTATATGAACAATCAATTTGTCTAAATATAGATCTTTTTGTTATGTAAGAATTGTTCAATAGACTTACTCCAAAAAAGCAATGTTTATGGGAGCCTTCGTTAAACTAATGTTCTTCTGATTCTTATATATTCCACTTCCAGGAGTTCCAGCCAACATAGGTGAACCTGTGCTGACTAGGTTTCTTGGAACTGCAGATAGGATTATGTTGTAACAGCATTTAATTATGACTATATAGCTCTTACTAAATGCCTGTTAAATTTAAGATTTCAATATATGATATTTGTTGCCCATGGGACCTAATCTCTCATTAAGTAGAAAGTATGGATCACTCTTCATTATGAATAAAATACACTACATGGCTTATAGCAATTTCTGATACCGTTTTCTATTAGGAAAATTCAATTTTAGAATGACAATCAAAATGAAATAAAACAGATCTAATTCAAAAGTGCCAAAGATATTGATTGCAAAAAATTGCGTGCAATATCTTGTAGTGAATACCATTTATACTACTAAAAATCATGTAGCATAACATTAAAATTATAGTTCCTAAAAATTGCAGATTTAACATTTGTCACATATGTCTGAAAACTGAAGAGGATATAATAGTGACTTAAAATGTGAAAACTAAATTAAAGAGGGCTAACTTTTGCTATACTGAATAGAACTGTGCAGCTTGTTTCTTACTCTCCCTCCTTTATTTGGAATTCCTAGTAGAAGAAAGGTGGATGAAGCTCTGACAATCATAGACTGAGAAGATCAGAGTGTAAGCCAGGGGTGTCAAATTTAAGGCCCACGGGCTGGATTTGGCCATGCGATGCTTTGATCTGGCCTACAGGGCTGCCCTGGAAATAGTGAAGGACTGGCCCATGGTGCCTCTGCCAGCAAAAATGGAGCTCAGGAAAGCTGCATGCGGCCCTCCTGGCTCCCTTTTCACTGGCAGAGGGCTGCAGGAGGCCATTGTGGCTGCCTGGGCTCTGTTTTCACTGGTAGAGGATCCACTCAGCCTGGGACACTACAGGTGCCCCCTTACATGAATGATGTCAAGCTGGCCACACCCACCCTAGCCATGCCCCCCTTGGCCATGCCCACCCCGAGATCAAATACAAAGTTACTGTGGTTGATGAACACTGGTATAAATGTTTTCTTTTCAATATTGTATCATTATGAGATGAAACAAATCCTTTAATGTTATCAATACTTTTATCTTTCCTGACATTCTAAATTCTAAATTGGTCTGATTTTAGTAAGTAGTTGGATAAGGAAAAGCCAGTTGAAAAATAATTCAAACAAGACAGGTGCTGGTCGTAAACTGAAATGCAAATCTAGGAATAAGGATGCAATCTGTGCTGAATGAGGTTACAGTCATAGTTTGTGTTTCTTCCTAGATTCAGCCAGGATTTGCATATGTCAGCACTCAAGATTTGCACATCTCGGACTCGGCAGAGATGTAAACTTTTCTATAAATTCCTGTTAAGCCAGGATGATATATTCCTTTGGAATATGGCAATTATATTATTTGACAGTTTTTTTGAAGCATTGAACAATTTCAACCAGTCCAATGCTGTTACAAAAATGTTTGCCTCAGGCCAGCGATAGTGAGTTACAACTCCTTCATTATACTGTCATCACTGACTGGAGGACTTTTTCCCAGCATAGTGCCCTAAATCCTATATAATTTAGGATCAGGTTTTTGAAATAGTACATTTATCATTACACATTTGCAAACAATGTCATTTAGAAGAAGCCTCCCTCCCTCCCTTCTTCCCTCCTTTCTATTTATTGTAGAAATTTTTGATTAAAAGGTTCAAAACAGGCTTCAGAACTTTCTGATATAAATTGCTAGGCTAATTCTCTCGTTTTCTGTGTTCTGGCAAGCTGTCTCCCGCTGGCATATAATTTGACTAGCTGTTGAGTACATTGTAACTGAGTGTGTATTCTTTTTATTGATATGCTTTTAATTGTATTTTAAGAGTTTTAATTGTTAATCTGTTTTATTTTTGTTACTATTAGTACCATATGTGTCATTTATTGTGAAAAGTAGGATAATTCAGTAAATAAACTAATAATTTTTTTAAAAGTAAACTGTAAATATTACTGCATAGGAAAATTTGTTTCCCTTACAGTCTCTAAAGAAGACATAAATAATAGATGTTTTATTCCAATTTTTACATTAGCATTTTATAGCAATCTTTACTATGAAACTTAGGAAGCAATTTTATGTTACAGCCATGAAACTAAATCAGATAAATTATGCAGTGATGATACCCAGTCTGCTTGCTAATTAAAAAAAATAAATAAACAAAAAACTTCTGCATCTAAATTAGTTGAAAAATTATGTGCCGATACAGAAACAACATTGATACCTCCTCAAATCAAATCTTAAGCCTGTTTCTCTCCTGTTTGGTTTCTTATTTCTGCATGATAAGAAACTGAAAAATGGTTCAGGCCTCTTTCTTTGCTATTTATCTTTTATTTAGTTTCTAAAAACGTAACTTGAGGTTTCATACATCTGTCTACTCATCTTTTTATACATAAAATAAGCAAATTTTTAAAGGTGCAAAAAGTGTTTCAAGGTTTTTTTTACCATCTCTATAATAAAATAGTAATGCTGAATAGATTCTTGCAGTTATCTATAACTAAGTCTAAAGTAGTAAATCCACATAAAACAAAATTTTACACAGTACAGCATAACAATGCCCTTCATTCTAAGTGAGAACCCAAGCTCTTACTTAGTTCTTCTTACTTAGATCAGCATTCCAACTGATTCAGTGGGATTTACAATGAGAAAAGTGAAGTTAATAACACTACCTCTATTTGTGAATGGAAGAAGGAGAAAAGGCAAAATTGAAGTGACATCTTGTTTCATACAGCGGGACGACTGAATAGGAAGCAGCAAAGCTGATCAGCTTGGAATAGTCTTTTATCTGCAAGTTTCTGGTGCACCGGGCCGAACCGGTAGCTTCGAGGATCATCTGTGAGCAAGCCAGTTTGCTCCAATGATCAGCTGCTGGGCCTTTTTGCTGCCCTGGCTCTCTACTGACTTTTATTTCCTGGTATTGAAGCTCAGCTGCTTCGTGCGGCACAGTGGATTGCTGCGCATCAGCTGTCAAAGACAGGGAGAGTACAAGATTAGTACGCAAAGTGCGCTCACTAAGCCACACTCACAGAACCAGTAATAAAAATGTGCAAATTCATATACTTTGGCCCTTAACTTTGAATGAATGTGACTTAAAATACGAGTATTAATTGTAGCCTGATTAAATATGATACCTGGAAAAGTATATTTTGTTTAGCAAAAGAAATACTGTATGTTTGAATTTTTTCGTAGCTGATGGCACAATCTTACAAATCTTACTTGATTCTGAAAATCAGATTTGAGTCAGAGCTGGTTAATACCTGGATAGGAGATTATCGAGAAATACCTAGACTATAGACCAGCCTGGGAAGTTGAAAAGAAAATCACAGAAGAAGATAGAGCAATTTCCATATTTTTAAAAGAAAACAACATTGAAAGAAATGGAGTAAAAAGAGTAGCACTACCTTTGGTTTTTCAGCCTATTACTGGCTTATTTCAGAAGTGAGCCTTTGTGTGCGTGTAAAAAGTCCTATAAGGTGAGAAGGGTTGTTTTCCTTCCCATTTTACTAATGGACATAGTCCCATCACAACTGGGAAAATTAATTATCCTCCCTTCTTTTCTTCCATCCTTCCAATAGTCAGAGCTTCTCTGTTCCAAACTGAAACTTGGGATAAAAAAGCAAGGAAAAGCCAGCTATAAGAGTAGTTTTGATGAATTCCCCAAAAGGTGCTTAGGACCTAGATTGAAGTTCCAATGGCCACTCCCCATAGCCATGTGACCGCACTGTGGATGCTTGATAGGCAACTCGCACTTAAAGCTGTTTGCTGCATTTTGCATGTAATTTATGACTTTTTTGCTGGAAATCGGCATTTACTTCTGATTTTCAGCCAACAAAACAAAACCATAGTGAGCAATGTGAACTAATAATGCATTTAAAAACCACAGTGCTTGTTTAACAACCACCACATTCATTTTACAATCTCCGTGTTCACTTAATGGCAGAATAAAAATAGGTTGTAATACAAGGTGTTTATGTGATGACCCATCAGCATAGCTATAATTGCAGATTCAATTATGATAGTAAGTCAATCACTACTTGTCTCTGGAATATAATTTCCCTGGACTAATATAATAAGGCTAATAACTGAATCTAGTTTCTATTACCACTACAGGAAAGCAGAGCTTAGTGGTAATAAGTGATGAGTGATTATTATTTTGTTCAGAACTGGTGATTTTAAGTCCTGGTCTCTCTATTAATGAAAGGAGATAATCCCTCTCTTGTTAATAATACAAGATTTCATTTAAACCTCTGAGATGTTTAATGGTAGTGTCAGTTTTTTGCCATTTCTAAATTATAATTCCTTCTCAAACTTGAAGTTAAAGAAATATTGAGTTCAGCCTTAAGAAGCAGAAGTATGAAATGCCATTAAAAAACCTAAAAACATAAGCATTTCACTTGATAGTCAAAATGATGAAAAGCACACTATTAAAAACCAATTAATTCACAAGTGCATTAAGAATGAAGTAAGAAATTAGATATATCTATATGTAAATATAGATGTTTTAAGGGAAAGATGGAAAATAAATGAGATTTAGAAAAGCTTGCATTAATAAATGTTTAATCAGGATATAATAAAACTTACCAAAGAATCATCTTAACCAAATGATGTATATAGCACAATTTTTCATTGATAGCCCCAGCAAAATAAGTGCCAATGTGTTCATAGGGCCAAGGACAAAAGGAGTCCAAGAGCCATTTTCATTATAGCACTTCGATAATGTTATTTAAAAATGTTGTTTCAGGAGTTGCCTGCTGAAGAGCTCTGTGCAACTCTAAAGAAGTTATTTGAAGAACAGGTATTGCCTTGTTTATATGTATCATATATAACTTTGGGTAAGCTATATGTTTTGCAATTAGAGAAGCATTGTGACTTTATACAAGAATTATGAATTATATTTGTCTGATTTAATATATTGATATAAGTCTAGGAATTTTGATCAATTTTGCAATCACTTTTCCCCTCTTCAGTGGAACAATTAGGTGATGAGAACACTAAACATGATCTGCATATTGTACTGATCCATTCATTGAGATAAAAGATTTACCTATGCAAGAATTTATTGCCTACATTCATGAACACAAAGCTGGAAATCCACTGTGCTAAAAACAGACTTTAGCTTATACTCCATTCAAGTTTTTGTTAATAAGTTTTGTTACTTATCGAACTGTTATAAGTGTAAGGAGAACATTCTCTCTCCATCTGAAATAATGGACTTTTGATTGTAATTGTGAACCGTTTCTTTCAACTACTATACAAATACCATGGTCTTTATTTATGTAAACTCTCTTAGTGGTAGTGGTGCAACAGTAGTTGCTCAGTAGATTGCATCAGGGATTACTTGAGTTAATCCCAGGGCATGTTTATAGTCCATTTATTTATATGATTTTTTTGAACAAACGCCAAGGCTGTAACATATTTCAGTACAGCAGTAATAAGCAGATAATTATGAGCTTGACTATGCAAATAGAAACACATTTATAATTTACTTGTACTCCATTTGATAGTGATACATGTACAGCGGAAAATTTTGGAGGAAATTTGGAGCTTTGGAAATGGAAATAGGTCGTGCTCTGTTTACAAAGTGTGTTGAAGGGATATGCAATTAATGTTTATCAAAGTCTGTACAGATACAAGAGTCATCTTAAATAGAAAGACAACCCCCAAAATGTCTAAAGCTTTAAAGAATAGTTTTTTAAAAATCTGGTTGCCCATTAAGCATTTATTCCTGTCCTCTTGCTTCAACCAATTTATTTGGATTTTGATAGCACAGAAAAGGCCTTTCCTTTTAAGAAACAGCAGTCTCTTTTTCCAAAGTCCAAATAAGTAATATATAAAATGCTATCTTTGTTTTGCAAAGAAGCTGGCTATCCTGTGTGACGTATTCATGACAACTACAAATATGACTTCCATTCACTAATCTGTATGAAAAGAAAATATTGGTTCATCTATACTTTGCTTTTCTCAGTTTCATGGTAAACATTGATTTCCTTGTATACTCCCCAAATTGCTCAAAATAACTGATTAAGGCTTTCTTAATTTCAGATATAAAATCTCCTCCTTGGCTCTGGTCACTCCCAGTATTAATTTTATTTTCATGGATTCATTGTTTTAGGCACCATACATTCATGATGCAAATCAAAGTGCTTCTTTATACATAAAGTGTTAAGATTTCTTTGAAAGTTGTCATAGATTCAATTCTGCAAATTCATAAAAGGATGCTTGATATTGGTCTCTTCAGAAAAGAATATTTTTTTCAAAATAGTTTTATATGCTGATATCGTTTGGGCACTATATAGGTAAGTATCAATTCAGTATCAATTCTAAATGACAAATAGTAACCTAACATTTTTTGTTTCTTGTATTTTAAAACTCCACTCTACTGTTAAATTTGATGACAAATTTCAATAATATTAATCAACATTTTCCCAGATACCACAGAGGCAGATTTACAATTTATTTTTTTAAACTTAATTTTTTTACTTTTGTTTGATTCCTAAAAATATTAACACATGAATTTTCACTAAGACTATTAAACATGCTCAGAATGGCTACAGCAGACAAATCATTGAATCAATTATTTTCAAAATCTTATTATGTTTTTTCCCTTTTAACCAGGTAGATAAAAAGATTGTCCGAACAGAAATAGGTGTTCTTCTTCGACTTTCACATCCAAATATTGTAAGTTGTACCTGTTTGCAAGCCCAGATTTAAAAATGTTAGCCTGTATCTTGATTTCCTATTGTGGACATATTTTCCTGTCTTGCTGCACATAAGAAGACCAAAAGAACTCTACAATCTTAAAAGTTTTTAATCTGTCCATATTTATTTATTTCTGTTCTGGAAAGCATCAGAGTTCTTGTCCACTTATAATTATTTCCAGTAGTCTTTCAAGATATTTCAAACATTTTGGAGAATCAAGTAATTTTTAGTGCATGCCTTTTTTTATTATGCTTTCTACTGAACCATATACTGTGAAGTTTTTAATTAGAAAGAAAGGAGGAGAGAAATTGGGGGGATGTAACTTTATTGTAAATTACATACATACAGGAAAGAAGGGAAAAATAGACAATTACTTACTTTGTTGCTTTTCTCAGATAAAATTGAAGGAGATATTTGAAACCCCCACAGAAATCAGCCTTGTCTTAGAACTGGTAACAGGAGGAGAGCTGTTCGACAGGTATGTGGTGGGTTGTGCATGTTTTTGTACTATTTATGGCCCAAATATTGCATAATAGAGAGTCATTTGGGTTTAATTTTTTTTTAGAACAGAAGAGGTTGAAAATACATTATTTTCTCTGTATTACGTACTCCAGTGGCTGGAATTATATTTTAACAGATGTGAATGCAGATCTTCAGGTCTGTTCCAGTTAGCTGGCCAGCCTCTCCATCTTTTCACCCTTCTTAATCCAGTTTAAAGCACATTGGTGATGCATTTGTGCTGTTTTGACTTATTTTCAAATCTATCTAAGTGACAGGATACTATGAGTGCAGCCCAGTTTGTATGTATGTTTGGCTTGCAGAAAACTACTTGCTAATTAGCTCTTTCCCATTTTGCAACATTATAGAAATGACTCTCAACCAATCACTACTTGTTTGTCAGCTTATCACCACATAACTTAGCTCCTCATAGCCAGGGCTTAACATAACATCCTTTTTAAAATTTTCCAAGTGCTTCTGTGCTCACCATAGTGGCAGACCACCTTTGCCTACTAAACCCATAAAGCTGGCATGCCAATAATTCTGCATGTGACTGTTTTTTAGTGACTCTAAAATACTAGCCTGAGGAAGGGAAGGATAGGGAAAGCCAAGAATCTGCTTATTATTATAAAGTCCATCTGATAGCTACTTAATTGTTTAGCTCAGGAGTCCCAACTGGGCTGCGGTCCACTACTGGGCAGTGGCCTGTTCAGAATCGGGCCATGTGAGCATCAGGTGGGTGCTCATGCGCACATAGCTCCACTTGCATGAGCAATAGACGATTGTACTTGTGTGCATAGATCCACCCACACAAGTACCAGGTGCTTGCTAGTGGAGCTTTGCAAATGCCCATCTCTTGCGCAAGTAGAGCTGCGTGTGAATGGAGCTGTGCACTCGAGCAAGAAGCACTTGAGCTCATACAATCAAGCTCCATTCACATGAGTTGCACATGCTTTTGCTTGCACACAAAGCTCCACTCACACGAGTGGCAGAAGCCTGCACTTGCACAAATGGAGCTGAGCGCATGTGTGCACCTGCCACTCACACAGAATTATCTCCCCTCCCCCTGGAAAGGTTGGGGACTGTTGGTTTAGGTGGTTGTACACCTAATTTTTGTTCTACTTGACTTTTAAATTGTTGTTGTTTTTCTGTTTGTTGTTATTAATGTTTTATATGTATATATGTGTGTGTGTGTGTGTGTTTGTGTGTGTGTGTGTATGTATATGTTTTAGTATATTTTCACGGGTACAGGTATGTTGGTCTTGTTTTAGTTCAGGTAGTTCTTGACTCATCAACTGTTTGAAGTTATGACAAAACTCTGCAGGGCTACACACAACCCAGATTTGAAGTTCCAATTGCTGCCCTACCGTGATCACATGATAGCATTTGGGGCAACTGGCCTGTATTTACAGCCATTGCAATATCCCACAGTCACATCATTGCAATTTATGGTGGGTTTTTTTTGCTGAAAACTGCATTAGCTTAGTTCTGGTTTCCACTGTGCACAATGGCTTCTCTTAATGACTGTGATGTTAACCCCTGCAATAAAGGTCATAATTGTTCTTACTCAGCCTTAGCAGAATCAAGAAACAGACTCCTTGTCCTGAAAAACCCCTCTTTATTTAGTTACTGTGAATTCATGACATTCACACACAGAAAAGTCCAGGCAATAATCCTTCCAAGGGTTAATTACAAGAACAGATCTTATCAATTCTTGGATAATTGCCAGGCTGAGAGCTTCCAGTCACAATGCTGTAAATTAATTCCTAGCAAGGAGTCTCTGAGGTACGAACCATGATAAGCAAATTTTCCGAAAGAAATATGAACTATTGTCTCCTGCAACCACCACTCCCCTTTTGCTTCTATTTATTCTCCAGGGAGGGACCATTCAGTGCCCACATGTGCCTTCCCATGTCGGCCCTCATTCTTCAGTTGTTCTCCTCTCCTGACAGCTCTGCGCATACGCACACCTGGAACAGGTCCCAGCTGTTCTTCTTCCCCACTTATCTCTGACTCCGAAGGCATGTCAGACAGCCCTGGCCCTATCTCTGCTTTCAATGCAGAACATCTATCAGAGTCTTTCCCAGACTCTGGGACTGGCCCAAGTTCCCCCCAACCTCCTCATCATCTGAGTCTGCTGCCAGCTTCGCTGGAAGCTGACGGACCACAACAATAATTGGATATGGTTGCATGGTGACCCACTAAACAATCAGCACAACTTACAGCAATAATTCCAGGTTCCATTATGGCCATAAATCAAGGATTACTTCTAGATAAGATTGGAAATCTAAATCAAGAAATTTAACACGAATGTCTCTATCAAGTTATTAGGAACTGAGCTGTTTGCTAGAGTCCTTACTTCTACATTATCATATTATATTTAATAAATATATTTATTAACCCAGAGTAAAGTTGTTTTTAGTGAGAACTTTATCCATCAAATCATGATAGATTATATTGCTTAATTATTCTGTGATGTATTTTAATAAGTTTGCCTAGAATTATGCTGTTCTAGAAATTCCTGAGTGAATAGCATATTTCTGTTTCTTTATAGAATTGTGGAAAAAGGATATTACAGTGAGCGAGATGCTGCTGATGCAGTGAAGCAGATCCTGGAAGCGGTTGCTGTAAGTTTTATTAGCTTCACAGCCTCAGATTACTATTTTATTAATCTCAAAATACTTGCTTGATCAGTATAGGGCATTAAATGAAAGAAAAACTTATTGATAACACTCCAAACTCCTACTGTATATATTTATCAATCTTAATCAATGGTCAAAACAACATGGGAGAAAGAAGACCATGGAATAGCATGCTTACATTTCTTCCACCTCCATGCTAATGTTTCTCCTGATTCTGAAGACAAATATCTAAAATACGGAATCAATTCTTGACATAGAATGACTTTTCTTAAGCTGGGAACCTTCCATTGCTCAGAATCCCAGCAGTTGAATGACTCCTGGTTTCTGGAAGGCTGCTCCAGAGGTTCTCTGTGTGAGGTAGCACTGGAATGTTCCTGACAGCACCATCTAACTTCCCTGGCTACACTATCTTTATTTAAAATAAATGCATGCAAAATAACAGCCCTGTGGAGAAGTCCATGAGTACATCAAACAAAATGGAAGGTACTAAAATACATGTACTACCAGCATCAAAATTGGAAGATAATGGTAACCATGGAGAAAAGGTGTCATATGTACCAAAAGAAAGGCCTTCATAACTACTCATACTGCTCCATTTTGTATCATTTTGTAAAAAGTTTCTAAATGCTCTTCAAGGCCCACTACACGCATAACCATTGCAGTGATAGAGCAAGTTGCCCAGTGTAGGAATAGGTACAACTGGTACACAGTACATAGTATGTAAAGGTCCTCCTCACTACAGCTGCCACCTGCTCTTTGATATCCTTTTCATCATTCTTAGTCCTGTTTTTTTTTTTTTGTTGCTGTGGTGATAAACGATCTTCCATTTACAGTTGCAAATGGTGTTGCAGATGTGATTGCATTTCATTCCAGTTATTCTCATAAAGCAGTCTGTGACCTTTGAAAGATGCCTAATTCATCACACTTTCCAGCTTCTGGTTTCCCAGGTTCAGGAACAGGTGAGACAAGGAACAAAATATACAATTAAAATCCTCTGTCACGTCAAAGCTTTGATGTCAATGAAGGCCGTCAGGCAGCAGACCAGAAAAGGCCTGGAATCTACAAACTTATTCAGTCCTTAGAACTAACCTCATACCATCTATGTAGCCATAATGACTTAAGGAAAATGAAGGAGAAATGTGAAGAGAGGGTTGAAGTAAAATGCCAGTAAGAGCGTAGTATCATTTTAATAAGATGATTTCTGTTTTGGTCCTCAGTACTTGGATTACTTTATAAATGCACAATATTTGCATTATTTGTGAATTATAATTGAATGATGGAATTCTATTTACAGTATGATTAAAGAATACTTTCTCACTGTTTTCCTTGTCCTTTGTAGTGTGTGTCTGGGAAATATTATAGGGATTGAAGAAGTGAGGAAAATTGTTAAAAGACTTTTCTATGTATACACCAATAGAAAAATCCATTAGATCAAATTTTCCATCAGAGGGAGCAATATAAATGGAACCTAGCTCAATCAATTTTATAGAAAGTAATTCATTGAATTGTACAATATATGCCTACTTTAAAGACAAATACCCTATAGGAATATTTAAAATGCATGGAACCCCTTAAACTGCCATGGAATAGCTCTAACATAAGTTTTATTCTTTATTCTTGATTGGGTTTGCCTCTTCCCAAATACACCAAAGATTCTAACACTCTGTGTCAGAAACCAGTAATAGCCTTAACTCCTAATTTGGTATTGCCAGTAGTGAAAGTTGCTGGGCTATTTCATTCAGTGACATTTGTAGGGCCATATGTTTCTCAACTGTATTATTTGTAATGGGGATTTAATTATTGTAATTTCAGTCATAGGTAACATTCTGTTCAAACTGGCAGTCAATATGTTGCTAGTCTAATCTGCACAGTACATTGCAGTAATTCTCTGTTGCTGTGAGATATATGTATGTCTCTGTTCTCTTTGTCTAAGATTACAAGTAGTCTCACAAATACAATTTACTAAACAAATACAATTGGGACCAGAACTTCCACTGCTAAGTGAGGTGGTCGTTAAATGAACCACATCCAATTTTATGACCTTTTTTGCTGCAGTCAGTAAACAAATCTCCATTATTGTTAAGTGAACTGCCCAGTAATTGAGCGAATCCAGTTTTTTCTATTGACTTTGCTTGTTGGAAACTGTCCAGGAAAGTAACAAACAGTGATCATACGACTTTGGTTGCTGCACCATTATAAATATATGCTGGTGACCAAATGTCTGCATTTTGATCATCTGACTGCAAGGACGCTATAGTACAGTAATTGTAAGTGTGAGGACTGTTTGTAACTCACTATTTTCAACGATGTTGTATAACGTTAAATGATTGCTAAAAAGATGGTCACAAATTGAAGTCTAATTATTAACAAGGTAATTAGACTGATTTTATTTATTCTTGAAATAACAAAATCATAAGTAATTCAGATTCAAAAATCATATTGCATTTAATCAGTCTGATTTCAATTATAGCATATTCTCTATATACTGTGTGGTGAACTCTTAACATGATTTACTATGGAATCATTTCTCACAGTTAGTAGTACTCAATTTGCTACTGAATTTTACTAACTTTCTTCTCCATTAAAATAAGACATTAGCATTAAAATATCATTTTTATCTTAAACTATTTGGTTCTCCAAAGACTAGAGTCTGCCTCTAGGCTGCTTTTACTATAATTCATTATGTGTTTAAGGATTCCCTAATGCAGCCCTTTATGTAGATTTAGAATCATGTTTTTGTTAATGGATGCTATTTTACAGTATAATAACTAAAATAATATTTAAATAGAGACAGTTTTGTACTACTGGAAAAGTAGGATTCCTTCACTGTTTGCATTTACAAGAGTATTAAAGCAATGTTTGTATTAATTATGAACCGTCCTTGATACTTTTATAGTTTTGTCCTTTACTATTGGCAATTGCTCTTTTATACAAGTAGTCCTTGACTTATGATCATTCATTTAGTGATCATTCAAAGTTATGATGGCACTGAAAAAAATGATTTACGTCTAGTCCTCGCACTTTTGACTGCCACGGCATTCCCATGGTCATGTGATCCAAAATCAGGTGTTTTGCAATTGGCATATATTTACAACAGTTGCTGTATCCTGGGGTCACGTGATCACCACTTGCAACTGTACCAGCCACCTTCCAACAAGTAAAGTCAATGGGGAAAGCTGCATTTGCTTAATAACTGCAGTAAAAAAGATCGTGAAATTGGTGCAACTCACTTAATGACTAAGTAATGGAAGTTGCAGTCCCAATTGTGATCATAAGTTGAGGACTACCCAGGCTAAAAATGAGACAATGGCAAAAGTATTGGGCCCCAGTAAAATGACTCAGATTTAAGTCTCTATTTTATAATGGAGTTCATTGGGTGACTGTGGGTCAGTTATTTTATTAGCCTAACCTATCTCACAAGCCTGAGGTTACAGATTTAAAATTAAAAGATGCTTCTGTGTAAGCCTATTAAAGATAAATTTGGATATAAAGACAATAAATACTTTTTTAGAATATACTGCTTTGATAGGGAGCAATAGTGGAATATAAATATTCAGTGTAGCAAAATAAACTGATCCAGTTTTACTACATTTCATCCTTTTTTAAAAATACTTTCATTTGATTGATGCATTTACTACATTATAAAATGGAAAAGATGGTTTATGAAGTTATTTTTTAAACTTTACCTTGTTAACAAAATAATAGTAATTTATTAACCTTATATGCCATCTGGCTCTCAACCATGCTGGGTGGCTAAAAGAAGGGTAGATCTGATAATTACATCCATATTAGTAGAGTAACTTTATTGAAAAATTGTGTAAATTTCACTTGTTGATTCCAATATCCTCTTAACACCAGATTATTTATTTATTGCAAGTACTGTTGTGCTGCTTTACACTGTTGAAAAAATACAACACAAGGAAACAGCAGCAAGTAATAGAAATGGTTATTTCTCATCCTTGAGAACTGAGCCTGAAACCATAAAATTGTACCAGGAAACATTAAATGAAAAGGTGGAATAAATCACAGAAAGCATTATCTAAAATTGTGTCCTGTGAAGGGAAAAGAAAAAGGGAAGCTTTGTATCTGTGGGGCTGAAGAAGTGACAGATAGTAATTTCCTCTGGGCATCTCAGACATGATTCATGAAAGGAATTCATTTGCCAAGAAGAAATGCAGATGCATGTTACTGGCAAAAAGTAGAGATTATACAATAGCCATAGATAAGAGAAAGACATGGCGTGGGACCATTGGATATTAGGTTGACTCAGACTTCCATCCTTCTGTGGGAAAAATGAGGATTCAGGTTGTTGAAGGCAATATGCTGACTCTAAACGGCTTAATCGTTGTTAGTTGCGAAGTCGTGTCCAACCCATCGCAACTCCATGGACAATGTTCTTCCAGGCCTTCCTGTGAAGCAGTATATAAGTTTTAAGTGCTATTGCTATTAGTGCAAAGTCAAGAACAGTCTTATGCTGTGGTTTAGAATGAGGGCAAAGGGGGAATATTTTTAATAGCAGGAAAAGAAGCCAGTGTGGAAAAAAATATAGTAGGAACTGAAAGAGACATAAGAAACAAACAAACAAAAAAAAAGATTATATGAATAGAAGTAGTGCTTGAAGTGGGTGGACCGGCACATTCCTACTTATTTTCAGGAAATCATAATTCATTTTAGCCACCCCACTTCTTTCTTGTTCTACTTTGAAATTCTGAAATTTCAGGTCTCTTCTTGGTCACCCCAACCCAAAACAGATGTCTAGTCACATTGGCACTGGAGAAAAAATGATATCAAAGGTGGGCAATACATCCCTGTCAACCTGTCAGTCTTGGCTGTCACTAATAGGAAAGAGAACAGTGAGACAACTCCTGGAACAGAGGTGATGTAGATCGAGGTAGAGCAAAGAAGCAAACTAGAGAGAAACAAAGGAGGAAAGAGACAGAAAAGACAGATGATGGGATAGAAGTGACTTAGTGTACAGAGAGAAAAAAGAAGAGTTAAGAGGGAAAGGGGAGAAGACAAAAAGCAGAAAAAGAGACAAGGAACTAGTGGAAAGAAGGAAAGTGATGAATGAAAAAGTTTGGTGAGAAAAGAAAGTTGCATGAAGTCACCAAAGGAATAGGAAAGACTTCATTCCCCTGTGGGGGAGGCTTGGAAACATCTTTCATCCATAGTCCTCCAGGATCTAACTGAATTCTGTCAGAGGCAGTTGGCTGAATTTTAGGAGAGTCCTCATCAAAGAACGAAGCTAGCTCTGATGACATTATCTAGTTTGGGTAATGAAATATCTACAAGAAAACAAGCAAGCCTTGAATGAAGCTGTTTCCTAAAAGTCTGTTAACTCAATTGTTATGAGGGAAGAACTAGAGCAGAATGGCTGGCTGAGGATTTCTAGGAGTTGTAAGTCTTAAAGATGCCAAGATTGGACAGCCCTGAACTAAAGTTCCCTGGGAGGGAAGAGAAAACAATTTTATTAATGCAGTAGGAATTATCTAGTTTAGAGGCTGAAATTTTTTTTGATCTCCTGAGAATACAAGCAGCTGAAGATTCAGAAATTGATGACAGACTAATTAAATCTTGAATAATGGCAGATGGCATGATGCAGAAATGCTGGAGGCTTGAGTAGAAAAATTATCATTTAAGTGAAACAATGCACTATATATCTACTCTCACTCTACATATTGTTCTGTTACATCCTAGTTGCTCAGCTTATCTCTCCACTGAAAAAATTTTAAACTGATGTATTAGATTCCCTGGACTATTGAATTTTTGGCTGTAACTTAGACTGTTTTTGATATTCACCTCCCTGAGAGACTGGGTCACTTGCAGCAGAATAAACCAAGCTTCATGTAATAAAGATTGAGCCTTGTCCACACAAAAAATGGATCAATCAGTAACCAGTTTAATTCACTGTTTTCTCAGGCCCTTTGGGAAGGTCACAAACGGTATTTATTTGCAGTTTGATCTTGATACTCAATTGGACTATAAACCACTGTGGTTAATAGTGATTGTTAGACTTCTTTTATTTTCATTTTCCACATGAAGTGCCTGTTATTTTTGACATTACAAATTGTACATTTTTCTATTTTCAGTGCATGAAATTGTGGTCTGCATATTTATTTTATTTCTTAGATTTATATTCCACTCTTCTTCAGAAGTCAAATCCATATACATAATAATACACAGTATTATGAAAATGTATTAATTGTATGAAATAACATTGCATACCTTTATTTACTCCTTCTAGTATTTACATGCCAATGGAATTGTTCACCGGGATTTGAAACCAGAAAATTTATTGTATGCAACTCCAGCTCCAGATGCACCTTTAAAAATAGGTAATTGATAATTGGTATCTTTTAATAGCATCCTTAGGAAGTTGGTATTAAAGGGTACTGGGGGACCTTAGAATCGGCAGAGACCATAACCATATTTATGGTGCACAATAAATTAAGCTAGAAACTATTGCTATGGCAGATAAGTTGCACAAAATAAATTTCTGGAATAAAAAGGAGTGAGTGACAGAGTAGGGGCAATACATGAGTTAGAAACAAAGTCACTTTGTTCATATTGCACTCTTGTACAATTCCCAAAGAATGAAGCAAGTTAAAAAATAACTATGTCTGATGAAGGACAAAACTGCCGTTATCCTAAATCAACCAGTGCTTGTTCCTAATTAGGCAGCGGAAGATGATATATGTAAGCAGCTTGACAAAAGACCTTGTTTGGATCACAATTTTATCTTCTCTAAGAGAACACCTATGCCCACAGATCAATAAAACTTTAAAACATCCTTCAGTTTTAGGTTTATGGCATTTAGGAGAAAGTTTTTCTATAATACTTGCTTTATTCTTTCATGCTGTAATGGATTAATTTCTTCTTTTGTTATATTTTCATTCTGTCCTGATTATGCAGAAGCATTCCAGAGCCAAAGTCTCATTCACACACTTCTGCATGCAGTAATTCTTTGAAATTTGAAAATAATTATTCTCATCTCCTCTAAATTTATACAATAATACAATAATAGTTTTTTTCCTTGTATTTCAGTACATGCTGTTTTACAGATAGAACATTATTCAATTATGATGACGTGTGTTTAAAAGACATGCAATTAGGAAGAAAAAGAACAACCATATAACCTGTTTTCATTACTTTGCCACATTAAGCTGAAGGTCACATTTTCCATCTATACAGGCTTTCTACTGATTTAGAACATAGATTTGCTGTGTCTAATTCAACAATTATTTCATAAGAAATATAATTTTCTAATTTCTGCATAACAGCTGATTTTGGACTTTCCAAGATAGTTGCAGATCATGTTACCATGAAAACAGTCTGTGGAACTCCAGGATATTGCGGTATGTTTTGGAACGTATCTTATTTTAGATCTGTTTTTATTTGTATTCTGTTGTTTTAACTTTCTGTGTTTTCTAAATTTAGCAATTATCACACTAAAAAAAACCCAGTTCACATTAAAATATGTACAGCTATATTGTATTCACTTATTCAAAATATAATTTATCTGCTCAAGTCGTATACTAACTATAATCATACATGGTTAGCAATAGTATGCTCATCCCAAAGCTGCATTTTTGCTTAGAGAGAAGACCATCCAGATGGAAGCATGAAGTTTCTGGTTAACAGTTTGTAATATAATAAAATCTCTATTTCACAGACTTCAGTTTAGTGGATTTCAGATGCAACATTTAGATTTTTATATCAGACTTCAATGGTGTGGATAATTGTTGTACTTTATTCCATTTGCACAGTATAACTCACATTTTATATATTTTGCATAAATTTCTACCACATGCCCAGCATTCACATGTTTATGAAAATAACAAATGAGGTGAATATAGTTTCTTGGTATTAAAAAGAAATCGTACCAGGTTGGTTTGCAGGCATAAAGAACACAAGCAGTTGCTTGAATCAAAGGTGAATTTTATTGCAAGGACCTACAGTAATTCACAAAAATAACTGTTGGAGGCAGCCATGGTTAGATATTTCTCAAATGCCCCTTATATAGGGAAATTTTAACTTTTTTCTTTGAAAACATGCAAAAGTACACCCTGTAAGAATTCTAAGAAAATGTATTTAGCTAGCTGAGAACAGGCTCTTTTGCAGTCAGCATCCTGCTGAGTTGTGGGTTCTGTTTATTTAGCATTTATCGATTAAAATAGTAATCTCTTTGGGGCAGGGATCTTTTCTTTTAGTTGATCAAAGAGATTTAAGTTTCGGACTGGGAACAATGTTCACCCAATTATAGGTAGTTTCAGACAAGGAGAAGTGTTCACCCAATTACATTGCATTTTCTATTTTGCATTTTGATCTTTGTCTAGAGCCCATTCTGATTTGTGATTTTGAACCTTTTATCTTTGATTTCAACAGGAAGACTATAGTGGGAGGACTTTGACTGCCTTTCCACACTGGCTATCTGACAACACAGACATTCCTAAAAGACATACACCTTCTCAAGCACACTTTCAGGTTTAGAATCACCTTCTCCAGGAGCAGATCTTGTTTATCATGTTGAGATAGATTTTTCTCCACCTCACTTTCTCTGGGAGATAAAATTCCTTTTAAAATGTCTCAGAAGTTACTGTATGGAGGCTGGAAAACAAATGGAGTATGCCATCTCCACAAACAACCTCTGATACACAGCTGGAATCTTCAGTAATCCAAAAAAAGTCTAAATAATTTGAGAAGCTATGTAGAAAGAACATCCACCAATTGATTTCAGGGAGAAAATATGTCTTCTGACTGAAGCTCCTTCCCCGCCCCCAATAATATTTAAATAATTGCAGTATTCATTAAAAGCATAACACAAAAAAGATACAGATAAAAGTTTAAGCATGCTTCTTGAAAATTTCTTAAGCTATGTTGAATATTTTAGGAAATCCCCTGTGAAGATCAGAAATAGGTTGTTAAATAAAAAATTATGCCCATATTATTCAGAATCAAACTAAGCCAACATTCTCAAAAGTATTTGCAATAGTAACTTAATTAGTTTTTATTGTTTTAATTTTAGAACTGTTATGGAAAAGTATCATTCCAAAATCTCTTTCCTGCAGCTTAGTTGCTAAGCACATTTGAAAGCTTTTAACTAGTACTAAAAATTACTTGCATTTCATACAAAAATATTTCACTTTTGCATTCTTAAGTTCTATTTTATTTAAATACACTTGTAATTTCTGTCATGTTGAATTTGTAGAATTATGCTTTTTTTTCTTCATGAGTTTAGACCATATATTTGATGGCTGTTATCTTGTTTTACTAACAAGGTTTTTATCATTTGCAGCACCAGAAATTCTACGAGGGTGTGCTTATGGCTCAGAAGTGGACATGTGGTCCATAGGAATAATCACCTATATCCTGTAAGTTTAGAAAACATAAGTATGGAACAGGTGGTTATTTCATTATTTTCTATAATCAGCATTTATTTACTGTGTCAACAAGAGCTAAATCAATAATTTGTCTTGCTCTGTTTTTAATCATTTGAAGCTTGAAGTTCCAACAATTATTCAAAAACAAAAAAAATTCAGGTTTTAAAGTATGCATAAGTTTCATTTTGTTAAATTATGAGTCTTGGGGCATTATTTTCCTTTATCTTTATGGTAGCTTATAGTTGCATTTGAGACAATGATTCTCCCGAAACTGAGATACATGAATGAGTTTGGATTTAAATCTAAGTTGCAATTCAGGGCACATCACCTCTGCTTCTTAAGAACTCTTCATAAAGCAAAATATTTCCCCTCCCCTCTGCATCTCCACTCCAAAATGTATATAAGAAAGAGACATGAAAATTCAAATTAGATTACCTAGTGTGTAACAGTATGAAAAAAAGTCCCAAGGTGGAGAATATGGGTTGAGTGGAGAGCCATTATTAGATGATGTTGATATGAAATTGAATTTAAATCCCATTATCGTGCTTTGAAAACATAAAGGACACACATACCAATGTTTTGCTTTCTAAAAATTTTCTTGCATCTTCCTTTAAAAATGGCCATTGGTAATCATTTTTTGAATGAACTGAGGAGAAGAAGGCCATGATACATTGCTCAGTTAAGCAGGAGAGGTAGAATAAGAACTCTAGTGGTGTGAGTATAAGTCTAAGTAGATGAATGTTATACAGTAAATAAGCATCTTGCGGCCTTCTTTTTCATGAGCCTTTCCATGAAGAAAAGTCTTCTCAAATTCTTCTTCAAGACCTACAACCATCAACTTGCAGCTGATTACCAAGCAAGAAAAGGGCCTTTTCAAGAAGTTCTAAGCTGAAATATTTTTTCTTTTTTTCTGGAAGGTTTTCCTGGCCTCATGTTTTGTCAATATTCTGTCTTTATTTTTATTTTACGTACACATATACATATCTGCTTTTTCTCTTATCATATGTATGTATGTACATATGCATATGGCAAAGAAAAGAAAGGAAGTAATATCAAATTCTGAAAACTGCAAGAGTAAAAATTGCCATTTAAATTAATTTAGCTCTAAATACAGGAAACCAACAAATATGTGTACAGCTAGCAAATATGTGTACAGCCATTAATGTATTTTACCTATTTATTAAATGATAGGTGGCGCCTTGCAGATTTTCAGCTGACAACATAAACATAGATTTTTTTAATCTAAATTCCCTTAAAATATAATTTACTATCCCAGTATATTTTTTGTAAATATTAATACAAAATTAAGCATCCACCATCTCTGTGCTTTCCTAGATGAAGTCTTTGCATTATTATTTTTATATAAACGTGGACAAAGACCAAATTAAATTGCAATTTTTATTTTCAGATCATTTTTCATACCCATCAACATAATTTTGAAGATTGTTTCTGACTTTTAAGGCATTACCTATCCCACTCAAATTTGTGTCATGTATATTTAATAAAAAACATTGATACAAAGCCCTAAATGTACCCTACTCAATACTTCTATCCAGTTTCCTGAATTGATGAGCCCTCTTTGAATTCAATTTTTAAACTAGCTATTTATTTAATAATAATGCCATTCAACCCACATCCTATGGAAAAATTATCAAACGTTTTGCTGAAATCAACATGTATTACATCTGCATTCCCACATTCTGCTAAGAATATATCCCAATCAAAATGAAATAAAGTGACCAGTGCAAGTGTTATTCTTGGAAAATCCATGTTGACTCCTAATTAATATTGCATTGTTTTCAAATTTTTTGGAAAATTAATTTGTGATCTTCTCTAGAACATTCAAAAGTAACAATATCAGACTAGCTAGTTTATGGTTTTCTAAACCTTCCTCCTTCCCTCCCTCCCTTTCTTCCTTCCTTTGTCCTCTTCCAGTCATCAACATTTCAGATATTTTCTATGAGCAACTTATTTAACCCAGATAATTTAAATCTATTCAAATTAAAGAAATATTCCCTAATCATGTTTATATGATAAATGATTATTTAATTTGAATCAGCAGCTCATTTTCTTTTTTTTAGAAACCTTCACCAATCTCAGTTCAACTTTCCTGAAACCATCCACAGCTTTCTCTGTGTACTACTGCTCAATTGTCTTTCCTTGTTCCTATCTTCTATACTGTATGTTGCCCTTTTTTTGTTTTCAAACTTTCATTTTATTTAGCAATAATGGCTGTTTTATTGCTCTCCATATTTTTTCTCAATAAAAATAAATAGTTGTAATTATGCTGCTAGTATGTTCTTTTTTAGGAAATTACCCATCTTAAGTTGCTTTTCTGATCAGTTTTTTTCTGCTCTGGTGTTATTATGCTAACTTTAATAACTTTTACTTTTTTGAAATCTATGTTCAACTTCACTGTTTTTCTTAAAATCATGAATTTTACTCTTGTGTAGCAAATAGAACAAATTAGGATTTTCAATGGCTGTTTGTGAACAAAAGTATTAATGCATTCCATTTTTTCATATAAAGTTTATGCTTTTACAACCATACATTTCTGGAAGTATCAGTCAGAAAAAAATTATTTATATTTTAATTCCATCTAAAGTCCAGTATGTGATTTTTAAAATACATATGTACTCTATTATAAAAATCTATTGACTTCTACAATTGCTGACTGTTCATATTGAAGAAATCTATTATTCATGTCTGTATCAAATGTATTATTTTTTAATCTCCAAGATACTTCAATGTTTGCATACTCATTTTCTGGGCAAAAATACAGTTTTTAATAAGGAAGCTAAGCTAAATCATTCTATCTCACCAAATTTCTCTCCCATTTGCGTGTAGACTTTGTGGCTTTGAACCATTCTATGATGAAAGAGGAGATCAGTATATGTTCAAGAGGATTCTCAACTGCGAATATGATTTTGTTTCTCCCTGGTGGGATGATGTATCTCTGAATGCCAAGGATTTGGTAAGTTCAATAAATTTTTTAACATTTGAGTGGTGAAGTCACCTGCCTTTCAATTCCTTTTAATATTGGTGTAATTGAACATATAGCATTTACTTTATACTCTCTACATAGTAAGGGAAGGAGGCACAAACCACTTCACAACTAAGCAAAGTTTGTAACCGTTCTAGTAAATAACTGAGAGTTAAAAAAAAATTTATCTTCCTCTTGGCTTTTCAATAAGACTTTTATTCATACAGAGAATTTACAGAATATTACAAGGAAAAAGGCTGTGTGATTTTTACTTTCACTTAGAGCACTCCTATATTTTCCCACTATTTTTTCTGCCATTGATTAATGAGGGAAAGTTGGACAAATGGCCAAACAGCTGTCTAGTCTACATAATTTCCCTTCTATGCTTGCCCCGGGTAGCATTTTAAAAGAAGTCTTGAAAGAGGGCAAAGGAACAAGCATCTCCGTCCTGATTTCTTCATCATGCTTGAATTTCAGAGCATGCACTGATAGCTTTGGTATTTTGAATATCCGTATTGCAAAATGTCATCCATTATTATGATTATAAATTAGTAGCCATAATGTATACAGAAACATGAAGGGCAGGTATATAATATCTGCAGTGGAAAAAAGGGATCTCATATATGGTTTTCATTTTTTCAGCACTGACAACTTTGAGGTTTTTAAAATAACATCATAATATTTTGATTTGCCACTCCATCCCAATTACCTCTGATGGGGAAGGAAGTTGAAAGTTTAAATTCTGCTTCAGCTTTTCCAGTTTATTGCAGCTAGAACTAACAGCTTGGTCATTTGTCAGAAAAATATGAAGCATGAGATCTGCTGGATACATCAGTCCTTAGATTAGAACCTATGGAAACAATAAATATTCAAGGAATTGAATATTTTTTGTTAACCTTATCTTTTCCATGTTATGCAGGTTAGGAAGCTAATTGTGCTTGACCCTAAAAAACGCCTTACCACTTTCCAAGCTTTACAGCATCCTTGGGTCACAGGAAAGGCAGCCAATTTTATTCATATGGATACAGCTCAAAAGAAACTCCAAGAATTCAATGCTCGACGTAAACTGAAGGTATATATCTGAAGGGGGGGGAAGGTTTTAAATAGTTTTTTTTAAATGACATGCACTGAAAGTTTTTATTTTTGTAAACATGTCATAATGTTGACAGCAACATATGCATATTCCAGAAACAGAAACTCCCCAATTACATTGAGATGAATCCAACATTAACCATACTTGGATAAAAGATTCTGGCTGCAGAAGGCTTCTAAACTATAAGGACATTTCTGCTATTGTATGGATGTTGAACCCTGTATAGGGAATATCAGTATAGGTGCTGCCAGCATGTTCACGTGATACTTATTCATGTTTAATGTCAAATGTGCCATAGCTAATAGCTTGCATATATTCACTGAGTTTGTGTAGTTGAGTGAAACATGTTTACAATCCTGACTTATAATAAGTTCAGTGTTTAAATTCATGCCATATAGCAATAGCACTTAGATTTATATACTGCTTCATAGTGCTTTATAGCCCTCTTTAAGTGGTTTATAGAGTCATCATTTTGCCTTCAACACTCTGGGTCTTCGTTTTTACCGATCTCGAAATGATGGAAGGCTGAGCCAGTGAGAATTGAATTGATGGCAGTTGGCAGAATTAGGCTGCAATACTGCATTCTAACCACTGCGCAACCACAGCTCATAGTTTGTAGCTATTATCATAAATCAGAAAATATATTCATGCTTTGTGATGCCTTATATTGATTTTTTTTAATGGCCAGAAATATCATCTAGTGTTTGGATAATAGACTTACAAGTGTAAGTGTAAACCAGCTGCAGATAGCTAGTTTGAAAATTGCTCTGGGAATTTGCAGTAGAGTATATGGGATGCACAGGGCATTTGCATTAATACATGTGCTAGTTAGCCAAATATAGTTAAATGTGAATGCAAATGAGTTCAAACTTTGACAACAGATCTTTTTAAAAAGCAGAATTTTTTCTAGAAACATTTTAGCATGTTTCTGTCACCTTGGCTATCTTCTAGAAAATTAAGGTGTAGTCAGTACTTTGGGATACATATTTTAAAAGTCCAAGAGCTCGTCTTAATTAGTTTAAAAATAATAATAGTGGATTATATTTTAAGAAATATGTCCACTAATTTCCTAATATCAAGACAGAAAGGAGAGGCAATGCTGGTCTGTATTAGTTTAACTTTTTATTTTGACAATTATTTTTTTTGTTACAACCATAGTATTTTCAGAACCAGCTCTGAACTGATGGTGGGATAGTGTTATGGTAGCTCTCCTTTGTCCAGTGTCAGTTCCAATAGGTACTGGTCGGAAGAAAGGTACTGGTCGGGAGAAAGAGGTTCAACCCCACAGCCTCTGCTTTGTGTGGGTTGCTTATGGCTCCATCTTCTTCCATCTTTTGTTTTACCTCTATATGAAGTCCATGGGTAAGTCACTGACTGGCATGGGGCCAAGACTCATCAGACTGCTGTTAATATATAGTTGTATATCTCTGGTCCAGCTCATAAAATAATTCTGCCCCATGCTTTCCCCAATACAGGCATTTGGATGAGAAATAGGCTTTGGCTCAACCCAAACAAGATCAAATAGCAGTGAATTTGGGGGGCCTGGGATTTGGATCAAGGAATTTTCTATCTATGATTCCAGTAGATTAAGAACTGGGGGAAAGGGAGTGACAGTCCAAGGCAGGCTAAAGGGAGTGCTTAGCTACCATGAATGTATGTATTTCAGTCCATAGGGTGAAATCAGTTACTTCTGAGATCTCGAGGAAGCTTACAAATCTTGGGTTAACTGTCTGCAATTTCTGAGAAGTTATAGAAGATGGGCAAGGTGCCCGAGAATTGAAGAAAGCCAAATGCTGTCCATATTGTTTGAAAAGATGACTCATGTAAAAGCAGGTCACTCGGCTTAATGCTGATACTAGGCAAAATCTAGAACAAATTGTTAAGCAATCAGTGTGTGAAACTTTAGAGAGAAAAATACATTACTTAGCAGGAGCCCACAATAGAATGAGCTGTAGTAACTGTCCTGACTTCACTTGTTTGATATACTGAGCAGTTTAATTATTCAGGTGGACATAAAGTACCTCAACTTTAGCAAGACATTTGACAAAGGCTACTCTTGAGAACCCAGTAGAAAAGATGGCAAAATATATATTGGACTATATACCGTTTGATGAATATAGAGCTAGTTGCAGAATTGTACCCAGTAAGCATACTTTAGTGACTCCATGTTAGTCTGGAAGAAGATGTATTTATTTATTTTTATTTATTTATTTGATTTGTCAATTGCTTACAAGATAATAGGTATAAGTATAAACATAGTTATGAATACATGAAATGGATACATATAAGAAAAATAAAAAGAAACAATAGGACAGGGATGATAGGCACGTTGGTGCGCTTATGCACACCCCCTACAGATCTCTTAGGAAAGGGGTGAGGTCAATAGTAGACAGTCTAAGGTTAAAGTTTTTGGGATTTGGGGAAGAAACCACAGAGTCAGGTAGAGTATTTCAGACATTGACTACTCTGTTCCTGAAGTTGTATTTCCTTCAATCAAGTTTGGTGCAGTTAACCTTGAGTTTGTATCTATTGTGTGCTCTTGTATTGTTATGGTTGAAGCTGAAGTATTCATTGACAGGTAGGACATTGCAATGTATGATTTTATATACTATACTTGGATCGGACCGAAGGTGAGTTCTAGGTTTTCTAGGTCTAGAATTTCAAGTCTGGTGGCAATAAGGTATTCTGCAATGAGTAGAACTCTTCTTGTTAAATATTTCTGGACTTTCTCAACTGTGTTAATATCAGATATGTAATGTGGTTCCAGACTGATGAGCTATATTCAAGTATTAGTCTAGCAAATGTTTTGTATGCTCTAGTTAGTAGTGTGATATTACCAGAGAAAAAGCTATGTAGGATTAGATTAACAACTTTTAATGCCATTTTGGCTGTGTAGTTACAGTGGGCTCCAGCACTTAGATCATTAGAGATGAGTACTCCAAGGTCCTTGACAGAGTTTGGATCATCAACAAGGTCTTGACTATTCAGCTTGTATTTTATTTTCTGATTTTTTTTGCCAATATGTAAGACAGAGCATTTGTTTATTGAGATTTGAAATTGCCATTTGTTTGATCATTCTGATACATAGTCAAGGTCTTTTTGAAGGGTAGCAGTATTGTCTGTGGTGTTGAATGGCTTTACATCAGCGAAGAGAATGTAGTTGCTCTTAATATGATCACAGAGGTCATTTATGTAGTGTATGAAGAGAATTGGTCCTAGAACACTGCCTTGGGGGACACCACTGTTGACATGTACAGAATTTGATAGGACGCTCCCAATTTTGAACATTTGTTGTCTGTTTGACAGGAATGCATCTACCCAGTTATGCAGGTGTCCAAAGATAATATAAGATTTTAGTTTTAGTAATAGTTTGTCATGTACCACTGAATCAAAGGCTTTACAGAAGTCTATGTAGATTGCGTCTATTGCTTTGCCCTGATCAAGTTGTGTAGTCCATATGTTTTTGACTGCATCTCAAACAATCCATCTGTTAAAATACTGAAGTTTGCTGATGACACAACAGTGATTGGTCTCATTCGAGACGACAATGAATCTGCATACAGACAGGAGGTTATACAACTTGCCTCATGGTGTAACCGGAACAATCTGGAACTGGTCTCACTCAAAACCATAGAAATGGTGGTAGACTTTAGAAAAAACCCTCCCATACTACCACCTCTTACCATACTAGACAAAACAGTATCAACAGTAGAGACTTTCAAATTTCTAGGTTCTACTATATCACATGACCTAAAATGGACACCTAACATCAAAAACATCATCATTGTTTAATGTGATAATTGATGCATTCAGTCTTTATCTGGTGGCATAAATTTTTGTATCGGCTTTTGAATTTGGCAATGTGACCATTTTTTTCCACCAAAGTGATCACTTTTTAGATTGAAGCTTCCTTATTGTTATGGGTCATCTGTTTTTTCTGGTTTGGGGAGTTGTTATTGGTACATATAGTTTGATAACTCTTTTGACTTCAAGTAAAAATATGTTGTAATGGTCTTCAACAGTATTGCATCCAGTGAATAGTAAAAATATGTTGTAATGGTCTTCAACAGTATTGTATCCAGTGAATAGAAATTTCTGGAAAGATCTTTGTTGCTAAGTAGGGTAATGAACATAATCATGAAAGCCAGTCAAAGCAGTTGTTTAGATTTTATTACACATAGCATCATTAAGGCATAATTACTCTTGACTTTCTCAATTTTTTGAGATCGTTTTTTTGGTAACAATCCAGCTCCCTCCTGTAAGAACTTTGCTTCATCCTTCATCCCATGCTCTGTTAAATATTACACCACAACTTCTGTACTATTTAATATTTTTGTAGATGACTTGGATGAATAGTTAGAAAATATGATTGACACATTTGTAGATAACAAAAAGTTAGGATTAACAAACCATTGCTATTTGAAAAACTCTTGAAAAGTTGGAATAATGGGCAGAAACCAGCAACATGAATGTCTACAAATGCAAAGTCCTCCCTTTGGGTAGGCAGAATCAAAGGCATGAGTATAAGATGGGAGAAGTCCATACCTGACAGAGACACTTGCAAAACATCTGGCAGATGTGTTGGATCATGATCTGCACAGTTAGCAGTGTGATGCGGTGTTAATAGAAGTATAGTGTTAAAAGTATAGTGTCAGAAAGCATTGTTCCTTTCTATTCTGCACTGGTTAGACTATACCTGAAATATTAGGTCCAATTCTAAGTGTCATATTTTAGGAATTTGATAAACAGGACCATGTCCCAAAGAAAACAGTTAAGAAACTTGGAAGGAAACATTTATAAGGAATGATTAAAGGTGCTGGATATATGTATAATAACCCCCAAACTTTAACCTCAAACTATCCACTATTGACCTCACCCCATTCCTAAGAGGTCTGTAAGGGGCATGCATAAGTACACAATCGTGCCTCCTGTCCCTGTCCTTTTGTCCCCATTTATTCGTACCTATTTCCTGTATTCTTACACATGTTTATACTCATATCTATTATCTTGTAAGCGATTGACATATCAAATAAATAAAAATAAAATATTTAGTCTGGAGGAGAGAGCAGAGAAACATAATAACTTTCTTCAAATTCTTGAACAGCACTCATATTAAAAATGATACTGATTTGTTCAAAGTTGTCCCAGAAGACAGCTCAAGGATTAATGATCCTAAATTACAAGGAGCCCCATTTCAATTAGACATTAGAAAAAATGGTAACAGACTTCCTTGGGAGAAAGTGAATTTGTCTTCATTGAAGGTGTTTAAACAGAGACTAAATGCTTTCTATCAGGAACGCTGTATTGATGGATTCCTGACTCAGCCTACACTCAATTAATACACTCAATTAATTCCATCCACTCTTTCCATTCTGTAGGTCTATGAAATAATTTCATTGTAATATACAGTGGAATATAGAAAGTTTCTGCTCGGGCAGACTTACAGATTGGGGCAAACCCTTTTTATGATCTCAATAAATGCACAATGGAAAATAAAATTAAGGTGGAGGGGAGGTTTTTTTCAATGGTACCTCAGTAAAGTTAGGCTTGAAAGTATAATGCACTGGGTCATATTAGAGATGTCAAAGGAGGCAATATTACTTTGCAAACTGCTCCAAATGCCCTAAATTACACACATTCTGCACAATTTAATTTAAAGTGGAGAGACAGTAAGAATTGTCCTGCAATCACCTGTTCTGATTACAGCAAGCTATAAAAGTGTTGAGTTATGAGCTAATTGTCACTTATTTCTCGATCCTTATGCTCTGTAGATATGTTGAGACTCATTCCCTAAATGGTATAATTCTTTTGGGATTTTGGGAGATAAAAGTCCAAATGTATTACAATAAGGAGCCCTGGTGGTGCAGTGGTTAAGTGCAGTATTGGCAAACTCTGCTCACAGTCTGAAGATTGATCCTGATGGGGCTCAAGGTTGACTCAGCCTTCCAAGGTTGGTAAAATGAGGACCCAGATTGTTGGGGAAATGTACAAATATGCTTTACAATATGCTTATATTGTAAACCACCCAGAGAATGCTGCAAAATGCTATGGTGTGGAATGTAAATCTAAATGCTCTTGCTCTTGCTATAAGAGGAGGACATACAAAGATGGAGACTTTATCACATATTACATACTATATGAGAAAATCTGTGACTTAGCTTCATTAAGACTATTTCATAATTTTTTATGTATAAGTGAATGAACTACTTTGCATTCAGCGCAACCAAACTATACCATACATATGATTTCTCTTTTATCTTAAAAAAAAATCAGGCTGCAGTGAAAGCTGTTGTTGCATCAACTCGTCTTGGAAGTGCAAGCTGCCATAGCAGCCATGACAGCAATAAGCTCAGTGAAAACCAGCTTGCAAGCTCAGAAGATGGTACAGAAGAAAAAGAGACATCAATATGCCACATAATTCAGGAAAGGGGCATTCAGGAACAAGGATCTGAAGGAGGAGAGCTGTAAACCTTGCAGTGTCTTCTTCTAAGCAAAGACCTCCCATTTCATGCACCAGCCAAATTACCATTCAACAAGAATGAATTAGGGATGACTTTGCTTTCAGGTGTAAAGTCCAACTGTAGCTGGTGACCTGCCTGAACTTTAATGCATGTGATTGCTTCTGAAAAACAGTAAAGTCTTTTATTGGCATGCCGTGGATAAAGTGATGTTTACAATAATGCCAACAGGTGAATTGGAGAATAGGAAGTATGCACAAATCTTATGAGCAACACAAATAAGTAATGTAGAATGTTTATAAGATAATATATACAATGCAGGATGGTTATTGCTTACACAAGAAAGGCATTCTGTAGCAATCATGACATTTTTCCAATATGCTTCCTTTCAAATTTGTAATTATCCAGTAGGCACAAGGATCCACCAAGTGTTTTTTTTAAAAGCCTATGAAAGTGAATGCTGCAAAGATTTATTAACAACATCTTAAAAATTATTTATAATGGAAAACTTAGAGATTTATATGCAAAAACATTTTTTTTCTTTTGAAAAATTGAGAAGTGATTGGAATGACTAAAAGATCTTGATGCTGATGTTTAGAATGCCTTACCTCTGTTGATAACCATTTCTATATAGTCTTAATTTATAGCTGCCATTTGGCATTTCAGAATTAAATATTCCCTTGGCAGAACCAAATTCCTGTAAGAGTTGCACACATCCCAAGAGGGTAAAGAAAAGATGTTGCAGAAAACTTAGAATCAGTCATTATGAAATTGTACCCTCGTTTATAGAAAATTGGGAATATTTATCTGAAATTTTAGAATTATACTGCAAGAAGGATGTATGGTATCCAGAAAGAGAATACACAACATACTGTAGAAATACTTACACGGTAGGTAATGCAGGGACTTTCTGCAGTCAGAGGATGTGTGAATGCGGTGCCTTGTCAGTATACAATCTTTACCAAATATAGTTTATGTGAGTTGAACTATCAGTAGAATGGCTTTTTGACAACAAACTTTTCTTTGTAATTCAAACATCTGAATTCCTTAATACAAAAAAATTTACAAAGAGATGACAGTTATCCTAAAAGCCCAGTTCTATATATTTCTACTCAGAAATAAGTCCGAAAGAGTTAATAGTATATATTCTGTGATAATTGGTATAGTTTTAGAATTTCAATCTCCCACAAACTAATTAAAAGTGTATAATTACAGTCTTATTTGCTTTTTAGTACACACACAATAATATATGTTCAATGATTTTTTCTTTTCTTAATTATGCTTTCAGCAGCATTGTCCATCAGTGGAACTGCAATTATTAGTAAACCAAAAGCATGTTCCGAAGCAAAGGGAATGCATTATTTTAACTTTTTATTATATTAAAATGAAGGGTAAATGAACATTATTTGTGTGAGGCTAAATATGATAGAATCATGGTCTAGTACAAAATAGCATATGTTTGTTTCTGCAGTAAATATTATATATGTTTTTCTAAAATATACAATGTTATTCTGAATGCATGAATAAGACTTGAGAAATAATTGTTTCACAGAGGGAATAATTGGAGCAACCACAAGGAATCATTGCAAGATCATATTCTTATGAGTTGAAAAAGGTGGCTTAATATCTGCATGGACAACTACATATCTTGCCGGGAGTAAATGATTTAGACAGTAAATTAATAACAACTATAATAAACCTCCAGCAATATCTAAAGAATTTCATGTATATGAAGAAAGCACACACACGTGCGTGCGTGCGCACGCACGCATACACACACACACACACATACTCTTTTGGTGGACTGCATTCTCTGAACTCAAAATAATCTCTCTTATTCACATGCTGAATGATATATACAAATTCCCTAAGCCTGTGGAAATCTGTGTAGATATTCAAACCATCAGATCATAGCTTCTAGATGTAGTTAAATGCATGCCCCATTGAAATGAATCAATTAATTACTTTTGTAGTTTTCATCATGATTTGCATTGATGGTTTAGATAGCATGAATATAAGGTTATTATTTTCATGAATTTGCTTTCATTAATTTTGCTATATGAATGTATCTGTGTGTTTTAGTCCCAGAAATTGTGGAAATACAGGGTATGTGGTAATTTATTTGTTATTATAAGATTATGCTGCACATTTTCCACTGAGATTCTTCTATAAAATTAGTATTTTATGAAACATACAAGTAGACTTCATTTAGCAATTGTTCTCAATTTCAACAGTGATGAAAAAGTAATTTTATGACCAGTTCTTGCATTTACGATATTAATAGATCTGTAAAGAAAAGGAAAGTTGAAGTAATTTGATAAACTCAGTTTAATTTAGCATCTCCTTTGCTTAATTACCGAGTTGGCAGTCCCAATTGTGGTCACTAAATAATTACATTTCATTTAAAATTGTCTACAAAATGCCTCTTAGTATCAGCATTTTAGTACCAAGGAATCTAAGTTAGGTGTTACTGAGACAAGTCCAACTCCAATTCACTTTTTAGTAAAAAGTCAGCAGTCTCCTTGAGCCCATCTAATCAACTTTATTTTCTTCATGTGATCAAGTACCATGTTTTTTCTAGCCTTTTTCCGTCTTGTATCACATGCTCAGAATACAATATGTTAATTTTTTTCTTTGCAGTCGGTTGTCTTAAGGGAAAGATCAGCTTTCATCAGCTTTCATTTGGAACAGGAACGGTGGATGTTTAAGTAACATTCCCAAAATTTTAAACTTAAAGGATTGTACTTCAATTTTTCTCAATATTCAGTGATATAATGCCTTTGAAAAGACCAGTATTTAAACTATTCTGTTTAATTGTTCATTTTTTCCTATAACTTCTTTCTTACTAGGAATAATCCTCCTTTTTACTTTTCTAGAACATTGTCCATTTTTATCTAGAGCAGTGTTTCTTAAACTGTTTTTCCCCTCAAAGTACCCTTTCCTACTTTTAAAAAATTATGGGGGACCCAAAAGAGTTTTTGTTTATATGAGTTATGTTTATCATTATTTAGGATATTAAAAATTAAAATTGAACATTTGTTATCGCAACCACTTCTCAAGATTGTCTGATGGGATTTAAATATTGGATTATTTTTCAACATAGCCTGATAAATATTTTGCAGACCTGAGAAGGGTCTTGAGGTATGCCCAGGGGTCCTAGGATCACCCTTTAAGAAATACTGATCGAGAGTAATATTTACTTCAAGAAAACAAAACCATCAAGCCTTCACTTTTTCATTTCCATGCAAGTAGATATTATTTTGGTAGTCTTAATATTTAATATTCATATTGATTTTTAATTTTCCATTTTAACATGCACAATAATTATAATTCTTTATCTTTGATTGATAAAATGGTGTCATAAGAATTTCTCAAAGCATTAGTATTTTTGCCGATTTCAACATTAAAATCCTGGAATCTGCCATTCTTAAAATACATTGGTCGTATAAATTATATGCAAGAGAGAATATATATCCTTTTGTTGCTCGTTTTCCTATTCCAAATCACTCTGTTTCACCAAATTTAAAGCTTCTATAGTACATTCTATATGATTTACATAGTGAAAGACTTTACTCAACGAAGCAAGGATAAATTTCTTCAATTTTTTGCTCTCCATTATCTCTTTTATATTAGCTGTTTGTTCCCCTGTCCCTCTGCCTTTCCACAAATCTGCCTTAGTAGTTTGGCATTTCTGTCTTCCCGTACAGCTTTATTCTTTAGCTAATACAGGTATATAAGTCTCTAATCCATAGTCTTGTCCCACATTTGCTGACCCAGAATCTTACACAATATCTATTTCCTGACCTGCGTACTTCAATTTTAAGTAGAATTCTTGAATATATTCCCACTACAAGTGAATCTGTCATTCTATATTCCTCCCCTAAAGAGTTTCAATAATTTTTCCATCCTTCTTTTAAGCACGCTTGCCTCAATTTTCTATCTTCTATGACTTCCTTAGTTGAAAATGTTCTTACAATTCTTTGATCTTATAAAAAATAACTCTTATTTTTCTTTTTTTTAATTGGTATTTCTGAATGGTGTTCTCATTTTTTCAATTGCCCCTTGTCCTATTTCATTTAACTTTGTTATTCTGTGTTTATTTATCTTTCTTGCTAACCAAGATCTTAATTCCCTATCTTTTTTTAAAACTATCGATTGCTTCAGTGGTGGGATTCAAAAATTTTTACTACCAGTTCTATGGACGTGGCTTGGTGGACATGACAGGGGAAGGATACTGTAAAATCTCCAGTCAGAGGTGGTATTTGCCGGTTCTCCAAACTACTCAAAATTTTGGTTACCGGTTCTCCAGAACTGGCCAGAACCTGCTGAATACCACCTCTGGATTGCTTGTTCTACAAATAGTTGGATCTTTTCTTCTTTAAAATGCTGGTTTTGCTTTTCCTGCTTTGGTACAAACCACAGGTCAAAAGTTTGAATGCTTCACTTTCATTAAATGGTTTATTTTAAAAAATATACATTTATAATGTATTAAACCTAATATATACAACTAATCTAATTTATGCCTAATAACATATGTATAAGTGATAATGATGTAGCTCTAAGTGAAAAGGAACAATATTTAATAAACTAACAAGTTTTCCCTTTTCCTTATGTTAATTATCCACTTTTTCCAACAATAAAATATTATTGCAACAGTTTTTTATTTAACTCACACATTTCATAACTAGGATTCTGCTCCTCTTATTTAGGGCTTTGTGTCCTTTACACTTAGCCCTGTATTATCCTTCAACCCCAGCCCCTACACCTTGGTAGGTGCCACTAAAATTTGAAGTAGTTTTGTAATTTTTCTATTTTATTGAATTGCTTCTTTGACTCTATCTGTTTATAAGATGCAGAAAACAATTACTTGTTGGTGGCTGGCTATAGCTGGTCTGCATCTTTGAAAGGCTATAAGCTACTCCTTTCTCAACTGTAGAAGATACTGGGTCTCTTTGGTTGCTCCAATTGTTTTAGTTTCACCATTTCAAGACACAGCTGGCTGCTTTAACTCTCTAACACTCTTGCCTTTCTCTCTTCCACTGACAGCCACACCTGTGCCTTCAGTGTTCCTCTTTTATCTCCATGCAATACAGGAGTTGGTCATTACTTCCTTGAAGTCCCAGGGGCACAATCCATAAAAAAGGAAAATTCAGGTCAGCAGCTTTCAATTTTTCCTGCCACATTCCTTTTCCCTTTAATTGAGGGTTCCTTTACCTATTGAGCTTGTTATCTTTGTTAGCTGTTTGACAAGAAGCTTCATACCATAGCATGATATATAGTCTGCTTGGAGGTTGCTTTTTCCACCTTGATACTAAATGGTAAACTTTTAAGGTTTATGCTGGTCAGTGATGATTTGAAAATTTCATTCCCATAGAAAGACTTTAAGCTCCTCCTAGAGCCATCATAGTGCCAAGGCCCTTTTTCCGATGGTGTTATATGTTTGCTGTTTTGGTGCCAGTTTTTCAGCCAAGTCTATGACAAGGTGATCTCCATTATATAGTTCTGTACTAGGGCTACTCCTAGTCTTATTCTGTTTGTATCAATGAACACTCTAAAGGGTCTATCAAAGTTGATTCTGCATAGAGCAGGCTTGCTGCATAAGGCACTTTCAAATTCTTAAAATCTTGTTCACATTTAAGAGTCCAATGCATTTTATTGGGTTTTGTCTTCCATATAAGGCCTATAAAAGCTTGAGCTGAGCTGTGAAATGGGGAATTATAGCCTATTAAACGTAAAAATGACTTGACTTCCTTTTTGGTTTGGGGTCAATCTTTTTCTCTAAGGTTGCTAATTTTTACATATTTTGTTTTATTTTTTCATTTCCTACTGTGTCTAAATACTAACCTATGTAAACCCAATTGATATTTATAGCCACACCTTCTTTAAGCAAGTTATGACTTTTTAAAATTATTTCTCCCAGATTTTGCTTGATATGACTATCTCATTAAATACATTCCACACTAACTACCTCATCCTGTAAGTAAGTATTTTATTCATTAGCTTTTGGAGGGTTGTGGGCACCCCATGCAATCCTAAAGACATGTGTGACTTGATAAAGACCTTGAGGGATAGCAAGTACCATTTTTATAGATTTCTTTCCTAATAGAATCTGTCAATAACCCTTCAGGTCAATTTTTGAGAGATATCTAGCATTTCCCAATTGGTCTGTTAATTCATCTGTAGTTACAATATATGGCAGAGGGTAACTGTCAAAATTATCACTGTGTATTTCTGGCTTTAGACACTTTCTACCTAAATTTGCTAAATATGCCCCAAATTCTCTAGCTCCTTGTAGATCATAGAGATACTGTCAAGATTTCATTTGGTAACCTCGTATCTAAACAATACACCTTCTTTAATTCTATTGAGATCAACAACCTCTTGAGCAGAAAGTTCTATATATGTTCTTAATATCTTTGCAATCATTATTTACAATGTTTGAATGTATTGCAGTGAGTTACAAGTGGCCAAATTAGGAATAGGTGGTCCAATATTCCTAATTTGGCCACTTGATACTCACTGCAACACATTTAAACATTGTAAATAATGATTCATTATTCTCTTCTTGGTTATTTAGGAATCTTAGATCCTTAAATACTTTAATCTCTTGTTTTGAATAAATGGTAAGGAAAGAGAGGGAGTGACTGGAGGAATGTGTGTTCCTTCCAAAAGGACAATTAGCTCCCTAAATTCCTCTCTTCTGGTCTCTCTACTCAGCTTTTTCCTTTCAGATCTCTTTGGTCAGTCACTTTTCAAATTATCCTCAAACTCTCTCTCCACTTCCCCTCTTTTAAATAGGTGAATGTTTTCCTCCTCCTTTCTGAGTAATTATCTTCTTCCTTCCTTCTGCTGCCTAAGTATTTCCCTCATAATTTCCACCCATGGATCTGGGGAGACTGTTCACTCAAGAACTTCTACAAGTGGGGTGGATCTGTCTTGGCTCTTATTTCTTTTCCTCCTCCATATTTAACTGGAGAGAGAGAGTATTTCTTTCATATGCTGGAGTGCTGTGGTCTCTCTAGGTTTAAATTATCTCTTGGTCTTTTGTTTCATTTAGTATTTTGGTCTGGTGTTTTTTTTCCACCCAATATTGGACCATCCCGTGGCAGCTACTAATTGTGAAAGGATTCCTAATTTTTTAACACTCTGTCATTTAATTTTGTTACCTTTAACACATATATTATGATCTGTTCATATTCCCACTATTCTCATTAAAAGTATCTTGGCTGACTGATTTTTATTTATTTATTTTTTAAATTAAATGTCCTATTATTTGCCAGTTTCATTAATTTCATTCTGATACTGTTCATCTGGTGACATCCATTTATAGACATCCATTCATGTTGCTTGAAGGAGCTGTTGAAGAGTCATATTCTTAGAATTGATCTACTTCTGCATTATTAAATTTGTCTAATCCTTATCTTATATATTTCCAAATCCCACCATTTCTCCCAGCATTTCAAGCTTATTAGCAGTAGCATGTCATTTCTTGATCTAGTATTTCTTGCAATTTACCATAAAATTTGATACAATAATTTTTCCCCATTGCATCTCTAGTAGGTACATACATTGATATAACATTGATATTTACTGGTTACCCATTAAATTCAATAAATAAATATATTCCTTATTATGTTTCTCATATTCCATGTCCTGATTGCATATGTTTTGTAAAACAAGAAATTCATTTTTTTTCATAATGATAGTATCAATGACACTCTTTGCAGTTTTGGTCCAGCTGCATCAATGTTCTAGATCTAGTTATGGAAGTTTTGTTCAATAACTAGAGAAGACTTTTCCAGATTGGGATTAAGATGGGGGCTCACACCTGTTTCCAAATATATTTATATGATTCAGCAAGTTATAGGGCTTTTTGCCAAAAGTGCATCCATCAAATGCCATCAAATTATTGGTCATCAGATTGATGGAACTGACAAGATTGTCTTAATTATTGTTCTACTAAGGAGGCAAAGAAAAAAATAATGTATTTTTTGTCTCTTCTGAAGAAGTGGTACAGGTGAAACTCGAAAAATTAGAATATCATGCAAAAGTTCATTTATTTTAGTAATACAATTTAAAAGGTGAAACTAATATATGAGATAGACTCATTATATGCAAAGCAAGATAGTTCAAGCCGTGATTTGTCATAATTGTGATGATTATGGCTTACAGCTCATGAAAACCCCAAATCCACAATCTCAGAAAATTAGAATATTACATGCAATCAATAAAACAAGGATTGTACATAGAACAATATCGGACCTCTGAAAAGTATAAGCATGCATATGTACTCAGTACTTGGTTTGGGCCCCTTTTGCAGTAATTACTGCCTCAATGCAGCGTGGCATGGAAGTTATCAGCCTGTGGCACTGCTGAGGTATTATGGAAGACCAGGATGCTTCAATAGCGGCCTTCAGCTCTTCTGCGTTGTTCGGTCTCATGTCTCTGATCTTTCTCTTGGCAATGCCCCATAGATTCTCTATGGGATTCAGGTCAGGTGAGTTTTCTGGCCAATCAAGCACAGTAATCCCATGGTCATTGAACCAGGTTTTGGTGCTTTGGGCAGTGTGGTCAGGTGCCAAGTCCTGCTGGAAAATGAAGTCAGCATCCCCATACAGCTCGTCTGCAGAAGGAAGCATGAAGTGCTCCAAAATCTCCTGGTAGATGGCTGCGTTGACCCTGGACTTAATGAAGCACAGTGGACCAACGCCAGCAGATGACATGGCTCCCCAAATCAACACAGACTGTGGAAACTTCACACTGGACTGCATCTTGCAGTGTGTGCCTCTCCATTCTTCCTCCAGACTCTGGGCCCTTGGTTTCTAAATGAGATGCAAAAATTGCTCTCATCAGAAAAGAGGACTTTGGACCACTGTTTTTCTTTAGCCCAGGCAAGACGCTTCTGATGTTGTTTGTTGTTCAGAGCGGCTTGACAAGAGGAATACGACATTTGAAGCCCATGTCCAGGATCTTTCTGTCTGTGGTGGCTCTTGATGCACTGACTCCAGCCTCAGTCCACTCCTTGTGAAAATCCCCAACACTTTTGAATGGCTTTTTCCTGACAATCCTCTCCAGGCTGCAGTCATTCCTGCTACTTGTGCACCTTTTTCTTCCACACTTTTCCCTTCCACATAACTTTCCATTAATGTGCTTCGATACAGCACTTCGGGAACATCCAACTTTGTTTGCAATTACCTTTTGAGGCTTTCCCTCCTTATGGAGGGTGTCAGTGATGGTTTTCTGCACAACGGTCAGGTTAGCAGTCTTTCCCAAGATTGTGATTCCTACTGAACCAGATTGAGAGACCATTTAAAGGCTCAGGAACCCTTTGCAGGTGTTATGGCTTAATTAGCTGATTAGAGTGGAACACTTTGAGCCTAGAATATTGAACATTTTCACAATATTCTAAATTTCTGAGATTGTGGATTTGGGGTTTTCATGAGCTGTAAGCCATAATCATCACAATTATGACAAATCACAGCTTGGACTATCTTGCTTTGCATGTCATGAGTCTATCTCATATATTAGTTTCACCTTTTAAGTTGCATTACTGAAATAAATGAATTTTTGCACAATATTCCAAGTTTCACCTGTATATTTTAAGGGTACTGGCAAAAGAAATAAGAGGATATGTAGACATAATCAAAAGAAACTTAATGGCTCATCTACTGGCAGTTCAGTCCAAGATGGAAAAAGAGATTCATAACTTCCAGAGACTCCATCTTAATGAATGTAATGTTAAGAGGGCTGAAGCTTTCTATAACTGTTTCCAAGATATGGTGCTGTATCTCCCCCTCTCCCCCATTCCTGCATTAAAACTCCTTATATAAATCTGTGAGATTATTGATTTTTTAAAATAATCCTTTGTTGTAAGGGGCTTGAAACTTTCCTTTTGACTTCTCAGGAACAGCAGCATTGTTTTTGCACCCGAATTTATAGCTGAAAATGGAAGGAAAGAAGAAAGGGGGAGAGAGAGAGAGAGAAAGAGAGGGAGGGATTAGGACTGCAAAAGAGTGGCAGATACAAGAAGACTGGACCATTGAGTGAGAGTGTATTGTCACTTTTTAACCTTGTTTTGCCTCTAAATATTACATCACTAAGAAGATCAATAGGGGACTTAGTGGCACCTGGATGGGCTAATCATTATATCCTCTAGAACAGGGGTGTCAAACTTGCATCGTCACAGCGTCCTCATGTGACGTATCAGGATTTTTTTCCCCTTTGCTAAATCAGGAGTGGGTGTGGCCAGCGTGTGATGCATCTGGCTGGCGGGCCATGAGTTTGACAGCCCTGCTCTAGAAAGCAATACAGAAAGCAGCAGATAAAACCTACCCCAGAACCAACAGAGGATCTAGGAAAATCTTTTGAATTCATAGAAGACATAGTGGAGCATTGGTTTTAGCAAAGAAATATATCACTGTGCACAGCAACAAACTGTGATAGATTTTCTTCATGGAGTCTGCTCTCACCAATGATCAGAATGTACAATGCTGAGTGGATTTTCCCCTGCCCCAGACACCAGTGACACAAACTTCTTATATCTGCCAATATTATGAGATGTAGCAGCAGTTTACAGTCAAGATTAGACTCATGTTTTTCAAGGAAGAGAGAGCGAGTCTGAAGATAAATCAAGAAAATTTAAAAAAAGGTATTGGCATCTACAGAAGTCTTCACAGATCAGCATTGCTTCAATGACCTGACTGAACATAATTTGCTCCTTAACTGTCAGTGCCCAAGCACAGCTGGCCTTGAATAGATTAAATTTCCTTTAGAAGATTACTATTAAATAGCTTGACATGTCCAGCTGTTTCGTGCCATGGCTGAGGAGTCCCATGCTTCTGTTTTAATGCTCACTCTTTAGATGTCAGTGTTTCTGAGCTCTGGGTGGAAATGCTCTTGGTTTGTGTAAGAGTAATTGCTAGGTTCATAGTAGAAACCATAGAGTTGGTTGATGAATACCTCTGTTGCCTCCCAGAAACAAATGGCCTGCTGTTGAATTGCCACCATTTGGTCCTTCTCATTGTCTATTGAGCATACTTGAGACTTGACCATAACACAAGGTGAACAGAATTGATTCATCTCTTGACCAAGTCGTCATTGAAAAAATAATCAAAAGAGACAAGTGTTATGGAGCCTCTCTTCCTTTCTTCAAAGCTGTTTGGAGGAGGAAGAGGTCACTCCTTAGTCCTTTCCTCTGTCAGGTGCCACATAGGGCTAGACTCTCTCCCCTCCTATTCAACATCTGCATGAAACTGCTACCTGCTAGGTAAGAGTATGTGTTGATTTGGGGTTTGGCATTATCGATATACTGTTAATGCTTGTTGTTTCTTACATTATTTGGTGTTTTGTGAACTCGGAGTCATTTGGATTTGAAATTGAAATAAACAAACAAACAAATGTAACAAATCTTACACAAATCTGAAAAGAGATGTTGCAGATTGCCTCTCCCCAGGACATGAATATGGAACAGCACATTTCCCTATCCCAGGAGCTAATCAGAAATCCTATCCAACATACTTCTGAGAGTCCAAAAGAAAAACTCTAAAGCAGCTATCTGCTTCCTGCCTGCTCCCCTCACCCATGTACTTATGTGGGACAGGCTGTCCAAACCAGAGATATTACCAGTATTGTTGAGGAACAATCACATCTATTGCTACAAATGCTATATCAAGAAGACTGACACCTCAACCAACCTAGTATGTGCCGAATAGCAAACATTCTGCTATATTTGGGGAAAAAGTTTATCTGGCAAATGTATGAAGAAGACAGATTTGGGGAGACCTTGGGAGTTCCAAAAGGAAATGGAGAAATTTTCTATTTTTGTCAGTTTTCAAGGATTCATCAAGCTACGAACTCAAAGGAAATTGTGGTATAAAAATATGCCTGTAATACCAAAGAATTTCTCAGGCTATAAATAATGTATTACAAATAGGTGGTGTGAACTTATTTTCTGAGGGAGCATGCCAATCCTTTTCACAAACAAATGGAGACTGGAGACTGATTCTGCCACCTAAGCAAACCAATGCATCACAGATCTATTAAGGATGTCCATTTCAATCTCTAAATTCATGGAGACCTAACATTAACCCTAAATGGATTTGCCACTCAATGGGATTTTCTCGTGTATTTTACAACAACAACAAAAAGTAGATAAAAAGTTCATAGCCATCCTAAGCATAATGATACATTATGAATCCATTGGAGATCCCCATTTCACTCTCCAAATTCATAATCACCTCACTCTAACCCTTAATAGGTTTGCCCTCCATTGGGATTTTACTGGGAGACTGTAGTAAGGCAGGGTCGAAAACTCAGCATCCTCCTAAGCATACCAGTGTGCTAGGAATCCATTGGCAAACTCCATTTCACTCTCAATTCAGAGAGACCTAACTAATTCTAAGTAGATTTGCCCATCAATGGGCTTTTTCCATGTAATTTACTGGGAGACATAGATAAGAAAGACTCAAAAAGTCAACACACTCCTAAGCATACTAATGCACCATGAATCTGTTTGTGATATTCATTTCATTATCCAAATTTATGGTGCTCTAAGTTAATTTTCTAACCAATGGCATTTTCCAAAGTATTATGCCATGAACCAGGATGTCTAACATATATCTAGCCATGTAGGGTGGGCTCGGAAGGTAGGAACTTTTGTAAGCATAACAATGCACTAGAATGCCATTGGTTATGTCCATTTTGCTCTCTGAATTCTTGAACGCTAAACCTAAGTGGGTTTGTCCCCCCGTGGGATTTTCCAATGCATTTTATCAGAAAACAGCACAGGCTCAAAAGGACTCTCCAATGATGGGTTATGAATATTTTGGCAATGTCCATTTTTCCATCCTAATTCAAGGAAACCTAATACGAACTGTAAGTTTGTTTTCCCGAATGAGATTTTCCAATGTATTTTACCAGGAAACAGAGAGCGCACACAAGAAAAGTCAGCACCCTTCTTTATTTACCAAAAGGATATGAATCCATTGGCGATGTCCATTTCCCAATGCAAATTCAAGGAGACTAACCCTAACCCTAAATGGTTTTTTTGCCCTATGGGATTTTCCATCTTTTTTTAATCAGGAAACATAAATAGGGCAGACTTGAAAAGTCAGTGCCCTTCTAAGCTTATCAAAGGGTTATAAATGCATTCTTGGTGTCCATATCCAGTCTGAATTCAAAGGAACCTAACCATAAAACTGAGTGGGTTATACCTCCCCATTGGGATTTTCTGATGCATTTTACCAGGAAACAAAGATAGGTACAATTAAAACGTTTGCGCCCTTCTAAGCTTAATAATGGGCTACAAATCCATTGGTGACATCCATTTTTCATCGTGAGTTGAAGGAGACCTAAGAAAACCCTAAACCCTAGGAAACATCACAGAAGAGTACACCCCCTCACAATATTTGTAAATATTGAAGTATATCTTAACAACATCTGACAACACTGAAGAAATGACAATTGGCTACAATGAAAAGTAGCGAGTATTATAGCTTGTATAACAGTGTAAATATACTGTCCCCTCAAAATTATGCAACAGACAGCCATTAATATCTAAATTGCTGGCAACAAAAATGTGTGTGTGTATATATATATAGATCTATCCTAGTCTCCCTTATTTATTATTTAAAATTATCAGCTCAAAAACCTTACACACACACACACACACACACATATATATATATGTGTGTAAGGTTTTTAAGCTGATAATTTTAAATAATAAATTACACACATGTAAAGAAAAGACAACGAAACAAATAGCTTTCTGTCGGTATGGTCTCTGGTGATGAGCCGAAAGACAGAAAAGAAAGCAGTATGCTTTCTCCCTTAATTGGGGCTTAACACCCTGTTAAGCCCCAATTAAGGGAGAAAGATACTGCTTTCTTTTCTGTCTTTCGGCTCATTACCAGAGACCATACCGACAGAAAGCTATTTGTTTCGTTGTCTTTTTGTTTTACATGTGTGTAAGGTTAAAAACCTTACACACACACACACACACACACACACACACACATATATGTACATACCCAATACACAAACCTGAGGATGGCAGATGAGATTCTGCCGAAACGTTGCTATAATAAAAGCACAAATATTAAGACATGGGAAAATACCCGAAGAAACCTAAATACCATATGTGTGTGTGTGTGTGTGTGTGTGTGTGTGTGTGTGTGTGTGTGTGTGTGTGTGTGTGTATACACACCATATATATATATATATCAATATATATATATATTGATTGGGGCTTACCAGGGTGTTGTAACACAAGTATATATACTCATTCCCCTGTATCGCTGATCTGGATGAGAACCTGTGGCTTAATGGCAATTACAACTGCATCACATGTAATAATTTCCCAGGTTCAAATCCCAGTAAGGGTATGGCTAGCTGACGAGAGCTAAGTAGCTTGAAATAGATCTATACTAGTCTCCCTTGTTTAATTATTTATCAGCTCAAAACCTAACACACACACACGCACATATATATGGTATATATATATATACATTTGATATATATATATATAGATAGATATGTTTTTGTAGATTTTCACGGGTACAGGTATATAGGTCTTGGCGTGTTCGGGTCTTTTCCCGTGTAAGATTGAGAGTATCTTGGCAATGTTTCGATGAGATTTCACTCGCCATCTTCAGTCTGGTGCTTTCAGCTTTGTGCTTGTGCGAGCAAAGCGTGATCTGAGCTGCTGTCTCCCTATATATACTGGTGGGGAGATTGGCTGTGTTGTCATTTCTTGATTGGTTGATGGAGTTGATATTTGAAGATTGGCTGGCAACATCCTGAGGTTTTGTGGTGTAACCTCCTGAGTTCCGTGATGTGATATCCTGAGCGGGTGGCTGTGATGTGATCAAAACCAAAACCCGGGACGTCACATCATAGCCACCCGCTCAGGATATCACAGCCAACAACCCAGGAGATTACAACACAAGACCCAGGATGTCAAAACAATAGAACTCAGAACGTCATCACACAGTCCATTACCCAAGTCGTTATAATACAGGAGGCTGATAGACACACAGCCAATACCTCAGCCACACGTTCTTAAGAAAAAGCCAGCCAATCTGCAAACATCAACTCCCATCAACCAATCAAGAAATGACAACACAGCCAACCTCCCCACCAGTATATATAAGGAGACAGCAGTTCAGATCACGCTTTGCTCGCACAAGCACGAAACCAAAAGCACCAGCCTGAAGATGGCGAGTGAGATCTCGTCGAAACGTTGCCAAGATACTCTCAATCTTACATGGGAAAAGACCTGAACATGCTAAGGCACTGAATTTGCCCTGAAAAATGGGTGTCCCCAAAGAATCCATAACTCTTTGGTAAGCATAGGAAGGCGCTAACTTTTCAACTCAGCCGTATCTATCATTCCTGGTGGGGAAAACCCATAGGGGAAAACCGCACAGTGTTAGGTCCCCTAAGGGGGTGCCAACTTTGTGATTGTGCCCTGTCTGTTTTCAGGTAAAATTCATGGGAAAAACCATAGGGGAAAAAAACCCTCTTAGGGTTAGGGTTAGGTCCCCTTGAACTCAGTGAATGGATGCTGCCAACGGATCTGTAGCCCATTGTAAAGTTTGGGAGGGCACAAAACTTTTACCTCTGGCCTATCTATTTTGTGGAAAAATACAGGATTCAAGGAGACCGAACCCTGTCTATATGTTTTTTTTTCCCTATGGATCTTTCCCACGTATTTTACCCAGAATCATATATAGGCCAGAAGTCGAAAATTCATATCCTAAGGTTACCAATAGGCTACGGATCAATTGGCGACATCTATTTTTCACTGTGAGTTCAAGGGGACATAACCCTAACTCTAAGTGGGTTTTTTCTCCTATTTGTTTTTCCCATGTATTTTACCAAGAAACATAGAGAAGGGCTATACTCTCCCAAGCTTAACAATGGGATACGAATCCATTGGCGACATCATTTTTCACTGCAAGTTCACATTCTCATTCTAAACTCAAGGAGGCCTAACCCTAGATTTGCCCACTCATTCAGTTTTTCCATGTATTTTACTAGGAAACATACATAGGTCAGACTCAAAAAGTCAGTTCCTTCCTAAAAGCTTACCGAAGGGCTATGTATCCATTCGTGATGTTTCTATCTCAGTCTGAATGCAAGGAAAGCTAATCCTAACCGTAACTGGGTTCCCACCCACTCGCAATTTGCATTTTCCCATAATTTCCCCAGGAAATATACATAGGTCAGACTTGAAGTCTCCTCCCTCCTAATCATACCAATTTTGCCTAACCCACTGGAGAGCAACTCCATGTAATGTTACAGTTAAGTCTCCATTAACTCACAAAGTGAAATGGACCTATGGATTCTTAGCTTAGTGGTATGATTAGGAGGATGAAGACTTTTCCAGACCTGAGGGAAAATCCATTTGGGTTAGGTCTCCAGGGATTCACAGTGAAATGTACGTCACTAACAGATTTGTGGTACATAGGAATGCTTAGGAAGTGCTGACTTTTCTAGCCTGCCTTATCTGTGTCTTCAGAGTTCTTCAGGGAACCTTCAAGATGGAGTCAGAGGCAATTCTGATAGACATGTGTTTGCATTAGAGACTTATTTTTACACCATTAATTTAGCCCTCTGGATATTCCTTTGGTTTTCCAGTGACAGCAAACAATCCCAATTCAAAGCTGTTCTTTTCAGCCTGGTTTCAGTTTTCAGGGATTTAGGAAAATGATAGCAATGCTATTAAATTCTTGCATTGTCATGTGTGAAACTGTCTTGCAGATGGAATTATGACAGTTATCATAATGGGTTTATATAGTAGCCTGCCTGACAGGAATCTCCACTGGTGAACCAGTTTATTCATTCAGTCAATGGTTGAGTCACAATGTATCCTTTCCCATCACCTAGTTGGAAAGGATTAGCTGATTAGCTGGCGACATCAGCCTTAAACAATGCCTCTGACACGAACAGGGGACCTAGCCGAACTTACAGCAGTTTGTCAGAATTGACCACATACTTTATGCTTTAGCACACATGGATGATGATATAACAAAAATGCACACGTTAATAATATATGGAGGCTTCAGATCTAAGATGCTACAATGGGAAGTGACTCAACCAATATCTTTGCCCAAGCAAAGCAAGGAAAAGAGACAAATGTCCATCACTATGGATTGGCTGAGCCATAAGAATTTGATTGAAATTATAAACACTCTTAAAACAGGCTTCCTTTGCAGTTAAAAGCACTGGTTTCATATTTAAGATAAACCAATCTATTTGTTCCATTTTAAGAAATACACAAAACGATTTTGATCTAAATACTTTAATACATAAATATAAATCATCTCTATTATAATACAGAACACAATTTGCATTTGTTCTTAAATTACAAATATCCTTCTTACATCTATTTTTTTTCTTTACCTTAAATGGAATTCTCACTTGAGCCTGCAAAGTGATTTCCAAATATCTATTTAAACTTACAAAAAAATCAGATCAATAACAGAACAGTTAGGATTATATTCTGCCAGATTGTCTTTTGAATGCTTCATAAGGAGAGAACAAACGAGGAAGCATGAAAATGCACTTTTTAATTTCTTTAAAACATAATTTTATTCCTGAAAAAAATATTGAATCAAGCCTGGATGCCATCCAGTTGTATTGACACATTCCTAAATCATACTGAATCATAATTGATTTTTCTAGATGAATCTGGAGAGCCATCAACTCACAGGAATGTTAACAGGTTGTTGACATTCATCTCATTATTTTTCCGCCAATAATAAGTGCCTTTACCCCTTAAGGGAAAACCAAGAAAGGGTGCAGTAATGGAATGTTTTCAAACTGATGGCTCTTAATGCCACCACTCAAAAGATTGATTCTGCAGGTAAATACATCATTCCCTTGGCTAAAACAAAACAAAAGTAGTGGAAAAGCATGGGAGAATTGAAACATCTAGATTCTCCTCCCTTCCTCATAAAATAGAAGCAACTTAAAACCAAATTCTTAGGTCTAGATTAGTAAAAAGTATATAAAATATATATGAACATATACAATATCAACTATGTATTCAGTCCTTTAAAAAGAAAAGTCCAATGCAAGTTTGTTCAAGTCTTGTAACTACAATCCAATGCATGTTTTCTGAGTCTCACTAAGTTCAATGGTTCTAACTGTCTAGTTTCTAGGAAGAAGAATATGGAATTGCATCATTGTTTTATTAAAGGAGACAGAAAAGAAAATATTTTGCTATAATTTCCTAAGAGAATCTGCAGAGATTCTATTGAGGGTTGAGCCGTTTCTTTGCAACCTCCTAAGCTAGAACTAACAGTTGAAAATCTAAGACAAACAAACCTTATTATTATCAACAAACAGAAAAATGATTGCTAGTAGCATTAAACTAGAAATCTGTAACCAATTTTACTTCTATTATAGAGGTACTGGAGCAAATATTAGGCTCTACAGCAGGGCTGTCAAACTTGCAGCCCGCAGGCCAGATGCATCACACGCTGGCCACACCCCTGCCCGATTTAGCAAAGGGAAAAAAAGTTCCGACGTCATGTGACGATGCCGTGATGACACAAGTTTGACCCTGCTCTACAGTATGCACATTTTTAAAAAAGCATCTTCCAGTCAAATGTAAGATACTGCATTTTGGCTTGAATATTACATTGACACAATGGCCTGCATGCATTTAATATTAATTCTGCCACCATTCATAATTCATTTAGATTAACTTCAGGTAATGTTATTATTTTTAATACTGGCATGCTATTTATAACACTTTCTGAGCCTAGATACATTTATTAGGCATTTGTTTTGATATCAAATAATGAAATATATAATGTCCCTTTCCTGAAAAAAAAGATATTCCATGCCAGGTAAACAAATACCAATCAGGTATCACATAACAAAAAAAGCCAGGTGAATTGTTTATTTAAATAACAGTTAAAGCAAGTTCATGGGGATGTGACAATGTTCTGATTTATTCCACACAATATGTGAATATAGCCCTTATGTCCAGCTGTTTGTAACAATGCAGCAGATTCTTTTACATAAATCCACAGCTGTGTGAGAAAATCTAGCACAATTGCATGCTGCTGATGTAATTTTCCCGATGCTGTACATGTAAACCAACACTATAAGAAGTGCTACAGGTGTGACGACTATAAATTGCAGTTCTTTGAGCTGCCTTTAATAAGGAGTCTGTGATTTAGAGTTGGTGTGAATATTATGAGTAGCTTTTGGATTGTGCCAGTAGCATTACTGATATTCTTTTTCACACTTGCAAGGCAAAATTAGGAAATGGAATTAATGTTAATGAAAAGATATATCACATAATAAATACTCTTTTAGGCCTAAATCTCCTATGGAGTTTCCAAACTATGCCATGATAATTTCAAAAAGTTAAAAATTATGGCATAAGAGATTAACAATATACTATTTTAATTCTTTAACAAAAACATGTTCTCCAAATTCTGGCCACAGCAAATGAATATAACGTTCATTATGAAGTAGATAGCTTATAAGATCTCTACCTGGAAGTGTCATTTTTGGATATCAACTAATAGTGTAGGGATTAAAGCTGCCAAAGCCCAACGTAAAAATAAATTAGATTCAGAAAGATCAGTATCTGGTTCAGGATTCCTCTATATTTAAGACCAAGAAATAAGTAGCAATAAATGTATCCCTGCATAACAGTGGAAGAAATAGATTCAGAATTTAAACCCTAAGGCTGCTACACCCAGAACTAGTACATTCTGTATTACTTGATCTTCTTCACTACTATAGCTTCTTACATCTGCACTAAAAACAAGTATCTATTTGAACCATATCCTTTAATCTTTTTTTTTTTGTGAGTGATGTTGTTCCATCATCATGGCTCCAGAGATCTGGGAACACATGAGGAATAAACATGGGATAGTTCATTTCCTAAAACCCATGCTTCTGTTCTTTGAATTGGAATAAGCATTGTGGTGAAACCTTACTGGCTTGATGTGTGATCACACATGAATTAAATCTGGATCACTTGGAAGCCCTTTAAAGATCAGGATATTTTATTCTATCCATGATTGAATAAGTAGAAGCTGAGGTAAAGTATTTATAGCAATTTTAGTCCCTCAGCTACGCGCTCATTCTTTAGTATCCCATATTTATATCCTCAGCTGGTGTTAGAATAACATAACAACAAGCCAAGTATGTTAGCCTATTTTCTCTTATTGAAAACCTTGCTATCTCCCTTGCCGCTATAAAGTCATGTACCACAAAAATGGATACTTGTAATATGGATACTCAGTCTTCTTATAATATATAATTTGACTACATAGTGTGTGTTTCATATTTCTATCATCAATATAGCTTTCCACTGAAATGATATTAAATGAAGAAGATAATTTAAAATGTCAGGCTTTAAATTATAGAAATCATGTATAATTTTCAAATTAGCATCTTACATACTGAATGTTTTTAAACCTAAAATCTGAAAGTACATCATGCAACAATTTTGAAAGAGATGGTAGAAATCCTCAAAAATCTTTCAAATCATTCAGCTTTTGCAGGACAGTACCAGGTTTCATTGCTTACATCACAATTCAGTTATAGCGGCCCTCAAGGCAATGATTGGGAATGCAATTTCTATTCTCACTGTACTACGGTATAAGTAGACATACACATCTGGCACCCCGATGATCTCTGATACACAACAATAGCATTTCCAAAACATATGTGCAACTATATTGTGTTGCAGTACTCCCAATATGGCAAGAACAGCTCCAAAACGTACCAATTCTGCTGCACTGAAATGTGTGCCATTTCACAGAACCAATATATTGTTCTGATAACTCTAAGTAAGTGAACTTAATCTAAGATCTTACTTGTAAAACTGCAGACTTCTTAAGTCCATAAAAACAGGTCTCTGTGTATTTGGAATAATGGCAACCGTATATTTGCATTCCTAGCACATTCAGTGCATTGAGGGGGACTATAACTGAATAGAGTCCAATAAAAGACCATAGCTTTGAGCCATGGAGTGAGAGAGAGCTTTGGAACAGAAGGAACCTAAATTATGTTTAAAACTCCAAAAATAGCAGACATTCTGCTGTAGAGATGCATAGAAGGCAATGGGAAAGAATTCCCCAACACAAATACACTGGTTTTTGTTTTCCTAACATGATGTTAGGAAACCAAATCCTTGAAATTAATACCCTGATAAAACTCTTTCCACAACTATAAAAAGTTCTGTGTTTAAGAGAATAAAATAATTCACAAAAGTCAGGTCTTAAAATTAGAACATGTGCTTTTTTTCTAACATAAACATGAATATTACAATTACAATAAACATGAATAGAACAATTATCTCAACTGAATTCTCTGAGAGTCTAATTTAAAAATAAATATATTGATCTTAAAGCTATTGTCCCTAATATGGAAAATCACAGGTTTTCATGTGAAAAAGATCATGAATGATACAGAGAATTTGTAGTTGCATTAATTATGCCTTCAGAGCTTTCCTAAGATCAGAATAAAAATTGATCAATGTACCAGCCATAGCTGTGTCTACTACTGATTGTGGGAGCATCCCACGCAGGTCTGTCTGGATAAAGCCAACTAAAAGACTATGTCTTGGATTGTCCATGAGTGGAAAGCAGAACCAGCCACAGGGATGGTTATATCCTCGAACAAAACTTGGCCTTACTTCACCGTAATCCAGGCTAATACCTATTTTAACAAACAACATCAACAACAATTATATGAGGATCTAAAGGAACATATTTTTAAAATAGCTTTTTTAACTGAATGAACAACATTTTGGAAAATGCATAATAAAAAGCATACAAAACAATAAGCGTAAAATAAAGGGGCATGAAAAGATTATTTATCTTAGGCACATGTGCACTCACATAAACATAATTTCAGGGAGACATGCAACTATTTTATATATCACAGCTTAGAATTTCTGTTCCAAATTATTTTGTACAGATGAGAGTAAAATTTTAAAGGAAGGAACTATCCAAACCCCAGACCTGAACAATCACTTTATTCAGCAGGAGAGTCTTTATTCAGCCATATAAAATAAGGAAATCGGCATATGAAGAAGCATTTGTGCATGCCTAAAGTTATTGACAGCATTGTGCTGATTATTTCATGATACTGCAAGTATTTCAATTTTATTTTCTGTTGAAAAAACATAATCAAGAATAAAATAGTTTTTAAAAATGTCAAGCTTCTCTTGCTTTTGTGAGCCTTGCCTTAAAGTGACTGCTTTTTTCCAGTGAATTAATATTTACTCAAGGATTTTCTCCATATTTCTACACTTCATTTGTCACAAATGTACTAAATTTATCTTTCAGACAGAAGAAAACAGGTTTAATTGGCCAGGTATTTTTAATATTGATAATTCTTTTCACACGAGTAGTATTCATTCTAAAAAGTTAGCACATAACTGCTGTGAGGTAACAGCAACTGCACATTTCAGATTCTGCTGTAAATGTGAGGGAAATCATATATATATGGGACATGGCTAGACTCAATTGTAAGCAAATGGATCTTGACCTTGGAACAAGGGTTTCATCATATTCATTTGAAGAAATCCTAACCCAAGACATCACTCTTTAAAATAAGATCCTCAGTGTTGTAAACAATCCAAAGCAAAATTGTTGGGATTTCAGCAAATTTTAGATTAATCTTACAAAGCTGGATTAGAAGATAATAAGATTATTAATGAGAATTTACCACATGACAGCAGTCCATCTTCACAATTGGTTGTGTAGGAGAAATCAATAAACTCTCTTGGAGCAATGATATTCAATATTTGACCAGCTGTAGTATAACGCATTACACAGCAATTCTGCAAAATGATCATAGAAAGGCAGTTTATGAGTGATTCATTTTTATTAAGCAAATTTTTGCAAGCTTATTAAAGACAATGGTAGGGTTTATCTACTGCATTGACATGTAAAGGATTTCCTGGCTTAGGGTACTGAACGAACCAAACTAATTGCAATTTGTTCAACAAACCATAGCTAGGCAAACATATGTTCGGCATAATACTTGAATCCAAGTATTGTATGCAGTCTGATTTTGAAAATGCTACATATATAGATGGTCCTTGGTTAATGATCATTTGTTCATCAACTGTTTGAACTTATGACAGTGCTGAACAAAAGGTACCTAGAACCAGTCCTTGAAGTTCTGGCTGTTGAAGCACCCCAGCAGTCATGTGATCACAATCTGGGTGCTTGACAGACAGCCCAGATTTCCAACTGTTGCACATGATCATGCAACCTTCACAACCTACCCTGCTAGCTTCCCACAAACCACGTCACTGGGGAAGCCGGCAGGAAGTCAGAAATCATGATCATGTGAGGTTCTCACTTAACAACCTATGGTGACTCGCTTATCAATGGTAACTTAGGGACCGCCATCACTAATTGGTACTATCATGTGACATTGCACTTTATGACTGGATCTCATGATGGGAATTCCAATTATTGTCACTAAGCAAGAAATACCTGTATTAATATTGTTCTAAGGCCAAGAAAGTCTTTTCAGGATCATGAAAATTATGAAAATTATATTCAGCCAACATTATAGGAGTATAGCTGTATAGGAGAAAATAGTTTGGGAGAAAAGGCTATACTTGCCCTTTCATCGGTAGATATCTAAATAGTGTTCTGCAACTATGACCTTTAAAACAATTACATATCGTGCCTTCTTCATTTCTTCAGATTTGCTTCAATAAAGTACTTTATTGGGTGGGCAGATTTCAGATGTGTTTAGCTCTACTGAGGTCCCCAACTCAGGAATAAGTAAGAATGTCACTTACAGCATATACACAAAATAATTTCTTATTGACTGAAATGTAATTCATCTTATATTTGTTAATCAGAACCCTGATAGCTATGATCTATAAATGAAAACCCCAAATGTGCTAAGTGCATGAAATATGGCCCATGCATTACCTCTTCATACTTTTCAACAATATCCATTGATGTCATCAGGCTATCCCAGCTGATCCGATAAGGTCCAGGACGTATATGATCTATTATTCTATTGGTAACAGCTTCCACAATACCTTCTGTTTTATAGCTAAAGACCAGATTTAACAGAAGAGGGTTTAAAACTGTTAAAGCTTAAAATTAGGATATTTGTAGAAGTCTTTAGAAGTAGTTGAAAAACCAATAAACCTCTGTAGTAATTGTCTAACTCAGGAGTGTCAAATTCAAGGCCCAGGGGCCGGATCTGGCTGCAGGATGCTTAGATCTGGCCCACATGGGTGCTCTGGAAACAGTGAAGGACTGGCCCGCAGTGCCTCTGCCAGTGAAAACAGAACTTGGGAGGGCTGCATAGAGTCCTCTTGAGCTCCGTTTTTGCTGGCAGAGTGTTGCAGGAGGCTGTCACAGCTGAAACTGAGCTTGGGAGCCCATTTTCACTGGTAGAGCACTCGAGCCAATATAGGCGACCCCAACATGAGTGACATCGAGTTAGTCACATCCACCCTGGCCACACCCACCCTGGCCTCCCAAGGTCAAACACAACCCTGATGTGCCCTCAATGAAATCGAGTTTGACACTCTGGTCTAACTCTTCCAAGTGTTTATGCATAAATTCCATTTGAAGGAGTGAAGTTATGCTTATAAAATTACTGGTTCCTCAGGATTGGATTATAATACTGTGTCATATAATTCAGTATATTGCACTTATCAGCAAAGCCAATCGGAAGCAGTAATGGCGTTCAAATTTTTTTACTACCGGTTCTGTGGGCATGGCTTGGTGGGCCTGGAGTGGCTTGGTGGGTGTAGTGTAGCTTGGTGGGCATGGCAGGGGAAGGATACTGTAAAATCCCCATTCCCTCCCCACCCCACTAGACTGATTTCCAACTCTGTTCTTCTGTGCAGGGCAACAAAAGAAGACCCAGCTAATCAGCTGGGACTTGGGAGGCAGAGAATAGATGGGGGCGAGGCAGTCAGAGGTGGTATTTACCGGTTCTCCGAACTCCTCAAAATTTCAGCTACTGGTTCTCCAGAACCTATCAGAACTGGCTGAATATTACCTCTGATCTGAAGGTGTATTTACCCTTCACTTGAACAAAAATATATAGTTTACATGCTTCAAACATGGCTAATTGAGGCATTTGAGATTAGGATCCAATGTTACACTTATGATATACAAGTAAATAATTGTAAAGAGCTATAGAAATAATCTTAGAGAACACATCCAAAAGCCAGACAATGAAGAAGCATGTGTTAAGTCCAAGGAGACAGAAAAATCTTAGAAAAACACTGGGCCAGCTTCCTGAAACTCTGGAGTATAAGAGGGAGGGAAAAGAAAACACAAGCTGATTTGCAAGATTCTGTCACCCCAGATTATTTCAGTGTAATTCTCATCTTCCTAAGACAGTTTTGGGATATGGTAAACATCATAATTCTGATAGTAATGTATTTGTGGGTGCCCAATTTTTACTTTTACTCTAGTATTGCAGATCTTATTATTTATTTTGATTAAGATAGCACACATACATGCACATGTAGTTTAATCTTGTACAAATATTTTAATTAAAGTTCAACTTACAGGTACCCACTGAATTCTTCTGATGGCTTACGCCAAACTGTAATATCTTTCTACAGAAAAAAAAATAAAGGATCACACTGTTGATATATTATTAAAACATTCAGTCATTCATATCTAAGAATGTGGAATATAATTAAGATGCTTTAAAAAGTGTAGTTCAGACTACAGGGGCCTTATTAGAAGGAACTTTTCATGTACAGACAAACCTTAAAAACTTCCTGGATACAGAAACATTATTTAAAAAAAGTAACAGAATATATATACAATAATTACTATTTTGCATATCCATCTTCATTCATTGATACCCATGTACCACCCCTAAATTGTTATATTTATAGACATTACTTAAACGTAAAATAATATATTTAAACTGATCCAACTTAAAAACTAGAAACATTTTAAGACTACTGCCGACAGAGAAAGTTAATAGCACTTACCTAAAAACAATATAATCTATAATTTATCACTATCAGATAGTAGCAACACATCTTCTCCAAAGATTTGGTTGGTCATTTCTACTTTTTTGAAAACTAAGAATCATCGTATTTGTGTTCTATTTTTCTAAAACTAGCACACCAAATATGGTCACCAACACAATTTAATATAATATAAATGTTTACATTAATGTCTTATTAAAGTAAGAAAACCTGCTCAATAACTTACTATTTTCCTAGCAACTCTCCATTCATCGTCCTCAATATTATAGTACTGAATCATTGTATTTTTTAGCCTTGTAGCCAAAGAATCTATACCAGAGATATCTTCCATTCTTTTTGTAACCTATAATGGGAAAAATCAATTTAAAAATAAAATAACCTGAGATTGATTTCTTTTCCTGTTTGGCATTAAAATCAAGATAAATCAACTTGTCTCCAAACTGTAAAAAAAAAAAAAAGATTATCCCAAGATTTAAACCAAACAGAGGCACTTCCTTAATAAAATGCCCCAGACTTCTAACAATGACAATATTTTGGCAGTTATTCAATTCAAATTAATTATTTTTAACCTTTGTATAATTGAATGTCAAATTTATGTGACTATTTAAAATAACAGGTAAGCTATTTTTAGTATTTTTACCTTCAAACCATTATTAATAGAATTTTCTAAACCAATTACTGTACAATTAAAGCAGAAAGTATTAAATTTCATATTTAATAAAGAAGTAATCATACTATGATGAATTATTTATTATTTAATATTGATTGGTTGATTGATTTTTGTCTTCCAATCGAGTCCTGGTGACTGCCTGAACAAGTCCCTGCACAATGTTTCTTGGCACAATGTCAAAAATGGTTTTGAAGGTGTCATTGCTCCCTTCCTAGGGCTGAGAGAGAATGACTGTCCCCAAATCAATGGCTTTACACCTAAGGTAGAAATAGAACTCAAAGTCTCCTGGTTTCTACCCAGATGCCTTAACAAACACCCCAAATTGGCTTTCTATCTGACTTTTAGGATTTACACATTTTAAGTTTACCGGTAACTTTGTACATTCTATTTTTTAACTCCAAATATTTTCATAAATTCCCAAAATGTCATAGTCTGTAAGCACTGTGCCTAATAGATAATATATGGGGATAGAACTATAAAATATGTTCCTGGGTTGTATTGCTTTTTAGCCCCTACTCTTTTTGCCTTTGCAAAACAGCCAAAGTATATTTCACTTAACAATGTTGAAAATGTTAGCACAGGTCTTTAAATTATACATCTTAAATGTTTGTTTTGTGTGTTGTATTTTTGTTGCTTATATTACATATAAATATAAATTATATTACATATAAATATATTCAGTTTAATCAAAGGGCAGGATGCAAGTCAAAAGCTAAGCACTCGTTCAAATAATTCCGTTAAATTAAAACAACTCTTCCCACATTCCCAACTCTTTCAGACCTAACCACTGACACAAAAAACTCCCAGAAATCTGGTAACACATAAGCATCACTGACCTGTCTCCCTCCCCATCCCCAGAGATCTCAATTTAAATCGTACAAGTGTTTGCTCCTTCTATGCACTTCATAAAATGAGATGCACGCTCAGGATAACTTATACTTTTAATCAAATTTGCTGGTCCCAAAAAGCTCTATCATATCCCACCCATAGCCTAACAAAGTCTCTTCTCTTCCGATGGGAAAAAGGGATGTCGCCGTTTTGCCTTCACTGCGGTCCGACTCCTCCTGACCCATCTATCCTGAAATTCCCACGGGTTAAAAGCGGTAATGGACAATCAGTACCCCTACCCGACGTGTATCTAAACATGGTGAGAAAGGCTCCGCAGGTGATGTAACGCTCACGTGTCAAAATCCCCCGGGAAAGGTGAGATCAAGCAAAGAGCCTCCTTTCCGGATGTTTTCTGCAATCTCCTCCTACTTACCGGGGCGAAGCAGGGGAAAGGTAACTCGTCAAAGCCTCGACTCTAACGGAAGGGTCTCTCCCACCCAAAGGAGCGAATGGGATCCTTCCAGTCACGAACAGCTCCCCGCTACTAAGACGCTTCCCTCGCCTAGTTTCCGATCTCCTCACCCGGTCGAGCGGCTCATTCACGTAGCCAATCCGAACCCAGCTGGCATTTCCTTCGCAACCAATAAGCAGCAAGTCTATCTCCCTCTCCACTCTTCGTTTTGATTCTACTTGTATTTTGGTACAGGCGACTTGCGTTCATTGGCTGTTGATTGCGTGACGGCGGAATCGCGCGTGGTAACTGGCCAATAGGAAGATGGAATGACACTGTGGGGGGAGGGGAGAAAAGAGCTGTAAACAGGTTGCTGGTTAGGGAAGGGTTTCCTTTGCTTTTTAGCCAAGGTGAGGCAGGTGCTTTGGTGTCACTCAGAGTTGGATGGTGACTAAATCAGAACACGCACACGCGCGCGACACAGGTCATGAAAAATTAGAACGTTTCCAGGTGAAAATCCCTTTGAAAAGTTAAGAAAAAGTGTTGAAGTTATCTCAGTATTGGGGGACAAACATTTCCAACTCCCACATTCTTACTGGCTATTATCCCTGCCTTAGCAGGGATACTCTCATGATCCTGACCAACTTTGGCTTCCAATGTTTCTGTATGTTGTGCCTGAAACTTAGAAAGTCAGTTTGATGTAGGGCTTAAGACAAGGGTCTTCAAACTCGACAGCTTTAAGACTTGTGGACTTCAACTCCCAGAATTCCTGAGCTAACATAACTGGAAGTAGAATTCTGGGAGTTGAAGTCCACAAGTCTTCAAGTTTGAAGACACCTCGCTTAAGACATCAAATTAGAAAAAATGAGTTCTAGTCTCACCTTAGCATAAAGCCTAAGGTGACCTTGGATCAGTCACTTTGCTTCAGTCTTAGAAAGGAGGCAATGGCAAAACATATCTGAAAAACCTTGCCAAGAAAAGAAGTGTGGGCAAGGCAGTCCAGGCAGTCTCTTATAATCAGACTGTTAGAAGTTAAAACCCACCACTCTCCTAGGAAAATGAAATATTTTAGGATATACTAAAAAGGCAGAATATTTCCCCTAAAAAGAGAAGTAGAAACTCAGAAGCAGAACCTCACCCCCACCTTTGTTAATGGGCAGGCCATTAAGGTGTAGGCCAGAGTATTCTACATAACAAAGCCCTCTACCCACCTCACCACATGGCCTGGGAAGATTGCATCAGCCAGCATTCAGGTGAAACCATGTGGTCCAGACAAAGCCTACAAAGTTAGCAAAGACCCCCGCCCCTGAGAGTCTGATAGCCAATGGGATACATTTCTTACACAGGAACAGGAAACTCTAAGGTGGGGCCCAACTGAGGGTATAAAACTAAGGATCTCTCAGCATCTCAGCCTTTCTTTTTCTTCACCCAACATCTTGAAGCATGTGTTTGTCCTTTTCACTTTGGAGCACCAAGCCATGTGGTCCTGTCCACCATTAAACCATCTTTCCAAACAGCTTCCATGTTCCAGTGTCTTTTTCCCCACTTGGAACTGAACCAGAAGGATAATTCTTCCAAAAGACATGATTAAACAGAAGGGGGAAAATAATGAAATTGAGGACAGAGGGAAAGCAATTCATGCCACTGCCTGTTCAAGCCCCTTCAAAATATTTTCTCACACTCACGATTAGATAATATGGATAATGTATTTTATTAACCTTCCAGAACATCATCTCAGGTACTATCTAGTGTGCTGCTGCCACCAAAAAAGCCAATGCTATCCTAGGCTGCATTAACAGAGGGATAGAATGAAGATGATATGAACTATTAGTATCACTTTATAAAGCCTTGGTAAAATCACACTTGGAATACTACATCCAATTTTTGGTTACCATGATATAAAAAAGATGTTGAGGCTCTGGAAAGAGTGCAGAGAAGAGCAGCAAAGATGATTAGGGGGCTAGAGGTTGATTGCAGGAATTGGGTATATCTAGCCTAGCGAAAAGAAGGTGATATGATAGTAGTGTTCTAATATTTGAGGGGCTGACACAAAGAAGAGAGGGTCAACTTATTTTCCAAAGCACCAGAAGGCAAGAAAAGAAGCAATGGATGGAAACTAACCAAGGAGAGAAGCAACCTGACAGAACAACAGTGGAATAACTTTCCTTTAGAAGTTGTTGATCCTCCATCATTGGAGGCTTTTAAGAAGAGACTAGACAGCCATTTGCCTGAAATGGTATAGGTTCTTCTGATAGAGCAGGTGGTTGGTCTAGAAAGCCCCAAGGTCCCTTCTAATTCTGATGATGTTCTAAATAAATCTATGAATTGAATAGTCTTTGAAATTTATCTGAACATGTTAGTTGTAGTTAAAATCAATGCTTTCTATGCTAATCTAACCCTTAAAAATAAATTGCTTCTTTAAACAAAAGTTTCTTCACTTGGAAGAAGAAATGTCTTGCTTAGCAGATCTACATTAAAAATACAAAACTGATTTGGAATTCTCAAAAAATAATTAATGTTCAGCTGTTTCCTTATCCTCCATTCAAGAAAGAAAGTGATTTTCAGTATTTGCACCAAAAGCTTCTTTTCATTAAAAAAAACCCCATTGATTTCTGATTAAATATATTATAAAATATTTGCTTATTTCATTTAAGACGCATGTACATAATTATTAACCCCCACAGTCCTGCTATGTTGCTTCATCCTAGCAGTGGTGGAAGGTGTTCCTGGGAAAGTTGAACACAGAATGTCAGGAGTTTATGCCAATTATATATATTATCAGGGTCACCCAAGGTGCGAGAATCATCCCAGCTGCCCATTCAAAGCAAGTAGGCACCTCCATTGGGCAACAATAGCATAAGCAGATATTTGAGGTAAAGATTACTACAGTGACAATGGCAAGGGCATCATTTCATACAGTATAGGAAAAGGCAATAATAAACTATTTCTGTATTTTATCAAGAAAGTGACATGGATAGAAAATATAAAATGAAACACAGTATAGTGGTTGGTGATGGCTCTCAAGTGAGACAGTGCTCGATATGTTACTCAGGAAAAGCTGAGGATCTTTAGAATATTAATTGGGTTTACAAGATGGCTAGATTAAAGCCTTAGGGATATATAGTTGTTGCCATTTAGGAAAAGAAAATCTACAGCTGCAAAGAAAAAATTATACAGGGAACATGGAACATAAAAAGCACGAACAAGGAAAAGGTCAGCACAACAAAGGTGAAATAAATTGATGATACATTGATGTCATGGGCATCATTGAATTCAGATGGTCTGAATAAATGAATGGCATACTTTTATTCGAAAACAAAATGTGTTGCTTTTATATCAGGAAGGCTATAGCAAGAGCAGTGCTTGGCTATAAAGGACCAACTATATCAATTAAAGTTTATGGAGAAGGTTTTAATGTGACAATTATCCAAATTTATGCTTCATCCACTAATGCAAAAGAAGAGGAGGTTGATGAGTTTATAGTAACATTCAATTTGAAACTGACAGAATATAAAAGTAGAATATACTGCTTCGATTAGAGATTGCAATGCTAAAGCTGAAATATTAAGATAGAAAATATACAGTAATTGGTCTTGCATCTAAGAAATTGAAATGAAGCAGAATAGTTTACTAATTTCTACCAGTCCAATTATTTCTTCATTGTTAATACAAACTTCCAACAACAAAATAGTGGCTGCATACATGGACATCCCCAATGGCATACAGGGAAAGCAAATTGGTTGTAATATTATTAGAAGAAGTGAAAGAGCTCAGTTATAAGAAGTATATGGACCAGGGAGTGACTTTAGAATCAATCATGAACTCTTCATTTGAAAATTTCAAGTTAAACTAAAGTGAAAGAAGAAAGTCCTCAACCGATTTCCACAATAGGATCTTGAGCATGTACCCACCCTTTCCAGGAACATCAGTAATAATTTTAAAGTCCTGAGTCTTATTCATAGGAAACCAGAGCAACTACGGAATAAAATCAGATAAGATGTTCACGATGAATGTGAAAAGAAACTGCCAAAGACCAGTAAACAATAGAAAGCAAGCTGTCAGAGCAAACAGTAGAAATTGAAAGAAAGGAATGAAAAGCTAAAGCCAAAAATGGCAAAGATCTGAGAAAGGAACTTTAAAAGATTTGTTCAGAGATCTGTTGGAAAAGACAAGAAGCACTATTACAATGACATTTGTAAAGACATGGAAGATGGAAATAGATATGGAAAAAATAAACTTTTCCAAAAAGATCTCCAAGTTCAGAAGAAGGTTCCAACTCTTGTTAACTCTTGTTTATATTTTTAATTAGAGCCACACTATATTCAATTTTTTAAATTTTAATATTATCATGTTGTATATGTGTTTTGTATATGTATTTTATTGGCTGTTCACCGCCCCGAGTCCCTTTGGGGAGAGGGGGCGGTATATAAATCTAATTAATAAATAAATAAATAAACCTCAAATTGGTATGCTGAAGAGTGTCAAAGGACAGATAGTAACTGATTCCAGAAGATCAAACCAAGATGGAAGGAGTATATTGACAGTCTGTACAACAGAGATGCCAGCATCCAGGATACCTTAGAAGAGTTTCTTTACTTTTAAGAATCTAATCTTTGAAGATGAAATAAGATCAGACTCAGTCATAACCAAGTTAGAGGGCTGCAGCAATTGATGGAATATTTGCCAAATTATGGCAGCAATAGAAGAAGAATCTGTAAATGTTCTAACCAAACTCTTCCAGCAAATCTGAATAATGACACAATGGCAATAGTTTGGAAGAAATTAGTCTATATTCATACCAAAAAAGGAGAATTAACAGAGTGTATAAACTACTGTATAATATTCTTAATATCACATGCTAACAAAACAATGCTTATGATCTTCAAATGTAGATTAAAGTCCAACGTGAAAAGGGAGATGCCAGATTTTACAGTATCCTTTCCCTGGAGTGGGGTGAGAATGGAGATTTTACAATATCCTTCCCTGCCACGCCCACCAAGTCACACCCACAAGCCATACCACGCCCACAGAACTGGTAGTAAAAAATTTTGAATCCCACCACTGCTTTAATTGTGTTGATTATGTCAAACTATAGAGTGTGCTTAGAAAAATATGAACCCCAAAATTGTCCTCATGAGAAAGTTATATACAGATCAAAAAGCCACAGTCAGATCAGAGATGGCGAAAGAGACTGGCTGTATGTTGGCAAAGGAGTGAGAAAAGGAATAGTCTCTCCTTATTTATTCAGCCTATATACAGAATATATATTGAACAACATTGGATTAGAAGAAGATAAATATAGTTTTAAAATTGGAGGAATAAATATCAGTAACCTGAGTAATATTGTTATGTTACCTAGTTAGCTGAATATACAAATAATCTGCAAGGTGTAGTAATGAAAGTAGAAATGTATAGTGAAAAAGTGAGACTGGGATTAAACATATGACTAAAGATGACTAAAAAATGACAAGTAATAACAGCTGCCTCGAAACTGATAACAAAAATATTGAGGATATTAATTGTTTCTGTCTTTTATTATCAATTATAACCAGTAAAAAAATCGGTAGTGAAGAAATATGCCCAAAATATACAATAGGTATTCAGATGTTTGGATGTGTCTGTCTTCAAAAATAAGAATTATGAAAGCAATGATTATGAAGAAAAAGAATTGAAATAGCACAGATGCTTTTGAATTTGGTGTTGGAGAAGACCTCTGAGAATACCATGAAAAATAGTCAAGAAAACAAATCACCAAACAAATCAGCCCAGAATTCTCATTAAAGGCATAAACAAACAGACTCAAATTATTCTAGTTCAGACACATTATGCAAAGACCTATTTTCTCTAGGAAATCTATAATGTTGGGAAAGATGGAAGGAAAGACAAGAGAATGAGCAGCACCATGGTAGATAACTTAATTACAGCCACAATGTGTACACCAGTAGGAGAGATGAACAACCAGGGTATGGACAGTTGATTCTGGGGAAAATCTACATGCTCACTAAGAATCAACCCCAACTTGATGGCACATCATTAATTATTCACAGAATTATGATTTAGAAATATTACAGTAGTATGTGTTTTGGTTATACTGTATTGCATCTGTTTCAGCTGCAAAAGAGCTACTTACAAAAACAAATACCTGCTTCTAGTTAAATTTGCTTGGAAACATGTTATTATGGATTTGGAAAGTTTCAATTCAGATTAGAGAGCATTTAAGCTCAGGGCAGTTTACAGTATGAGGGGGGCGGCTTCTCTGATTTTATCCCTTGAATAGCCTTCTGTATAAATTGGCCTGAAGTCCATCATCTGGCTGAGAGTTACCAAGTCAGTTTCCATTGCTGAAGATGAACTTAAGGAGTCTCACCTAGTTAACTCTTTCGCTATTACATAATTTCTATTTTAAAAAAATGTGTGATATATCTCATCATAGCGAGGGGAAATAGTACCCATTTGATGTGTCCACCTGTTAGTCTACTGTTCCAGTGCTATCAGGTGAAGTGCTATATTCAACAGCTGTCTTTGGAGCAGAAAGATATTTCAAGCCAAAAATCTCTAATGATTTTTGCTGTGTCCTGTTGAGATAATTTCCCATTAGGAGAATGAGTGCACACAGGGAGACGTCATGAGAGTAATGTTGAATAACACACACACAGCACACAGCTACACTGTATAGTAAAATATAGGTTTTACTTCCAGTAAACAGTTAAGCAAAGTCCAACAAACAGTCCACGTCATACATGGTTATATCAGTCAGTTTTTAGTCCAGGGATAATCCAATAACAAAGTCCAGTATCAAAAACAGTTCAGTAATAAACTCACATCAATCCAAGAATAATGACGATCAGCAACAGTCAATAGGAAAATGTAAAAAACAGCAAACATCGACCAACTAGCAACTAGCAACACTCTCCTTCTTCTTTCTTCTCTTTTTTTGAAACCAGGTTTCTGGCTCCATCTTAAGGCTGTTTGAGAAACCACACCCAATTACAATTTTAGCATTCCCTTAAAGAGACAGTATTAAAATATCTATCCTGGTTTATATATTTCCAACCCAATTGTTAGGTGACTTACATTCCTAACATTCTCCCCTTTGGGTAGGACAATATATACAACCTTACATTCTAAGTCCATAATCCTCACAGCAGGCCTTATGCTTTACAGAGCCTTGGGCTATTGTAAAATGATCTACGATGTTATTTTCTGACATACAGTATTCCAGCTTAATCATCTTACTTTGCACATATTGTCTTACATTTAAATATCTTAAATCTGTGTGTTTTGTTCTTGTCTTTACAGGAAGATTTGAAGCCATCTGTATTGCTGATTGGTTGTCTTCATAAACAATAGAATCTGTTACATCAATTCCCATATCAATCAATAGTTGCTTATAACAAACTAAATCTGTACATAATAAAGACAAACATGAAAATTCAGCCTCCATTGTTGATAAACTGAAATGTTTCTGTCGAATAAACCTCCATCCAATCAACACCTTTCCTAATAATACTACAGTACCTGACGTAGATTTACATGTATTTACATCTGTAGCAAAACTTGCATCGGCATATGCAGTTAGACTTAGTTCATCCTTTGGCTCCAAATACAATGCATAATGCATTGTTTGTTTCAGATATCTTAACACATGCTTAGCAGCTTGCCAGTGCCTTTCAGTTGGCTCAGCATTAAACCTCGCTAATTGGTTAACATTGTATGCTATATCTGGCCTTGACCAATTACTGAGATAAGATAAACTACCAATCAAGAACTGATAAATGTTCTTATCAAAAACAGGACTTTGAACATCACTGTGACTAAACTCCTGGATCATTGGTGTTTTAGCCGGTTTACAAAGTTCCATTTTAAAACTTTTTAGTAATTGGTTAATTTTATCTGCCTGTGGGATTTTGTATCCTCCCCTAGTTCTATCTATTTTTAAACCAAGATATTGTTTAATTTCTCCTAACTGTTTTACCTTAAATTTCTTCTCTAACAGTGACATTATTTTAGTAGCTTCTTGTTCAGTTTTGGTGATTAATGCTATGTCATCAGTAAACAATAGCAACAATGACACTACACCATCATTTTCCTTTTTAAAAAAATATGGATCAGCCATGCCAGCTACAAAACCTATCGTAGTTAATTCCTTAACTATACACTGGTTCCACTCATATCCTGATTGCTTTAAGCCATAAAAACTCTTTTTCAATCTGCAGCAATCAGTTGTATTATCATCTTTTACACCTAAAAGTTTCTTCAAATATATAGTGTGTTGCAACGGTGCATGCAGATATGCTGTCTCTACATCTAAATGATTTACAATGTATTTCTCCTTAGCTGCCCACACTAATGCTGCTCGTAATGTAGTAACTTTCAGACTAGGTGCAAACACCTCATCGTGGTTGTTTGCTGCTTGATTGAACCCTTGTGTTACTAACCTGGTTTTATGGGTAACAGTCCCATCTACACCTGTCTTTAGCTTATAAATCCATTTACATCCTATGGCATGTTTACTAGGTGGTAATTTAACATATTCGTATACCTCCAACTTTTTTAAGGATTCCAGTTCCTTATCCATTGCTTCCTACCAAGCAGCCTGATCCTTAGCAGGATACAGTTTTAGCAGGATACAGTTTTAGTTCATTATAGTTATTCACTTGGCATACAGCCTGATATCTATCAGGTGATTGTGTTACTCGGGTTGGACGTCTTGGTAATACAGGGCTTACTGGTGGACTCACCTGTGCCACCTGCTCCTGTTCTTCCACTTCCTCCTGTGCCTGTTCTCCTACTTCCTCCTGTGCTAGTTCTTCCTCTTTAATGGCTATTTGTGATTTAATTATTTCATCTTTAGGGACTACTTTGGTGTCAATAATACCATCATTGCTATATTCCTGTTCCAGTTTATTCCACCCAATGTGTTCAAGAAATTTTGCACTAGCACTACAGTAAACATGAGCTGTGCCTGGATCCCAGAATCTAAACGATCTATGGATGGCGTCATAACCTACAAAAAATAATTTCCCAGCTCTATGTTGCCCTTTCAGTCCTACTTGTGAGGGAATATGCACCCATGCTGGTTGGATCAGACTGCTTGGTAGGAAGCAGGGTATATAACTTAAATTTGGTTTTCTGCCATGCCAACGAGTGAATGGCAATTCACCAGTTGTGTTAACTACATTGTTTAACACATAATTGCTACACATTATGGCTTCACCCCACAGTGTTTCAGACAAACCTGAATCAGATAACATAGTGCGAGCCATGGCTTATAACATTTGCCCTCTTAGTTCTATAAACGAGTTAAGTTGTGGTCTGTAAGGTACAGAACGTTTATGCTCGACACCAGGCAATTTCAGCATTGTTTGGGATCTATTGTTAACAAACTCAGTCCCATTATCAGAAACCAATGTAATTACTCTACGTCTCATTTTTCTTTCTGCAAATCTTAGCCAATTAAAGAAATGTTGGAATGTTTCTGTTTTGTTTTTCATTAAATAGCAGAAACCGTATCGTGAGTAATGGTCCATTATACTCAAAACATAGCAGACAGCTCCCAAACTGGGTTTCTTAAGACCAATTATGTCAGCAAAAACAACCTCTAAAGGTTCTTTGGTCTTAAACCCATTAAGTCTGTTTGCAAGAATAACCTTGCTTTTCTCCTGGCTACAGGCATTACAGTTTAAATACTTGCTACAGGGTTTTAATTTTACTCCCTCTGACAAGTTGACAGTTTGTTTCAGCATTTTGAAATTAATGTGCCCCAGACGTCTATGCAGTAAATGTATACATTCGTCATGTGGCTTAACATTGTTATAAACCGAGTTAGCCATTTTCAACGTCATCATGTATCACATACAAATCATTCTCTAAATTAGCAGTAACACTTTTACCCTCTTTCTCTATTATACAGTTATCTCCCCTAAAGGTTACTACATAACCAATATTAACTAAAGCCCTTACTGATAACAAATTAAATTTCAATTTAGGTACATATAACATAGTTAAATGCTCGTTTATACATGAACAATATGTAGTACCTTCACCAGACACTTTAATCTTCCATCCATTTGCCAATGATACATGTTGCTTACCCGTGGACATCTTTACAAACCTCTCTCTATTTCAAGTAATGCACTGTGATGCTCCACTATCAATTACCCACAAATCATGGTTTACAGTTGAATTGTTAGACATAGCTAAACTAACATTCTTCTTACCCTTCTGGTGATTACCAGTATTCTGTCATTTTCCCTTCTTACAGAATTTAGCTATATGTCCCCTTCCCCCACAAGAAAAACATTTCCTAACAGTATAGGCAGTTGAAGACAATCCTCTTCTTGTGGTTGTTCCTTCCTCAATTGGTCCCTATCCAGCTGTCTTCTTGCTTCTTCTAACAACCTTCCAGTTATGTCAGTCAATGTTAATTCATTTCTGGTCAGGACTTCCAGTGAAATACGTAATCATCATAACTTTCATCCAATGAGGAAAGAAAGATGTAAACTTGATGCAGCTCTGAAAATATCAGTTCCTTTTCATGTAGCTCTTGAAAAGTTATTTTATTATCAGTTCTTTTTCATGTAGCTCTTGAAAAGTTATTTTCATGAAGTTCAAATAAGCTAACATATCTCCACCTTTCAGAAGACGTGCTCTAAACAGTTTACATGTAAGATGTATGTGTGCACCTACATTGTCACGAACATAAATCCTCTTCAAATTCTCCCAACACTTAGCAGCAGACTCTTCTCCACGAATATGGACTAGCTGCTGGTCACTCAGTGTTAATCCAATTATACAAAGAGCTATCCCTTCATCATTCCTGTTTCATAATTGCTTTAAAATTGTTTTTCCCAGTTTTCTTAAAATGCATTAAACTGGCTGAGGAAAATGGGGCTTCCAATCCAAGAGATCTGGAAGGCATTAAAGTCAACAAACTGTTTTAAAATTTGTTGATAATATTGCTTTGTCCCTTGGTGAATTATTTAACATATCCATTTTGCATTTTGCAAATATTTTGAGATTTTCCCCACATTTTTCCTTCTTTGCCAAATGCTTTCATTACACTACAAGATCTGTTCACAAGATCGAAACTAATATACTTTGGAACAATTGTAGTTTCTTGCAGTACTGCTATACCTGATTGTTGGAGAGTACATTTTATTTAATTCAATTAGCTCTTTTAAGTAAATATATTTAGGGAATTAGTTTATTTGTGTCTATAATTTACCAAAGAACCTCAGAAGGTATTCTGAGCAGTGGTGGGATTCAATTTTTTTTTCTACCGGTTCTGTGGACAGGGGAAGGATACTGTAAAATCTCCAGTCAGAGGTGATATTTGTCAGTTCTCCAAACTACTCAAAATTTCTGCTACTGGTTCTCCAAAACTGGTCAGAACCTGCTGAATACCATTTCTGATTCTGAGGTATGGTATGGTATGGTCTCATTTGCAGGATATGCCTTCCCTAAATCAACTCCATTTTAAATTACTCATTGTGCTGTGCCTATACTCAACAGTTTCTGTTCTGCGCAAAGTTTCCAATGTATTACTAAGCAGGCATTTCCTGTTCATTTTCTTTTTCTCAGCAACAGTTTAAGTCTGACAGCACAGCAAGCAGTCATGAGAGGTCCTTGGTGCTCTCTGAACTTGCTTATTTTATTGCAGACATTTCACTACCCAAACTAGGTGACATTGTGAGTGCTAAACTCATATGACCCCTCATGTCAACCCTGATCTACAAATAATTCTCCAAGTATGTTTGTCTATATATGCACAGCAGCATGTTTGGAAACTGCAGAACAACTATTAGAAAAAATACATTGTTATCTTTTTTCATTGTTTAGAATTAAAACTTATTCATATATTGCTTAAATTGTGGCTCTTCATAAACTTTTTATGCAGTCATGTTTTTTGCACTATAATCATCAAATGGCTGAATTATTTTACCCTGTTTTTCTAATCTGTTATTCGTGTGGGTCAAGGAATGAAGTAGGTAATTTGTCAGCTCTCAAATCAGAAATTGTGAAACGTTAAATAAATAAATTACTTGCTTTTTAATTTTTTTTAACAATCCCATAATTACCTTATCTGCTCTTCTTAGATCAAACTATTATGTTCCCAGTGAGACCTCTAAGCAAATGAATAGAAAACAATGCTTCTGTAACCAGCAAATATATATATTAACTCTATTGGAAGAATTTTTCACTATGGTGCATTCCTTAATTAAGATGCCATAATTAAGAGTTTAAACTAGATCTCCTGATCATTTTTGTTGCTGTTTGTCTATAAATTACTGGATGATAAACTCATTGATAATGAGATATAAAATTATAATCTTTTTACTTCTGAATTTAGTACTGTACAATTTAATTCTGAATAATCCTAGATAGTTCTGTCAATATTTTGACAGATTTGTTAGTTAAAAAAAAAGTATACATTTTCAATAAACAAGACATGGACCTGGAAAAAGATTAACCAGTTTAGGCAATAAACAGTCTTCAGAACTATTATAGTTATAAACATCTGGGCGGGCAAAGGAACTGAAGGCCTCTGGTGTGGAAGCTTCTTACAAATCCACACAATTTGCTCTGCTGCAAAGACTAGCTGAATCATTTGTTTAGTCTTCTATTTTAACATTTGGCAGAAATGTGAGATGCTGTTAAGCTACATATGCCCATAATAATATAAGAACTTCAAAAAGGAGCAAAGTGGGGGGGAGTGTGTTCTACAAACCATCTTAGTGGCATTTCATATAGATTTACACAGGGAAATAAATTATTTAATTTTTAATTTTTTATCCTGCGTTTACTGTAGTTTATAAATAAGTCAGGGTGGTGAACATAGCTAATATTCCTTCCTCCACCCATTTCCCCAAATAACCACGTGAGGTGAGAGAGAGTAACTGGCCCAATGTCAACCACTTGGTTTTTCACGGTCGCCTGGTATTTAAGCCTGATACCTTAATCACTGGACCAAACTGGCCCTCTGGTTTTGCTTTGGGAGACACAAGGTGCTAATGCAATGAATGTAGGAAATCATGTGTGTAAAGTATAGCACAACTTTTGGGACTCAAACTTTTGGGAAGAACATTTGGGATCTGTTTCCAGGCAGAAAATCAACCACAGTAAACAATGTGAGCCAGTGTGTCCAACAATAAATCCTTTGGCATCCATTGGATTCTTGTACCATTTTTCTTTTAAAGGTTCTTTTACTTAAGAATACAAGTGAGAAGTCAGTGTGCTGCAACATCAGTTTGAAGAATACATTTTATTTCCAAGAAAGTTTCTGGACCTCCTGTTGATTCCAGAGGCCCTGTCAGAAACGAAAATAGAAAACAGCTGCAGTCTACTCTTTGTTTAGAAAAGAGCTGGAGAAGTGAGGGGAATGGGAAACAGAGCATCCTAAGCGGCTTGAGGGGGCGATGTGGAGCAACCTCATTGGTCTTCCTTCTATAAATAGATGTTTTGTCATTGGCTGTGGGAGCCTTTTTGTGAACATGTTTATTAAAATGCTCTCAAAATTCCAAATGTGACCATCAGTCAAAAAACATGGAAACTTCAGGCACAGACTCTACATTTTAGGGCTGAAAATTATTCAGAAGTGCTTCAGATCTTAAAAGAGCACATGTCCCTGTGCTGTCACTTAATACATTGGTTGTTTTACTCAAGCTGACACCTTAACATTTTAAATTCTGCCTGAAAACAAAATAGCAACTAGTAAAATCAAGCATAAAGGTTATAGTTTAATTATATCTGATATCTGATTAATACAGAATGCAATAAAAATGTCCCATTCGGAATCTAATTTAGCCTGGTGTGATTTGATGGCTCATGTGACTGAGACAGCCATATAAGTTTCATAAAGAGCAAACAATTAACTGTCTAAGTTTCGTAAAGATGGGTTATTAAAATAGTCTGATAAAAGTTGTTTTTTGTTCAGTACTTTAACATTGAATTAGCATTCAATGTTTCAGCAGCTGTATAAGTTGGTTAACATATTTCTTAAAGTTTTATGGAAACTATAGCTGAAGCTTGTTATAAATGATATAAAATAGAATAGAGTAGAGTAGAATAGAATAGAATAGAATAGAATAGAATAGAATAGAATAGAATAGAATAGAATAGAATAGAATAGAATAGAATAGAATTCTTTATTGGCTAAATGTGATTGAATACACAAGGAATTTGTCTTGGTGCAAATGCTCTCAGTGTACATCAAAGAAAAAATACATTCATCAAGAGTCAAGAATCATAAGATACAACACTTAAAAATAGTCATAGGGTACAATAAGCAATCAAATCATACTAGGAAACAGTCAATATAAATTGTAAGCATACAAGCGACAAAGTTACAGTCATACAGTCACAAGTGGGAGGGGATGGAGGATAAGGAGTGATGAGAAGATTAATAGTAATAGTAATGCAGACTTTGTAAATAGTTAGAAATGGTTGAGGGAATTATTTGTTTAGCAGAGTGATGGCGTTCGGAGAAAAAACTGTCCTTGTGTCTAGTTGTTCTGGTGTGCAGTGCTCAATAGCATCATTTTAAGGGTAGGAGGGGTCTGTAAATATTTTCACAGCCCTTTTTTTAACTTGTGCAGTATACAGGTCCCCGACTGAAGGCAGATTGGTAGTAATTGTTTTTTCTGCAGTCCTAATTACTCTCTGGAGTCTGTGTCTGTCTTGTTGTGTTGCAGAATCAAATCAGACAGTTATAGAGATGCAAATGACAGATTCAATAATTTCTCTACAGAACTGTATCAGCAGCTCTTTGGGCAATTTGAGCTTTCTGAGTTGGCACAGAAAGAACATTCTTTGCTGTGTTTTTTTGATGATGTTTTTCATGTTAGGTGTCCATTTTAGGTCTTGTGATATGATAGAACCTAGAAATTTGAAGGTCTCTACTGTTGATACTATGCAGAGGTGGTATTCAGCAGATTCTGACCAGTTCTGGAGAATCAGTAGCAGAAATTTTGAGTAGTTCGGAGAACTAGCAAATGCCACCTCTGATTGGAGAATTTACAGTATCCTTCCCCTGCCATGCCCACTATGCCACGCCCACAGAACTGGTAGTAAAAAAAATTGAATCCCACCACTGATACCTTGTTGTCTAGTATTGTAAGAGGTAGTGGTATGGGAGGGTTTCTCCTAAAGTCTACCACCATTTCTACGGTTTTGTTCTGGTTACACCACGAGGCAAGTTGTACAATCTCCTGTCTGTATGCGGATTTGTCGTCTCAAATGAGACCAATCACTGTTGTATCATCGGCAAACTTCAGTATTTTAATAGATGGATCATTTGAGATGCAGTCATTGGTATATAGGGAGAAGAGAAATGGAGATGGCACACAGCCTTGGGTGGGGGGGGGGCAGTGCTAATTGTACAGGTATGAGATATGATTCTGCCTAGCTTCACTTGCTGCTTCCTGTCTGGAGGTACATTTGAATTATAGAAGAATAGTTAATAAATAAATAAGTGAATTGGGCAACAGATTTTCTTGTACAGTATTTCAGAATACTTCTGGAAAAATGATATTCATAAATTATATAATAATTATTGTAGATTATTTTACAGGCATTAAATGAAGAGACTTTAGGAGGGAAGTATAAAGTGTAGTTCTTCCAATTTCTTATTCAGGAAGCCAATGTCTCATAAAACTAATAGAGATTTACTCTTCTTCTCCAAGAGGTCAACTCCTTAATTAAGACACTTTCTGCTGCCTTTTTTCCTACTTCTGTTTCATGTTGCTTCATATTTATGTTATTCTTTTTCACTGAATATCTTGTTACATAGTGCTGCCCGTATTTGTGGGGGCTGGGTTTGCAGAAAATGATGAGATTCAATATTTTTAAGGCAAAAAATATTACCATTGAAATTTGAGGAAGCTGTCATCAATTAAAAATCTTGTTACTGTGAGTGCTAGAGATAAACAGAATGCTTTTGGCTTGTTATAGTTTTCCTTGTTCTGAATAAACGAATTGTCTTTTTACAGAATTTCCCATTCATGTGGATGTCAGGAGAATATCCCTTATCAAAGATTAAGCATGGATGTTGCATATTACGTGCCTTCAAGTCAGTCTTGACTTCTGGTTACTGCCTTGACTAGATCATAGTTTTCTAGGCAATATGTTTCTTTGCCTTTTTCCCAGCATTGAGAGAAAATGACAGGCCCAAGGTCATCCAGCTGGGACAAGAACTTACATACGCCCAAGTTCTGCCTTGGGAGTCCTTAATGACTACACTATCAAGATAGGGTCACTGATTATTTTCCAAAAGCGGGGGGGGGGGGGGATATATTTTATTATGTGAAAATTGATTAAGTTTAAGATGAATTTTATAGCCTCTACAGTAGAATAGCAAGGAACAGCAGTGAATAAGATATCACTGTTTAAAAGTAAGGTAAAAGCAACATGAAATATATTTGACAGCCTCTCTGGCTGGTTTTTTCTGAAGTTGCAAAACCCTGATAGCAAAAAGTCCCAGGTATGTCTGAACTGGAAGAAGAAGGTAGCAAGTTTGAGAAAGGTTGTCTTCTCCCGTTTTGGGATATGCAAGGAGTTAAATGGTTGATGTATTTATTTAACAAAAACGGTGTGGTCAGAAAGCAAAGGAAAATGATTAAAAATGCATCAAAATCTAATCCTACCATTTACTTTTGTGTCTTCCAATCTAATTGTTATCTTTGTTTAAAAAGAAAAAAAAAAGGAAAAGGAAAAAAAGCCACAATATTTTCTTTTTACCAGTAGAGGGAGCACAAACATCACATAAGAATTTCAGTTTCCTTCTGCCCTCTACTGACAAAGGAAAGGACTGCAACAAATGTTTTGTGGGGGATTTTTGCTGCTCTTTTATTAAAGCACCTGAAAAATTAATAAAATATATTTCATAAGTGTTGCAAATAGTAGATGCTATACTGATTAGACTTATTTAGGTGAATTGAGAAATGAAAGTGAGTGGAAATGATGAAACCTAGAACTCTTCAGTAAAAGACTTCTTAAATCAGTACCTCTTTGGGTCAAATAGGACTTTGTAGAAGCTGTGAAGAAAGACATGTATGTATGTATGTATGTATGCATGTATGTATGTATGTATATATGAAAGGATCCTTTTGGTGGTTGATGTTCCCATTTATGGAAAAATATGTTGGACCTTGTATTTATGTATGTTACTAGGATTCTTTTTTTTTTAAAGAAAACATGAAATAAAAAGGATGAGTTGTAATAATAATACAGAATTTGAAAATAAAATAAGTAAGAGAAAAAACGGATTGCTTTATGTTAAATCGGCGACTTAAGAAACAGAGGCGAGACAAACATTAACTCAGCTAACATGTTTATTGTAACAAGTAAAAGGTTACACGCGGCAGCCACAAGCTAACAGGCAACAGCTGATGCCATCTGACAGGCCCCTTTTATACTCAGCTATCAGATGGCCAGCCAATCAGAACAGTTCCAGCTTCTGCTCAAAGTATGGACCGGAGTGAGAACTTCTGCTCAAACACAACTTGATTTAAGAGGGTGGCACTCAGCATATACTTAAGATGTTTATCATCATTTATCTAGCTTAAATGTGAAGGAAATTCTTTTTTTTTTTTAAGGAAAAGTAAAGATTTAGATAATACTTAATCTAATCTATCAGTTCATAATCAGTCCTTGAGTATCTTTCAACCAATATTTCTGTCAGTGACTTAGGTCCAGTTGAGATGAACTTTTTACCTATGGTAAATAATGGAAATGAGCTTTTGATTTGCACTTTTTCCATTCTTTAGTAGATAAAAGTTGGAAATCTCCCATTTTAACTTCGTAAGAAATCAGAGCTGCATTAAATCTAAATGTAGGCAATGCACTCAAACTTATAACCAAATCTATTTAAACAAATAACTATAACTGTAGTTTCAAGTTACAGCTTGTTAGCAAACTCTGGTTTTAAAAATGCTTACTTTGTATATTTTGAAAGTAAATCTAAAATAAAAGCATATTTTCTTCTTAAAGATGAATTACCATCATCATCAACACCATCATATGGCCCTTTTATAGATATTGAAAGCTTTAAAGATGTTAAAGACCTTTTTCAGTAATATAATAATATAGATGGCAATCAACAATATACACCAGGGCTTTTATTCTGATAAACAAGAATCTTGAATCTTTTATCTGACTGAGCAGTTCAGCTCGAAAACTTTCTGAAGAGGCCCAACCTTACATTAATATGTACAGTTGAACATAGTAATAAAAAACCATGATTGATTAGGGAAACAACATTAAAATATAGTTTATATATATTTAATTGTTATTCTTAACAGGATATTTAAGAAAGCATTGTGGTAAAATATCTTCAATTTCAGATGCTATTTAATACATTTGTACTATATTTTGGTATGTGTGCCTTTGGTTATACAAAACATTTGTGTTATCTTTCTGAATGAATATTTTACCTTTTTATGATAAAAGTTTTCATTCTTCCAAAGTGTGAGCAGTTTTCAGAATAAGGTATTTCATTTTTCTCATGACTGTCATTCCTGAATACCCAGTAAGAACCTCTGGCAGTTTGTAGAAGTCTGATGAGTAATTCAGAACATTATAATGAATGGATAAAAATAATGCTTACATGTATTTTCCCAAGAACTCAAATGTGGGACTCTCTTGGACAAGTATAATAAAATATGGGTCTCATAAATATAGAATACAGAAATACGTGAAAAAAGATAGTTTTTTAAATGTACTATAAATATATAAGCACTTGGATAATATTTGCTTTATATAAGTACATATATAATTATAATTGTTTATTGTTATAGTAACATGATTTTTTGGTTATACCTTTTGCTTTTTTATTGTTTGTTATGTGTCCTTTTTTCCCTTCCTCTTGACAATGTATGCATCATTACTATTATTCCTTTTATGTTTTGCTCTTTATTTCTTTTTGTTATTAATTAAAAGACAGTTAAATAAACAAATGTCTGTTGGAAACATGGTATTGCTCTGCAGGATAGTATCTTTCTGACCTTAACAAATAAGGCTAAATCTTTGGCTTCCTTGCATATTAACAATGCCAAATTGGACAATTTCCTATATTACTTTTGCTTTTTGGAAAGTATTGAACTATTTCTTGGAAAAATGGTCAGAGAGCAGATAGTGTTTATTCTAGGTTTTACAGTATTTCTTGTTATATAAGAAACAAATAAATAAATAGGTAATAGGTAATCTTAAGACCAAGTCAAACAAAACTGAAATAACAGAAATAATTTCACCATTATATGTAAGAAATGTCTTCTAAATAATATACATACTTTAGAGATGTACCATTATTTATTATTACATATGCTGTAAGGACATAAAAGAACATAGGAACTACTTGAAAAATTACTGGTTGGATTTGGTTATTCTGTTAAAAGGTCAGGGTTAACTTTTCTCATTCTGTGACCTTTCCAGGAACAGGTTACATCTATTTTATAACATTCATATCAGTATTTCAAACAAAGACTAAGTATCTTCTATAGTTCCTCACCAAGTGCTTATACCATCTGCTTACACAATTACACTTAATTGTATAAGCAGAAACATCAGCTTCCCAATCTGGAATGTGTTCATTTAATCTAGAAACTCTATAGATACTAGATTGATTATATTCAGTTAAACAGCAGCTTTCAGAAACCTGGTGCAAAAGGAAAAGGTATTTTTGACACCTGGTTTCAGTTAATTCTGCCACTCATCCATTCATTCTTTGTTTGCATGCAAGCTCTAATGAGTTGGAGAGTCAAATAAATAATTTTAATCTCTTAATTCTTTCCTCCCTTTCTGTACAGATGAAGAAAGATAATTGTTTTCTTCCTTCACTTACATTAAGATATAAATCCCTTTTGATTTTGATTTTATACAATGTTTCACTTTTAATTTTATTACTGTTTTAGTTACTTTGATCATTTGTGGGGATAAACGTGGAATAAAAATGAAACAATATAAATATATACAGATTGTATCTATTTAACTTTTTTAAATAATTTGAATGGCTTTGGAAATATGTCATTTTCAGTGATTGTGGATTTTATAAAACCGAAAGCATCACTCTGCAATATCAGATTTTTTAACAATGCAATCTTTTGAGGGATTTTTTATGGGAAATATATTTGACTAGGTTTAATAAGCCTAGTATCAGCAATGCACATGTAGGATGCTGGTTCAAATCACATTTATCAATCCAGACACACTGAAAGAAACATGTACTTCTCAATCCAAATTCTTGGCTCTTCAAGCCCCAAACTGTCTCTAATGGCACTCTGAGACTAGAGACAAGTCTTGTGAAAGTTGATGCTAAAGTTTGAATGACCATATTTAACTACTGGCTATTACTTTTTTTCTTTCACTTTTCCCACTAACTATGAGGGATGATTTTCAGTCCACATGGAAAAAGTGACAACTAAAATCTCATCCATGGACTTCTCTCCCGGTCTTCTCATTAAGCAGTGTATTGTATTGTGGACACAGTATGCCAGTTAGATCTAGCTAGGCCCCCAACCTTTATTACCAGTGAATCCAGTCAGTACTCCACCTTGCTATGGCATACTTAACTAATGTTGAAGTATCTAACCATTGTAAAGTTTTTACTTTGCACAGTTTCATGCCATCCCCTTAGCTGGTAAATTAAAATTCAGATGGTAAGTAGCAACTTTCAAGTGATAGTACCATTCAGTCATCTCCCCTCCTCCCCTCCTTTTCAGCTGTCACGTCTGAAGTCATGTTTACCTCTTGCCCATTCAACCTCAGAGCTTCTATATTTCTCAGGGAATGCTAGATGACTCACCACAAATTTATGCAGACAAATGTGGGGAGAAAATTTCTCATCTTGCTTTTGGTCATATTGTGTAATATGATGAATTACGAACATAATCCCTATCTATTAACTGAGTTTCACAGTTCATTCTTCTGACTGAATTTCCAAATACAGTTATTGCAATAGTCCATAGTCACAGCTGCACTGTACACATGATCCGGGTTGAAGATATTGTGCAGAATGTTATAGCTGCACTGTAGCTGCTATATGTTGCTTGCACAGTCATTATTTTATTTTTATTAAACATTTCCATCCAGATCATGATAGCTTACAAGGAACACAAATTCGGGTTTCCCTCAACCTGGGACCACAATTTCTATCACTAAATGATTGTTAAGTGAGTTGTGCCTGCTTTTACAACCTTTTTTTTGCTGTATTTGTTAAGCAAATCCAGCTTTCCCTATTGACTTTGCTTGTCAGAAGCCATCTGATGTCATAAATGGTGATCATGTGATCCCTGTAATCATTATAAATACAAATTTTGATCATGTGACCATGGAGACACTGCAATGGTGATAAATGTGGAGAACAGTCATCAGTCACTTTTTTTCAGCATCGCCGTGACTTTGAACGGATGTTAAACAGTTGGTTGCAAATTGAGGAGTACCTATATACAAATAGAAACTAATGACCTAAAAATAGCTCCCAAATTAAAACAAATCCTGAAAAATAGATCCAAAAGGTCTCATAGATTCAAGATTCTTAACCATACGTAGTGTGTACTGGCAAGACTGCAAGATAATAGTCCTTCTTTGCATCAGCTAAAGAAGTTAATACAAAGTCAAAAAGCCCTGGAATATTGGGTTGGGGATTCTGGTCCTGGTTCTGGTTAGAGACTGTCCTTTCTGATACTGCCATAAATCTCTGGAACATCCAGATACAGACAAACAAGGCAGGTGGCCAGTCAGTTAAGCATATGCCTCAAGTCTGCTTGGGCAGGATAGTCTGTTCTTCCCCTGCCTCTTGAAAGATTTAGATATTAAGAAAACCAAAATAAGAGGGTTTTTACTACATCATATGTGAATATATTTGAGCCAGAGGTTCTGACCAGTTCTGGAGAAGCAGTAGCGGAAATTTTAAGTAGTTCGGAGAACTGGCAAATACCACTGGAGATTTTACAGTATCCTTCCCCTGCCACGCCCACCAAGCCACGCCCACAGAACCGATAGTAAAAAAATTTGAATACCACCACTGATTTGAGCTGCCACAGTAATATATCAAACATTGAATAACTTAACATCAAAGAATTGCAGCATCTGCAAAAAATAAAGATTGAGAATTGAATGCCTTGTTTTTCCATGTGCACATATGACTTCGTCCTCAAAGATTTATTTATTTGTATCCTGTCTTTGTTATTTTTACAAATAATAAATAAAGATGTACAATGTATGAGGGACCACTTAGCTAGGATTATTCTGTTAATTCTTCCCATCTGATTTAAATAAAACATAGCCTTGGACGTAAGGAGAAATAAGTCATTTATTTATATCTCCTTTTTTCCCTTCTCCCTGTCCTATTATTATTAAATGAATAGCTTGTCCTTCCTCTAGTAACTTTGGATGTGTTTCTGCCCCCATTTTTCCTCAAAAGTATCCTGAGAGTTAGTTTAATTTGGGTTAGGTACTATGCTACCTTTGCACAGCTATTGAGGTCTTTATTTTTTTGCTGCTATCAGACTTCTTGCTTCACCTTATTTTATTTTATTATTTTAAAATAAGAAAAAAAATAAAAGCTATTTTTTTGGGGGGGGCGGAGAACACTGTAGCATCAGTTTTGTTTTATAAGAATGACTGCACATCAAAATGGCTTAAAGGTATTCTCAGAAAGTAAGCAATAATGGGTGCTGTTATTCTTTTCCATTCATTGTATTATGAGAGACTTTGCTGGCAATGTACTGTCTCTCTTTAAAAGATTTCACAAGTTTATATAGCCTTTCAAAAGACAGTAAAGCCTGCTTGATGTGACATAACATTGGACAGCGATGGCGGTGGGATGGAGAGCTAGAGGCTTATGGAGATATTTCTATAGTGTAGATGTTTGAACCATTTTGATTTCCTTGTAAAAAGATTCCTTTCAAACTGCTGGAGTTGCAATATTTTTAAGGGTCAACATAAATGACTCTTTGCTGACTAAAATCTCACATACTAGCGGGGTTGCAGGGTGTGCAATAATTTCCTGCTGTGGTTAAATTAACATTCCAGAACCCAATGGAAATTTTTTTTGCTGCCCCTGCAATAACCTGCAGTTTAGGTAACTGCCTTTGACAAAGAAGAGCAATACCCAGGCCGAGAGATTGACCATGCTCTGAAATTAACTCCCTTAAGACAACTTCTCTCAGTTATGTTTAAATATAAACAGTGGGATGTGTTTTAAGCCTTGGCTTAGTCATCTGTGCTGTCCTTATTTATTTTACAAGTTGGCTCTAAAATGATTAAGAGGATCCAGGTGGTTTTGAATAGGGAAATTAAGATTGTACAGGAAAGGCACATGGCTCTTGCTACCAGCAGACTCCAACAGAGTAAGCAGACTTAACAAATGGAGCTAGTGAGTCACAGGCAAAAGGTCTGCCTTTAAGCAAACAGGAAGAGGAGAACTGAGAAGGAGCCAACATGATTCAGAGGGAAATGAAATTTGACTAAGTGAAATACTGCTGTGAGAACTTGCTAGCAGACTTTGCTACATAACACTTGATTTCTGGTTTTCAACAGAGACTGCATCCCAGCTAACTTATACCAAAGGTTTACACTTAAGTCAGCTGCATTTTATGACTTTTGTAGTCTAATTGCTCTAACTAAATTGAGGTTCATACTTGTAGGAGGAATTCATTAATCTAAATGCCCTAAATAGTCATAAATCTCAGCAAGTAAGTGGTGGTGGGGAAATGCATTTAATATTTTACATTTCATTTAGATTTTCCATAATATTGAAGTTAGGGGACCAGGATGGCATTCAAAATCTTAAATTTCCTTTCCTGTAAATATTCTGCAGTATTTCATAGTGTCCTGGAGATATTTTCAGATAAATGAGTTGTTGAAATATCCAACTCCATTTCAATTAAAAAATTTTGACAGTGATTTCTAGAATCTGCTGCTATTCTTTCCCTACCTAGTTTCCTAAATTTTGAATGCCAGCCCCAAACCCATAATGGAACTACTCTTTAAGGTGCTTCACCCTTTTTATTCCAGATATTTATGTGTAAAAACATCAAGCATACAGCAATGCTTGGTTGTAACTTTTTTCTTTCTAGTATTTTCCCGCAAAAATATGTTTTTTTACTGAACTATTCAATTTTAATTTAACCAGCCC